>CM002484.1:17804636-17832056 GCA_000325765.3 Leersia perrieri
AAAGTTGAGTAGCTCGGCTGGCAAAGAATGTCAGGAGATGCTCAACAGACAGGGTTCGAACCCTGGTTGCTCACTCCTCCTTCTTTCTTAATAAATTGATACCAAGCCCCTTCTTAGTATCGAACACTTTATCCTTTCAAAGATATATATATATATATCCTGTTATTTTTTTATAATTATTTAGATGACATGCGACAACGAAATCGAGAGGACATCATCTGGATTATTTAAAATCCACCCCGACTACGACCTGCATCCTCGGTGAGGAAGCTGGAATAGTGTGGCCCCAACATGTAGCTCTGGTTCGATATGCTTGTGCAATTGGGCGGATGGGTAAACAGCACCGTGTGTCTTGGACCTCTATTACAGGTTCCTCTATTGCAAACTGACGGCCTGGCCGTAGCGAACTAGATGACAGGATACACATTTTGTCTGCCATGTGTTCATGCATCTATCTCACTGTGCGTTCATTTGTGTACTACAATCTTTTGATCGAGATCGGGATGAGCCGACGGACATGTCACGTTTGCAACCATTCAAGCACAAGCACAGCAGAGTTTAGTGACTTTAGCCCCGGTGTTGCTTTTGCGTACGGCGTGTTTGGCAACTTGAGGAAAGAGGAATGGAAGTTTTCATGGAGAAATTAATAATGAGATTAAGAAGGGAATTTGATTTTTAGTCCCAATCTCCTGTTCGGATAGATGATGGGAATTTAAGTGGGAGTTTAGATCGAGAATAGATTTAAGTGAAAATGAACGGTTGAGATCTATCCTAGCAACACAAGAGGGAATTTCCTCTCAATTCCCACCCCACCCCAGGTATTGAAAAGGAGGGAGTTGTCCCCTCTCAATTCCCCATCCCCATCCCACCAAAACTCCCATGTCCTATAATCAAACAAGTTAATTAATATCCTCATCCCTTTAAACTCTCAATCCCCTCTAAAAACTCCCTCCAACCAAACGCACCCGTAGGGTATCTATTCTCAGGGGCGGAGCCAAGGCCCGGTGAGCCTGGTCCTCTGCCCGGGCTCTACCGGCAACTACGGCATAATTACTTAGTTACATTAATCGCATATGTTAATTTGCTGGTTCTATTAGAGGCCAAATCAACCAACAAACTAGCAAAGCATGTTTACCCAATGACGTATGTACTCTCAAGACAAAGCTAGTGTAGCCCATCAGAAACATAATTTTTTATTAAGTTTGTTTACCTTTGGTGGATGGTACATGAAGTTATATTGATAGGTTTGCCAAGGCTCGAAATTTTTTCTGGATCCGCCACTGTCTGTTCTAATTCTACAGAGACATAAAAAAAGTTTTCAACTTTCAGTTTCAGACGAAACCTATCGATCAATCTATCATGCATGCACAGAACGGTGAAACTGCACGTTTTTTTTTTCATGTTCCAAAAAGCTTGCCAATACTACTTGCAACAAAGTAAAGAAACGTAATCTAGGGGTAGATCACTGTATAGTGTATACTGATCCAGTGGAAAGAAAATAACCGAGGGCTTTCTTCAGAAGTTCAGAGACGTCCCCGTCCAGCGTCGAATCCTTTGCAACTCGTAGTACCACATTGTATATAGTGCACCGGGATTCAGCAGCAACTTCACCTGTCAGGATCAGCAACTCGTCGAACCGATGGGACGCCGGCGAGGACACGGAAATTGGTCGACGGGACTGATAATCTGATCCTTGGTGTCATGGTGTGGAATATTAAAGTTTGCGTTGCTCCCGTCGATGACACGGACATGGATGGAATCGCATTCTCTCCGACCGCCACTACCCAACGCTTTGTTGATTCCTCCTGAGCCATAGGCAATTTTTGCCGTCAAATTCCATGGTGTAAGTCAGCCACTGGCTATCATACCACCTCATGATGGAGAAGGCATCCTGTTTGTAGCGGCCTAATTGATGTGAATTCTTTTGTTTCGTGTGGGATTTCTGTCCTGTCGAAGGAATAGAAAATCTGTTACCGTGGTTTTTCGACAGCTAGGACAGACAAAATAGTAATACTACTAGAGTAGTACTAGTACCAACGAAATTGTTATCAGGAGTGACTGATGAAACAAGCCTTTTCTGAATTCCATGTCCGCTGTCAGATCAACTTTGTGTCACCTGGGCTGCGTTCGGAAGAGCGAAAAAAAAAAAATTCTACCGCGTTTTCCACTCGATTAAACGGAGCATTTTTGCTTAAAAAATTATACAAGAGTTGTAGAAAAAAATAAAACAATTCATTTTTCAACTTTAAAATAGCTACTGCTTAATACTTAATTAATCATGCTCTAATGACGTTTCTCTTTTTGCGTGTGGCACTATTCTTTTTTGCCCTTTAGAGCAAGGTTAATAATATAGCCCACTCGTTGGCTATAAACCCATCTAAAGTAGTACTAACTAGTATGCATAATAGATAAGTAAAAAGGTTGGTTATAATTTTACCTCACTCTCTATACATTCAATACAGTTTATAAGAGTGCAAAGTGGGCTGTTAGATAAAAACTCACCCTTCTCTCTTTTCTTTGTCTCTCTTCCACGTAAGCATATAGGCAGTTTATCGCTTGCTATTATATTTGCTCTTAGCCATTTCTACTCTTCCGAACGCAAAGTGTCATCTTGGCACATATCAATGGTTTTTTTTTTCGGGGGAGGAGGAGGGGTGCGTTTCAGTAGTAGAATGTATAGGCGTAACGTAACGTACGATCAATAAGACAATAATATCTTCAGAAAGAACAAAATGTAGTTCATCAAGATGTACATAAAGTCTTAAAGAACAACAGTCAATTTATGTATCGGCTCATCGGTTGTGCCCATCGATCAGCCAAATGTATCCTGGAAATAATGCGCTCATGATGCAACGCAATACGGTGATAATTAAGCAGCTTGTTGGTGGAGGAGAATTGCTTGACGAAAACACTACGAGTCCTAAGACAAGACATGAGTAGACATAGGGGTCAATATACCGGGAAATCCTGACACGAAGAACACCAGTCATTAACTCTGAATTCTTGTCATATGACAGTTCTGGTAGATACTCTATCGAATTGGCAATTCACACCGGAATCGGACCTTACTTGTCGCAAATCCAAGGTTTGTGGGGTGATAAAGAACGGCATATTCTTAGTGTATGAAATGACAGATTGCGTCGGTATTACTTCTTCAGAAGTCTCTTTCGACTATGTCCAGAATCTGAATTTCGTGTCGTGATATCGTCCTATGAGATGTTCGGGTGGTCACCAGCCATGTTTGGAAATGAAAAGGAAATTCATCCTACATTACTGGAATTTAATTGAGTAAAATAATTATCGTCAAATCAAAGCCAGTTTTGGCGAAATCTAATGGACACATCACACATGTTTGGATTGAAAGAGGTTATGTACATGAGGGGACTGATTAGATGACCCTGTTGGCCTTTCATGCACTGTGTGGTGTAGCAATCAGAGATTACCATTTAATCTCAGTTGGCAGCACGATTTGATAGGGTCATAGGACGTGTCTGAATTTGTTGTCTTACCTGATTTCAAAAGAGCCTTTCTTACAATTGAAATGGGAAAAACAAGTTGACACAATTAATTAAGATTTGGGAGATTGAAAACCGATTTGTAGCTCCGTGTCAACCAGCATGCTTAAAGATTCTGCTAAAATGCTTGTTAATCTGTAGGAAAAGATTCAGAGTTCAATCATACAGTACCTCTAAAATACATATGTTCTGAATTTTCTCATTGTTAATGTTGTTAGTTCAGATTGCTTTTAGCCGTTGCAAATGCTCCATAAGATTGATACAGGTGGATCCATGCCGAATTATTATAACCAGCGGCTATGTCTAGCAGCATAACATGAGTATAAAATAATTAACATAAGGATCAAAATTCCTTGAGCTGCACCGCATCCGAACCAGAAAGCTATGGCAAACAGCCGCATTCACAGACTATATTAGTATAGTGACCAGCGGAATCACTACCTATGAGAGATCAACCATCTCATAAACAATGGTTGTTGCTGTCTCATGCTTCGATTACACACCATTATTGCAACTCACATTCTTTTCTCTGAGCCTTTTGCTTTAAATTTCTGTTCCTTCCTTTGGCCACTTTATGCAAAGATATATGCATAGTTGCCTGATCAACATGATTGATGCCCTTTTGATGCGTCTTGTGTGTGCAAGTTGCTTTCTCACTCCCCTATTGCTACTAATTTACATATGCTTTGTGAGTTGTTTATGAATCTAACAGTCACAAGGCTGAATAGAATAGCATGCTCACTAATCACAAGGGCACAAAACCTTGTCCTAGATTCCAATTACTGCTAAGCTCTAGGGAAGCAAAGCAAGTGAGACAGTTGGGACAGCTTGTTGGGGCACGCCTAGTTGTGATCTTTTTGGTGGGGAGAGAAACTTCTGCTGCTTTAAATTACTTTGCCACCATGCCACTAGTATGTGTTTATTATTCTTCATCATCAGTTCAGCAGCCATGAAACAATCTCGTGCCTGCATGAGAAGGATCTCATCTCCATAAGATATTACTAGTGCTACTAGCTAGCTAGTAGTAGATGAATGAATCATGCTGTGTGTGTGTGTGCACAAGATCAAACCTGTCTTATTTGACTTGACTACGCACATTGCCTGACCTCACAAGTCTGAAGTTTGCATTTGTTTTTCAGTTCAGATAGTCACGTTAAAAGATTGCTTATTATACACGATGATTAGTTCAGTATATATATCCTGCAGATTTCTCTCGTCGAGCAGCAGATTTGCCTACCCATTAGTTTATCCCTGCCCATGATCTAGTGACAGAAGCGCGCAATCATCAGCGGTAGGAGGAGTATGCTATAATAGCCCACATGTGGATCTCCTCAAAACGAGCACAAGAAACGTACCAGCTCGATCGTTTCGAGAACATTCGTTGGCAAACAAAACGGTTCATGCACGCGATCGACGTGTTAGATATAGATAGATCCTCTGCTTGATTCGGGGCGCCCCCAACAACAGCAGAATTTTGTGCAGATCGATCGATCGCCCCTTCCTCCCGACACCTCCGATCTCGAGGCGCATTTTTCAAGTCGGTGGTTGTAAACACGGCGACGTCATCGAACCCCCAAATCCCCGCAATAATTAATCTCGTTTTAGTAGTAAATTACTACTAACATTATGCTGCTGCGGCGAACGTGGAAGAGTCGGGGGGAGGAGAGGCAGGAGCATCCGCCAACAGTGGCCGTGGCAGAGGCCGCATCGCGCAGACGGAGACACGCATGTGATCGTTCGTTTTTTCTCTCGCCGAGCGAAGGGCAGGGGCGCGCGCGCGGCGCATGCGGTGGTGGATGCGCGCGGCCGCGCACTCTGGTTGCACTTGCACAGGCGATAGATCGGTGGTGTGGTGTGTGGTGTGTGTTGTGTTTTGGTGGGGTGTCGCGGCTTTCGGGGACAAGGGGGGGATCCCCGGCGTTGGCGGCCGGCCACTGTCTCGGCGTTGGTGCCGGGCGGGGGGAGGCAAAAGTTGAGGCGGAGGCAGCCAGCCAGCCGTGACGCGCTGGACTGGACAAGGGACGGACAACTGGAGTTGCTTGCTGTAGGGGAGGGCGCGGAGGGGAGTTAACGAAGTTGGTGCGGCGAAACGGTTTGTCTATATCTGTGTTGTTTATATTGTTGATGAAAAGCGCATGGGGTTTTAAATTGGTGGAATGATGGTAGGTTTGGTGCTTCCGTATCTTTGGCCATTTCTTTCACTTGGTTTTATGGCTCAGACCTTACTCTCACATCGCTCCTAAACACCACTTTTTTAAAAAAAGATCGTTCCTAAACAATTAATGTACACATTATTTTTCGTCCGTCTCTCATTTGATTGTTTATGCACGTCTTGTTTGGAAGAGCTGAAATTCTGACGAGCAGCTGTTGAGTGCTGAATAGGCTCTAAAAATCTGGACGCTTTTTAATCTTAGAAATTTGGTGAACGCTTTGTTTTCGAATGGAACAAAAGAAAAGTTCGATAGGTGGTACCCCTTTTTTTATGCAAATGGAAATGAAGGAATGATTTTCATATTTCTGTTTTCAAATGGAAAATATGAACACTGCTTTTTATAATATATTTTCACTATATTTTTATATGAAAATGAATGTGCGTTGTCTTTTGGTTTCCAATACTTACTTTTGACAATAATTTTTGAACTAATATATATTGTCAAAATCTGTTTACCAAAAGGTTGTTAAAATCATGATCATGAATTAAAATGGGACAGCAATGTAGCTAGGAAAATTTGGTTGGGTGTACTTCCTTCACATGCCAAATTTCTATAACACTGCCAATTGAATATATGCACGCAAAATTTGCTAAACTACAATACAACTATAGTCGCGATTAAACAAAATCAACTATTCCCTCTGTTTACATTTTGTAAACGATATACATTTTGGGGAGGAGGGGGCATTATCTCGAGTCCCTAACAAATATAATATAAATAGTTTAAACAAGAAGATCTTGCACCACATATTCTATAGATATTAGTTTCTTTTTTACTTTCTGATTGGCTTCCAATATATTGTGAATTCATAGCATAAGACATCAATGTTTTATACTAATGAGACAACCAACATCATATATATATAAAAAAGTAGGGGGTATATGCTATAGAACCAAAATTTTGGGTAGTCCTGTCCGCTGGAATCAGAGAATTGTAAAAATCGTGGGCCGAAAGATGTAATAGGCCTAACTGAGCAAATGCTGCTTAGCCCCTCCTAGCCCTGAGGCTCAGGAAGCCTCGAATAATTGAATCCTTGAATTTTCTAGTTGGGCCGTAATCTGTCCATTGCTGGGAATATCTTGGCCCAAACAACCCGAATCCCCAAAAGCCCAATAGCCAACCGAGGAAACCCCCGTTTTCCTCCTCCTCCTACTACCTTGGCTTCCGCGAGTTCCGTCCCCAACTTCCCCGACTCCCGTTTTCCCTCCATTCCCCAACGGCAAACACCTCACTTCGTCTTCTCCGCTCCTCCCCACCAAAACCCAACCCTCCTCCTCCCCCCAAACCCTAGCCCCACCGCCATGGCCGCCATTCCCACGCCTCTTCTCCTCCTCACCGTCCTCATCCTCGCCCCCGCCCTCGCCGCCGCCCAGCCCCGTGGCTTCGGAGGTAACTCTCGGTTGGGGAGCGTTCGATTTCGGGGGATTTAGTTGTGGTTTGTGTGATTCGATTCGATTCGTGTGGTGTGGTGTGGCGTGATGTCGCAGGGGTGGCGGCGCCGGCGCCGGGGTACGCGAGGTACGTGGTGGACGCGGCGGAGACGGCGGCGGAGGATGTGTACGACTACATCGTGGTGGGGGGAGGCACGGCGGGGTGCCCGCTCGCCGCGACGCTGGCGGGTCCCGGCGGGGGACGCGTGCTTCTGCTGGAGCGGGGCGGCGCGCCGGCGGAGTTCCCTCCGCTCGCCACCGCGGGCGGGTTCGTCAGGACGCTCGCCATGGCGGACCCGGCGCCCGAGTCCGACGCGCCCGCGCAGACCTTCACCTCCGAGGACGGCGTGCCCAACGTCCGCGCCCGCGTCCTCGGCGGCGGTACCTCCATCAACGCCGGATTCTATTCCCGCGCCCACCCCGCCTGGTTCCGCGGCCACGGCGAGGTCGATCTCTCTCTCTCTCTCTCTCTCTCTCTCTCTCTCTCTTCCCCCTTCCTCTGCATCTCAGGTGGTTCATGCGTGTGGCGCGTGGCTGTCCTTTGCAGTCATGTGTGTGGTGTTCGCGAACTAGTTCAGCAACGAAATTTTCGTGCAGAGTTGAGTAATAACGGAAGATTTTTTTTTTATGGTTATTACTTGGGGATTCAGGGTACAGAGGCGATGAATTGGGACATGCGGCTAGTGAACGCATCATACGAGTGGGTGGAACGAGAATTGACGTTCCAGCCGGTGGTACGTGGGTGGCAGGCGGCGGTGAGGGCTGGGTTGCTGGAGGCTAATGTCACGCCATGGAATGGGTTTACAATGGACCATGTCTCTGGCACCAAGGTTGGTGCCACCACATTCGATGCGTCAGGACGCCGACGCAGTGCTGCTGATCTCCTTGCCTTTGCCCGTCCTGGCCGTCTCCGTGTTGCCACTCGTGCTATGGTTACTCGCATCATCATGAACCCGATTGACCCTGGTGAGATGCATTACTGTACAGCATGTGCTTTTTACATTTTGGGCTGTACACTTACTTGGGATAAACAAATTTTGTCGAAGATTGTTAATATATGACTGGATTGACTTAATATGGTGGGCGTTTAGTATGGCGGCTTGAGTTATCGCTTCCATTACCTTTTTGTCTTTAGTACCTGCAATAGTCTGCAACAGTTTCTGCAACATTTATTTTATTATTCTTAGACAAATGAGGAGACCTGATTCCATTAGATAGAAATAGTTACCTAAGTTCTTCATAAGTATCATTTTCTTCGTGCCGTTCATTTGTATGTTGAATATATGGAGGAAGTCATGTGCTTATGTAATGTGCGATGGTCATGATGTCATTTTGGATCAAACACACTTATCATAGATAAGAGCATATACCTGACACTGAGCATAATTCTTCATTGTTTCCTACAGGAGATTCTGACGATGTGTTTTATTAAGAAAATAGTGATTTACTTTAGTTCCAATCTAGCAATGACACATATATTCCATGCAGTATTCGTTTCCAATTTTGTTGACAAGGTAGATATTGTATTTTTGTTGACAATCTAGCAATGATTTACTTTAGATCGATGTTGTAAATTGGAAATAAAGAAATCAAATAGAGGAGTAGAAAAATGACTCTGGAACCTGGAAGTCATGTAGAACATGTCACAACAAGCCAAGATTTCCACTTGTTAAAAATCTTATTTTTGTGGAATGTTTCTCCCCCCTGTTAGCTACTCCCCATTTTACTGTAAGTTATGTAAGTATGTGTGAATGAACTTGTTTCTGTACTTGTCCAGCTGCACGCCGTGGGAAGCTTCCGCAGCCAGCAGTAGCAGCAGTTGGTGTTGTTTACCAGGACCGTCTTCTCCAGCAACACCATGCGTTGTTGCGCCCAGGGGGAGAGGTTATTCTTTCTGCAGGTGCTCTAGGGAGTCCCCAGTTACTGCTTCTCAGTGGTATTGGCCCTGCTAGTGATCTTACCTCCCAAGGCATCCCTGTTTCTGCTGATGTACCTGATGTTGGCAAGCATATGTTTGACAACCCACGTAACAGTATCTCCATCATCCCATCAGTTCCTATTGATCATTCCCTTATCCAGGTAGTTGGTATTCCTTCTACTAATGGGACTGAGTCCTACCTTGAGGCTGCATCATACATTGTTCCCCTTGCTCCCGTGCTACGCCGCACTGGTCCTTTCTACAGCCCCTATTCACCACTCTATGTTACTGTGGTAACCATTATGGAAAAGGTTCCTGGCCCATTATCTGAGGGTTCACTTTGGCTCGCATCATCCAATCCCTTGGAGAGCCCTGCTGTGCGCTTCAACTACTTAAGCCGTCCTGAGGACTTGGCACGGTGTGTCACTGGCATGCGCCGTGTGGCAAAAGTGCTTGAGAGCAGCACAATGGATATATTTCGTTCAGCGGCAGGATCGGTGAGCGAAGGTAGGAGAGGGTCTGCCAGGAGGGATTTCAGGATTGTTGGAGCTGCACTGCCGGTTGATTGGAGTACAAATGACACGGCTCTGGGTGATTTCTGCCAGCAGACAGTAGCAACATTATGGCATTATCATGGAGGTTGTGTAGCTGGAAGTGTGGTCGACAGGGATTTTCGGGTTTTTCGCGTGCGCTCTCTTCGTGTGGTGGATGGATCAACATTCAGGGAGACACCTGGGACCAATCCTCAAGCCACAATCATGATGATGGGCAGGTATGAATCAGAATAACTCTTAAAAATATATTTCTACGAGAGATGGTTGTTTGCAAGGATTAGATATCCATCAAATATCTTATTCCGTAACTGTAGAATTTAGTAGCACTATAATATATTAATCTGCTTAGTGCTGGTGGTATTTAGAGCAATCGTATATGGAAAGAGCACTATTTATTTCTTGGCTATTTAATTCAGGTTTTCAAGCAAGTTTAGCCCATGTTCTGTCAGGAAATTTGCATGCAATGTTCTAGCTTTAGGAGAAAAAGAAATCACATTTATATCATTTAATTAGCAGTCTAGGATCTAAATCTCTTTTCGACAATGGTATAGTTGTAATTGTTATAATTCCCCTTTTTATTAACATTTGACAGGTATATGGGGATGAAGATGATTGAGGAGCGTCACAGAAGGCAAGTCATAACATCAACAGATTCCTCTTCCAACGCTTGACGAAAAAATGAAGAAGGATCCAACGGAAAGCCTTTCAGCTCTACTGTATGAAATTGGCCATATTTCTGTTACTTTTTGCTGGCACTATATTATTATGTATAGACTATAGAGAAGTAGGTTGGAGGATAATGCTTTATGTGTTTGTACAGTGGTTAGCGCGAGAAGCAGGACCTTTGCCTAGACGATACATTTTTTGCCTTGTGAATAGCATGGTCTATTTATCTGCAGACTGCAGAACAGGGGAATTTAAGTCATATAATCCCAATCAGTAGAACAGATGCTTAGTTGATCTGATGCGTATCTACGCCTCTAACTGTATGTGCTACCAAACACGTGCTTCATGTTGGTGAATATTATACTATACGGAGGGTTGCAATTCATGCTGATGAATCCATTGTCGACCTGAATCTGTTGCCCAGCAGTAGTCTTGTAGCAAGTCTCGTAACTACTTCCGCACAGTAGTTGCTTTTTCAGGCTTGATTTGCTGGTGATGGTGATGGTGTGGCTGATCTCCAGCAAATCAATGGAGTGGGACGAGCTCCAGGCTCCAGGGAGTGCGACTGTGCAAGTGCACGAGGGCCAAGCTGATTGCATCCAATGGAAGTTCACTGCAGATGCCAGATGGGTTTTTCACGGTGGCGTCAGCTTATGTGATGTTTTTCTGTGCGAGGATTGTATGCCCGTATGGCATTCGAGAGCAACCTTTTTTTTTCCCCTTTGGTTGGCTGTCAACGGAAGGTGCTTAACGGCTGACAACCTCACTGTGAGCCTGTGAGGGGCCACACAATCCTCGTTGTGCATTATGTCAGGCGGCTAACGAAGATGGAACGCATCTGTTCGTCCTCTGCTCCTTCACCAACAGAACCTGGAGATCGGTGTGGCATTTGAGTTGCCAAGTGATTTTGTGCTGTCCTTGGAGACTGATGGCTCCAAGCTCGTCAGGCAATTCACTAATTCAGCCGTGTTTTCGTCAAGCTTTTGGTAGCTTCTTCATGTTGTCTTGGTGACTAATTTGGAAGGAATGGAATGCCAGAATTTTCCAGCATCGCTCCAAGACAGTGCATAGCCTGGTGGCTGGCGAAGTTTGGAAGACAGCCAGCATTTCGTGACATCGCCCCCTCCTAAGTAGTACATTGCTCCAAGATGTTTTGAGTTTGACTATTCGTTTTATTTAAAAATTTATGGTAAGTATAAAAAGGGATAAGTCTTCATTAAAATACTTCTAATGATAAAGTAAATCACAAATAAAATAAATAATACTTTCATAATATTTTTAAATAAGACGAATGGTCAAACGTTACAACTTACAACGAAAAAGTCAAAACATCTTACATTATAAAACAGAGGGAGCATCTTTTTTTTCTTCTCTTTGTGTTCTGTTCTTCCCTTTGGTGAAAAGCTCTGCTAGTCACCTGGTTCGGCAGTTAACTGTCGTGATTTTGTAACTGAACCTTTATTTCCTTTAATCTTTGATGCAAATTGAGTGGCCGATCCTTCAGCCGTCCCAACAAAAAAAAAATAAAAAAAATCAGCAGGACTGCACATATTTGTTCGTTTTGGCCTTTAGGGGATACACAGATCATGCTGCTCTTCGCGGTATATCACTCACTCACTTTCCCAAACCCCTTCGACTCAACATTGCTTATTCAGTATTCGCAGTTCGCACACGCAGATATCGCCAATGCGAGGATCACATCGGCGCAGAAGGCGTTTCCACACCTCATGCGTGATGCTGATGCAGCAAATTGGTTGTGTATGCTACCTCTGGTACCCAAATCTGCAACATGAGACATCGAGTTTTCTGTAAAAATGCCTCTAATCATCCACGTCCACCTCGTGCCCCAGCTAGGCGCCGAACGTGGGCGAGACAACGGCGGCACGGATATGCAGGTTTGTTTGGTTTGGAGTCAATTTGTACTGTACTAAAATATTTTTAGATAGTATCAAAATCTTGATAAATTTAAGTATAATTTATACAGTGTGGATAAGAATTGACATTAAACCAAATATTCATCCATTACTAATAAAATTATTTAAAAATTAGTATGACACAAATTAACTTCAAACCAAACAAACCCGTACGTTCGACAGCCAGACGTGTACGCGCTGTGGCCGTGTCTCACTGTTTCTGCGTGTGCGCGCGCATGTGTTGAGCGCGAAAGGCCCCGAGAGAGATGAGATATGTGCAAACGAAACGGCATGGGTCATGGGCGCGCGAGGCTTCTGCGGTTGGCAGATGATTGGTGAGGGGCTCTGTCCTCCTTAACGGCTGATGGAACTGGCGCTGTGCGTCTCTGTGTCTCATGGACGATTCGGTGCCTCACACGTCGCTACTAGGCGATGGCAACGGAATATACGTAGATGCAACGAGCGATGGACACGTCTTCCCGACCGATCTCGGCAGGATCTTGCTACACAGGTCTCTCGCGATCGACCTAGCCAGCCGACAGAAAATTTACAGGTTTTTTGAAAAGAGAAGTTTTCAAAACAATCTAAAATCCTTCATCTATGGACCGGTACGGGGTCCGTACGGATCGATGGAGTATTAACACACGTTAATCTAAAATCGTCACGAAGAACCTAGTCTTCTTTTCATCTAATACACCAAGAAACCATAAAATTGCTATTAGAAAGAACCATCAATTTCTATGACAGTATATACCGCTTCATTATTGGTGGAAGAAGATAAAGTTGGAAGAGATGAGAAAGAGAAAATAATTATTACTCGAAGATACCTCCACTATGAAAAATAGTTTTATAGATGATTTTTTATGCTATAAAACCCGTATTTTTTAGGTAACGACAGACGAGAGTTGCCAGAATTATTAGCGAGGGAGAGCCGTAAAGCGCGGAAGGTTTTTTATACAGAGTTTTGAGGAGGGGGGGGGGGAGGCGGTTTGAAACCCCGAACTATTGACACAAAGGTAAAACTGAAAAAACGATATTAAGGAGGTTTAAATGCCCAATCCCTTAGGTCAAGTCTTACTTGAGTTTCAAGAACACCTGAAGTGGTGTTTTCTCCCTTCGTTGGAAAACTCTGTAATTTCTCTGAAGCCTACGTGCCACCAGGTAGCAGCGACTGTGACCAGCGCTTTGTCTCTTTGGCTCTTTGGTTTTATATCGCAAAGGATGCGCCACCAGCTAGCAGTATCTTGTGAATTTGGCATGTGAGTATCCAATTGTTGCCATTGACAGATGTTTTTCCACACCATTTGGAAGAAAATGCATTCTTTGAATAAATGATTAGTGTCTTCAAACTTCTTTGCAGAGTGAACAAATCCAATTACACGGGATAATGTCGAATTAGCAAATTTTGAGCTGCCAGCGTTTTCTTGTGTAGAATGAGCCAGTCGAAGAATAAATGTTTTGGTTCCGCCTTCGTTTTCCAAAGTCTGGTGAAATTCGTTGTGCAGTAAGTTCCCTGGAACTGATATAGGTATGCACTTCGAGCCGAGTAGACGGCATTTGAAGTCCATTTCCAAATTATGGAATCCTCATTTTCAGACAAGAAAACGTGCCGTAGTCTTTCCGCTAAAGTCACTAGCTCGTTGATCTGTTTCAGAGTTGTTATTTGTCGAAAAGAGGTCAGCCAGTTGTTGTTTTCCAATTCAACTTTTAGGGTTCGACCTTTTCTTCTGGCTAGAGCATACAGATGTGGGGTTAGATCTTTCGGACAGGCATTGTCTAGCCAGTTGTCTGTCCAAAATCTGGTTTTCGCTCCATTTCCGAATTTGGGACTGCCCTTAGAGAGATACTGAGAGGTAGTAGTAGCGAATTTGTAAAGGCACCGAGAGTTATGTATCATAATTTACAGTTGGAAAGTGTGTACTTGCTGGTTTAACTCGACGACGATCGCGTGCACATCGCCGTCCACTGACCGCATGTGCTGCCATTGATGCACGACGGCGACTCGACCTCTATGTTGTTAATCCCCGTCGATCTCCTTCACCTCAGGGCTCGATGGCGATCGATCGTTGGATGCATTCAATGGCCACCATGACCATCACCACAATATCATCTCACTGAATTCAGAGCTCGAAAAACAAAGAGCTGAAGACGACATGCCTGCTCTGCTCCATTGATTTCACGCTTTCAAACGAGTTCCCATCGTGTCCTGGCGTGTAGGCATATATATGAAGCTTATTAAGCTTTCTTCACTTGCCAACTAACTCTATAGCTACGTCGTTTTGGCCCTGTTTGCTTCCTGAACTAAAGTTTTAGTCCTAGGACTAAAAACTTTAGTTCCTCCTGTTAGGTTGTAGGGACTAAAAGTATATAAAGACCATTCTACCTCTGTCCTAAACCCTATTCGTCTTCGTTGCCGGCCATGGCATGTGGCGGCGGGAGCTCGCGCCGGGCAGCGTCGCCGGGATCTGGCGCGGGGCGATGACCGGGAGCTCGCGCGACGCGGAGCTGGCATGAGCTGGCACGTGGCGTGGTGGAGGCAGCGAGAGCTCGCACGGGGCGGCGCCGTTGGGATTTGGCGTGGGGCAACAACCGGGAGCTCACGCGGGACGAAGTCGGTGGGAGGTGGTGTGTGGTGTGGCGGCGGCGGGAGCTCACGCGGGGTGGCGCCGGAGGGATCTGGCGCGAGGCAATGGCCGGGAGCTTGCGCAGGGTGGAGCCAGCGGGAGTTGGCGCGTGGCGTGGCGGCTCCACCGAGATCTGGCGCGTGGTGGCGGGCATTTGCGCGTGGCGGCGGTGACTGAGGGTTTCGCTCGGTGGGAAGAGAGAGAATACGCAGGGGCAGCGGAGGAAAGGTGAGGGGACAAGTATTAGTTCCTTCACAGGGACTATAAATTTTTAATGTACTTTTTTTTTCTTTAGAAACTTATTAGTCCCTCCTGTTTGAATGGACAGTGACTAGTCCCTCTAACCAAATAGGGTCTTGACTCGATCCTTCGGAGCAGAGAGAGAGCTATCTTGTTGAGCTGTCAGGAACAGGATAATCTACTTATACATTTCAGCTCGATCGTGATCGTACGTGTTACTTATATATGGGCAGAATCTTGACCGACTGTTGATGAATTGATGAAGCGAAGGAGATGGTTCTTGAGGCTGGTAGTGTCTGTTTCAGCTAATTAATCTTCAGTTATTGCAAAGCACGTGGGTCAAATTGGAATTACTTAACCAAAATTCTGGATGCAATGATCCCACGTACTTTCAATCGCTCTCCCTAAAGAAAATGGCATTCCCATTTCATCGATGATGATACTGTTCAATATTCATCAGCACTAGACAAACACAAATTTAGTATATTTACAACACAATGGCGCTGTCAGTTTAACGTTCTATTAAACCCTTCTTTAAAACGGTAGAATCTAGCTTTCTGAAAGTAAAAGGCACACCAATCAATAGTATTTCCTGGATTTTGCTAACAGTGCTTGCAAACAGAAGCACACACCTAACTCTTCAGACTACACACTGTTTAAATTCTTAATACACAGACTAAGCAATGGATATGACAAGATTAATTAGCAATCATTCACAAGCTACAATGTAAGCCGTTATAGTGTGGTGAAGACATTAAGTCCTTTGTCTTTTCCTCAAGAGCCTAAAATGTAGCAGAGCTCATCATTCCTATACATGAAAAAAAAGTTAAATCATTTATTTGCCTCGTCTAAATATGATTGGGTCTAGACTAATCTCCATCAGCACAATCAAGCCTCAGGTACAAGCTTCAAAGTATCACCACCCCACCAGTACCTAGTGACTGAAACACAGTGCACAATGATACTTAAGGACAGGCACCATTGTGATTTCCACTGTGATCAATTGACCATACAGATCTAGACGTACAATGATACACAATGTACGTATAGTAACTACTTACTGTTGAGAAATGAACAGACAATGCGGTGAAGTCGCTGCATTATTAGGGTGCCAATAACGGAAGGCAGCTACAGTAGTAGCCGCCCGGCGAAAAAGCTACAGTATTAGCCACCTGAAAATGAAGTATCCGATACGAACGGATCGAAATGAAGGATGTGCTGAATTTGCACAGTTTAGCTGTACTCTATGCACTAACTTTTGTTTCATGGCAGTTGAAGGCTTCTAATTTATGCTACACTGTACCCATTCCTGATTGAAACAACAACTGATTCTTTTACCCTCAAGGTAAGCTTTGCAAAAAAAATAGCGGAAAGCTTTGTTTGCAAAATGTTATGGAACAGACTATGTTATATATATTTTTTCTTTTGAGAAATACAGTAGACAGTAACACTTACCCCTAATGCTGCGTTCACTACTAGGCAAAAAAAACTACAGTGTCCAAACACCTTGGCACGCTTTTCAATATGCGTAAAAATGTATTTTTTGAAAAAAATTCTATATGAAAGTTGTTCTAGAAAAACAAAATAATCCATTTTTCAAGTTTAAAATAGCTATTACTAATTAATCACGTGCTAATGATGTTTCTCGTTTTACGTGTCACCACTATTTTTTTCCAACTTTCTTTCACCTACATTCGAACGCAGCCTAAGAACATACTTACATACTGTCGATGCGTGTGCACGACACGCGGGGATCCGGAAGACCCCCTTTCGGTTCGGCATAGGGATGCGGAATGCCAAGGCCTGAGTTGAGGGGAAGAAGAAGGTGGGCAGGAAGGAAAATCCTGCTACGCACGCAAGACAAAACGATTTATACAGGTTCGGGCCACCAGGGAAGCGTAATACCCTACTCCTGTTCTTGCACTATGTGGTGAATAAAGAATTGCAAGGAGGGGTTCTCTCCCGGATGGTGCTAGAGCTGGTGACTGAGGCGAGATAAGGATTTCTATGGTCCAACCCTTTCTACAATGGACTTGGGCCTCCTTTTATAGTTCAAGGGGACACCACAGTAGTCCTGGGTTTTTGAACCCCTCTACTAACGCCGTGGAGTGGTTCGTATTTTGTCTTGTCAGGGGTCATATCCCTCTTCTGTTCATGTCGCCACGTCGCAATAGCTGGTGAAGAAAAACGGGCGGCGTGGCCTCCATGCTGATGAAGCGTGCGGCCATCCTACCTAACCTCCCATGGGGCCTACTTGTCAGCGGGCCACCTAATGGTGCTAGGGGTGCCATCATACGCTCGATCCTCTCTGCCTCTCTCCCACGCGGCCGTCCGTCGCATTAAATGCGACGGTGACCCAGCGTGAGGGGGGCATGCGCTGCTGAATGCGCGGTCAGCCCACGGTCACAAGATAGAGACTTTTCCCACCCTCTCCCGTGCAAAAAGGTGATGATGATGACGCTTTGACAGGCGCGTCTCACTTCACATTAAATGCGACAAGGCAGTGCTTGGGCACTGTTTTCGCATTGTGTGGGGTGGTTGGCAACCGGGTTGGCCCCTCCGACGGGAGGGGTGCGTGGTGGCGCGGTCAGGGTCCGGGTGTTCTCGAACCCCTTACCTAGAGGGATGACGGCTTTCGGGAAGCCCCCGGGCCTGACCCCCTCAGGGTGGCCACGTGGCCGCCCGCGGCCCGAACCTTCCAGGGTGACTTGGGAATTTGACTTCGAGTGGTGCCTTCGCAAATACGCCCTTCCAATCACGTGTCGCATCCTCAGCATACCCTCGGGCCCATATCGCCGACAGTAGCCCCCGGTGTTGGCTGGGGCCGGAATCGGGTTCGGGCGCAGTTAACGCCACATTACATGGAGAGGTGGCCCGGGGAACTTTGGGCGCAACACCTTCTGAACGAAATGACCATACGGTGGCAGCCAAGCGCGCTTGATTGGTTTGGGCCGGTGGGGGGCGTGCCGCTTGGGCCACGCGCCCATGGGGGCCCCTTGGCCACCTGCCTCCCACTGCCTTGTGGATCGTGTCTAACAGGCGCGTAATCCAAAGCGGCGCGATGTATGGAAGCGGGCGGGGTTAGCGCCACGACACGTAGAAATGGGACGGAGTTAACGCCATGACATGTGGAAGTGGGGCGGATTAACGTCGTGGAATGCGAGGGGGCTGCGGTTGCCTATAAAAATGGATCCTTGGCAGGAAGGACCGGCTTCTTTCACTTCCCATAGCCATCGCCTCTTCGCTTTCCGGCGTCTTTGCTCTTCCGCTCTACCTTCGCCGCCACCGGCCTTCCTCCTAGTCTCCGGAGCCCTCTTAGAGATGACTCGCGATGCCCCCCTAGAGCCGGGGAGTGTGCTCCCGAAGTCCGCGGTTCGCACCGCGGACGCTCGGAGTGTCCTCAACAAATATCTGCCGCGCGGCACCCACAGCGGCGGCGATCTGCCGGTGGAGCAACCCCCAGATAAGATGGTGTTCTTCGCCTCCTTCTCCATGGTTGGGCTGGTCCCGCCCTTCTCCCCCTTCTTCTTCAACGTACTGGAGTTCTATGACCTCCAGTTGCATCACCTCACCCCAACGCGGTCTTCTACCTCTCCGTCTTCGCCCACACTTGTGAAATGTTCATGGGGGTGATGCCGTCGCTTGAACTGTTCCAACAGTTCTTGTCTGCAGGGCGGGATTTTTTGGGGCGGTTGGATACGTGGCGATCCAGCTGCGCAACGACAGGGCCGTCGACACCCCCTTCATCGAGATTCACCCCCGCTCAAGGTGGGAGAATTGGAGGGCCCACTGGTTCTACACCAGCTTGTGCGATCACCCCCGCCTTCGCCTTCCGACGGGGATTACGGCGAACCAGGGGAACTAGGGGTGGCGGCCACATGTCGGGAGGGAGTTGGATGGTGTACTGGACCGGATCAGCTACCTCCAGAGAGGGGGCCTATCCAGCCATGCCGTCTTTCGGGATTACCTGGCATGGCGGATTTCGCCGTTGCAGGAGAGGCCGCGCCCGTCGTACATGTACACGAACTCCAACGACAACATGCGCACACACGTTGGCGCACCATTCGACTTGAGCGAGAACGACCTCGCCATCCTAATCTGCCATACCGTCGGCGTCAGCGCGCTGGACCTCGCGCAACTTCCACCTGGGCTGGTTTCGCTGTGCCGGGACCCATTTCCCCCGGAGATCCTGCAGGCGCTGCAGGTGGTGGGTGATGGCATGGGCTCGTCGTCGACGGGACCAAGCGCCGCCCTGGTAGGTGGTGACGTGGACTACAACGATGCCGACGACCAGGTGTCGATCAGGCTACTGGGCCGCCAAAGCTCGGGTAAGAGGGAGGCTAGGGGCCCGGACCCGAAGGGGAAGAGGAAGAGGACGGGGTTTAGCCCTGTGCCGCCCCCGTCGCCACCTCGCGGCGGCGGTGCAGAGTGCGTTGTCCCTAACCACGGATCCGGGGACCCGCCGACGTCGGGGTCCGCTGCTACGACAACGAAGGGCAGCACCGCAGCGGCGGCGGCAGCTGCAGGAGCGGCGCCGGCCGCATCGGCCACTCTGGCGGGGGCCGGTGCTAGCAAGACGGTGGATGCCCGCGGGAACCCCCCACGGTGGTGGGGTCCGGGGGCATCTGCCCAGCAAGCCCTCCCGGTGGCCGCCCAAAGAAGAAGCGGGCCATCTCCCGAGTGTCATGGAACTAGGTAACACTTCCTCAGATGCGCTCATTTCTTGCCACTCTTGTGCTCCATTTAGGCTATTAGTGTTTTGTTTTCTTACCTTGCGCGTTCTTGTTCCTAGCTGCGAGCATCAGCACTTCCGCCCCAAGGCTAGGCCCAAGGGTGGCTCTGCCTCTAGCTCAGCGGGGGGAGCGCAGGAGGAGTTCGGGGTGGTGGAGCCCATGGGGCCTCGGTCCTCGCCTACGGGATCCGGCCCGGAGCCGGTGTGGCCTGATGAAGGGGCGCACTCCAAGGCTGGGGCGCCAGGCGCGCACCAAGAGCACATCGGGGGCCCTCCGCCATCAGCGGACTCGGGGCAAGTTGCCCCTGATGCGGAGGTGGAGGCAGCAACGGGCAGCGGGGGGAAGCCCCCGGAGTTCCCGCCGCAGCGACGACCCTCGCCTCCGCAGCAATCTTCGCCACCGTCCCCCCATCCATCGTCGCCGTCCCGCCAGCCGTCACCAACACCAGCGGCATGAACTCACCACGACTCACCTACGCCGCGGGCGGCCACGCCGGTGCGCAAAGTGATGCCAGCTCCGAAGGCGGCAGCGGGCAGTTCTGGCCAGGGGGCACCTTCTTCCCCCCATCCGGTGGAGGTGGTGGACCTTGACTCAAGCCCTAGCCCTAGCCCAGGGTTCGGGGGTGCTCGAGCAGGGTTTGTGGTTGCCCTGGACACAGAGCCCCTCGTGCTGTCGTAGGAGCAGGCGAGGATGATTGTGTCCCGGGTGCTGGACGAGGCCCTCGCGGTCTCCCTGGATGGGCTTGAGGCCCAGATCCGGGCCTTGGCCGCCATGGAGGTCGCAGTGGCGCGGCGAGAGATCGAGGTCGCCGAGGGGGGCGCCGAGCTCGCGAAGATAGCGAGGGTGGAGGGCTTCATCCGGAAGCGGGAGGTGGCTGATATCGAGCGCCGGCGGGGTGAACTCATCGAGACGCTCGAAGACACCTTGACCGAGCGGCACTCCATCGATCTCTGCATCCTGACAGCCATAGCCGCGGAGGAAGGGGTCCGCACCACCGCCGGGGCGTTCATCCGCGAGCTTGACGACCGCACCCAGGAGCTTGACGGCCACACCCAGGAGCTTGACCAGTGCGACTGTGTCCTACGGGATGGTGAGGTCGCCGCCACCAACTCTGACATCGAGCTTTGGGTCCGCGAGGACGCCTTGGCGGAGCGCGAGATGGCCTTGGAGGCAGCGCGGCGGGTGGTCGAAGACCGGGAAGCCGCCATGACCAGGGCTGAGGAGGACCTCGCCGTGCGGGAAAGAGACGCGGCGGCCCGGGAGAAGGCCATCGCTGAACGCGAGGCCGCCGTGGAGGGGCGCGAGGCGGCGGCGGACCTGGAGCATACACTTGACCTGGGCACCAGGATCATGGCCATGTCCGTCACACGCCTCCATGAGGCGGCTCGGGAAGTGGGGTTGGTGCGCCGCTTCGATTCCCTTGCCAGCGCCAGCTTGGGGGGATTGGCCTCCCAAGTAGACGCTCTGGCGGAAGGGATCAGGGGAGTACCGGAGGAGGTCGACGAAGTGGCGAAGGATTCGTCATACGACCTGGCCCGCCAGGTCGCAACCATGATCCTAGCGAGCTATTAAGCCCGCGACCCCAACTTCGACCCGTAAGTCCCCACCGAGGACTTCCCCGCCGGCACAGAGGAGAGCGCCCGACGTCGCGTCGCGGACGTCGTCGACTCCATCATGGTGGGCTTCGATGGGACCCCGGCAGCGTTCCAGCTAGCCTACCGGGATGACCCGTCCGACGATGGTGACGCGGAAGACGCCTCCAGCGACCCGCCGGCCACCTAGGCCCCCCGCCTATTCTCCTGCCTTTGTACCTCGCAAAAAGAATTGCACCTTTTTAATTTTTCCTTTCAATACTATTAATGCACTTGCCTTTTCCATGTTGGATTTAGCATTGTGGCGGCCCATCGTGGCCAACCTCGTGCATGTTTTGTCTCTTTGGCTCATTCCCTGCACACGAGTTCCGTTTTTTTGGTTAGTTAAATTTGTTGGACTAGAGCAGACGGCTGCCGTGGTGTCTTGACCCTATCCATCCTATGTTGTAGGGATGGTCCGGGCTCAAGCCACGTGCATCGGCCAATGGCTGACGCCTTCCTCGAGGCTCCGGGCAGAAGCGAGGGTATAAAGGGCCAGCAGGGGCGGCGCAACAGAGGGATCGGGGCTGGCGTGACAAGACGTCCACTCGAGCCCCCAGGCATTGACCACCCCGGGGCACAGCATACAGCATCGTTCTGCCCTCGACACCCTTAGGGCTTTTCAGCCTGTGACGGGCAGGGCAAGATCATCGCGAGGACACAATAACCGTGCATGCTTCAGACAGGGAAAGAGACGCATGGCAGCACTGATAGATTATAAAAAGGGCATAACAAAATAACATTAGGGATACTCATCGCTCGGGACGGATAAAGACAACGATTCATGCGCTCGTATGCGTATATGTTGGATGTTGGGTAGCCCCCGGCCAACTCGGCATACACATAGTGGCGACTGGTTGGCCTGAGCCTTTACATGTTCATCCTACCCTACGGCTTACGGGTAGAACTTGCGCAGGTGGGAAATATTCCACGGATTTGGCAATGGGGTGCCGTCCTCCGTGGCTAAACGAACCACTCCAGGGCGTGGAGTGTTGATGACCATGTACGGTCCTTCCCACATTGGGGATAGCTTCCTCAGCCCCGCACGCGATTGCACTCGGCGCAGAACGAGGTCATTGACTTGCATCGCCCGTGGGTTAATCTTGTGTTGATAATATCGGCTGAGATTTTGCTGATTGCGGGCTGCGCGGAGTGCCGCGCGACGCCGCCTTTCCTCGAGGTAGTCCATGTCATCACGGCGTAAGCCATCTTGGTCGGCCTCGGTGTAGAGAGTGGCACGCGGCGACCCCAAAGTGAGCTCGGAGGGTAGGACCGCTTCTGCTCCGTAGACCAGGAAGAACGGTTTTTCTCCGGTGGCACGGCTCGGTGTGGTCCGGTTAGCCCAAAGGACTGCCGGCAGCTCATCAATCTAGGATTCTCCGTGCTTCTTGAGCTCATTGTAGGTCTTCGTCTTGAGGCCTTTCAAGATTTCTGCATTCATTCGCTCGGCTTGGCCATTGCTTTGCGGGTGAGCGGGCGAGGCGAAGCAGAGCTTGATGCCCATATCTTCGCAGTACTCGCCGAACAACTCACTTGTGAATTGGGTGCCATTGTCCGTGATGAGCTTGTTGGGGACCCCGAACCTTGCCGTGATGCCCCTCATGAACCGTACCGCCAAATGCTTGTCGATGACACCCACAGGGTAGGCTTCAGGCCACTTGGTGAACTTGTCGATTGCCACGTATAGGAATTTGTAACCACCGCGCGTCTGCTTGAATGGGCCTAGGATGTCCAGCCCCCAGACCACGAATGGCCATGAGAGCGGAATGGTTTGCAATGCCTGGGCGGGTTGATGTATCTGCTTGGTGTGGAATTGACATGCTTGGCACCGCCGCATGAGGTTGACTGCGTCCTCAAGCGCGGTGGGCCAGTAGAAACCTTGGCGGAATGCCTTCCCTACCAAAGTCCGGGAGGCCGAGTGCGCTTCGCACTCACCCTCATGGATCTCGGCCAGGAGCTCAAGACCTTGCTCCCGAGTAACGCATTTCATGAGCACTCCGTTGGCACCGTGCCGGTAAAGAGTCCCCTCTACCAACACGTACCTTTTGGAGATGCGGGCAATGCGCTTGCTTTCTTCACGTTGCTCGGGCAATGATGCGCCTTGCAGATGTGCCTGGATTTCTGAAATCCAGGCCACTTGGCGCGGGATGGCGGGTCCGGGAGGGTCTGGCTGTGGCTGACCCGCCGGATCCGGGGTGCCGGGGCCAGCCGATTCTTGCCCATGGGGCAGTTCGGGGCGCGCTAATGATTCTGTGAGTCTTTCCTCGAATGCGCCTGGTGGGGCTGGGGCTCGTGTGGATGCGATCCTGGACAATTCGTCCGCCATGGTATTGTCTTTTCTAGGCACGTGACGCAACTCGAGGCCATCGAAATGGCGCTCCATGCATCGCACCTCCTTAACGTATGCTTCCATCTAGGGGTCGGTGCATTGGTACTCCTTGGATACCTGATTCACCACCAACTGAGAGTCACCAAGCACTAGTATACGGCGGATGCCCATGCCAGCCGCTGCTCACAGTTCGGCGAGGAGTCCTTCGTATTCTGCCATGTTATTGGTTGCTCGGAAATCGAGCCGCACAATGTACCGGAACACGTCGCCTGTCGGTGAAGTCAACGCGACACCTGCCCCGGCTCCTTGTAGAGCGAGGGACCCGTCGAAGTTCATAACCCAATGCATGGTCCACTAGCCGCGATCCGCCAAGCCCTCGGGTTCCGCAGCCCGGTCACCAGGGGGCAGATCATCATCAGCTGATGGTGTCCATTCTGCCACGAAGTCGGCCAGCGCTTGGCTCTTTATTGCGTGGCGGGCCTCAAAGTGTAGGTCAAATTCGGACAACTCAATTGCCCATTTGACCACTCGTCCCGTACCCTCTCGGTTGCGGAGGATTTGACCAAGAGGGTAGGATGTGACCACCATTACCCGGTGCGCCTGAAAGTAGTGGCGCAGCTTTCGGGAAGCCACAAGCACTGCATAAAGCATTTTCTGGGCCTGCGGGTAACACGTTTTCGCATCTCGTAGCGCCTCGCTGATAAAATAGATTGGCCGCTGCACCTTAGTGGGGGCCTTGGTCATGCTATCAGGGGCAATGGGTCCGGAGGTGCTAGGGCTGGTCGCCTCGGTGTCCGAGGCTATCGGGCCACCGCTCATCCTGAGGCCCTCAGGGCCGCTCTGGGTAGGAGGGGCCTCACAAGCCCCAGACTAGGGGGTGGGTTGCCTCTTCGAGGTTCGGGGGGCCTGCGGCCTCCACCGGTCCCGTGGGCTACTCCGTCCGACACCATTCCAAGGCTTCCTACCTCCTGGCCGAATGAGGGAGGGCCGACTAAAAGGCCTGTGCCCCGTCGCGCTCCACAACCAATGCTGCACTGACTACCTGTGGGGTCGCTGCCAAGTATAGGAGGAGGGGTTCCCCGTCCCTAGGGGCCACCAGTACGGGTGGTGAGGAGAGATAGCGCTTGAGCTCACCCAAGGCCTTTTCTGCCTCATCCATCCATATGAAGGGGCCAGTCCTTTTTAACAACTTGAATAGGGGGAGCGCCCGCTCACCCAGTTTCGATATGAAGCGGCTCAGGGCCGCCATGCATCCAGTGACACGCTGGACATCCCTGAGTTTCCTGGGGGGTGCATCTCCTCTATTGCTTTTATCTTCTCGGGGTTGGCCTCAATTCCCTGCGCTGAGACTAAGAATCCCAGGAGTTTGCCCGTCGGTACTCCGAACACACACTTCTCTGGATTTAACTTCATTCATGAGGACCGGAGGTATTAAACGTCTCGGCTAAATCTGAGAACAGAGTTTCTTGGCTCCTTGATTTAACCACCAAGTCATCGACATACGCCTCCACGTTACGCCCTACTTGATCTTTTAGTGTGATGCGGACACCATGTTGAAAGGTTGGCATTGCATTTTTCAAACCAAAGGGCATGGATGTGTAACAGAGGTGCCAACAGGGGTAATGAATGCAGTTTTTTCCTCATCCTCCACAGCCATGCGGAATTGATGATACCCAGAATATGCATCTAGAAAACACAAAAGGTCGCAGCCCGTAGTGGAGTCAACTATCTGGTCTATTCGTGGCAGGGGGTAAGGGTCTTTTGGGCACGCCTTGTTGAGGTCGGTGTAGTTGATGCACATGTGCAGCTTGCCGTTGGCCTTCGGAACAACCACCGGGTTGGCCAACCACTCTGGGTGCAGCACTTCTCGGATGAAGCCGGCCGCCTAGAGCCGGGTCACCTCCTCACGGATGAACGCATGTCGCTCCGGGGCCTGTCGCCTCACCTTTTGTTGAACCTGCCGCGCATCCGGTTGTACTGCAAGTCGGTGCTCAATCACTTCCCTGAGGACTCCTGGCATATCCGACGGCTTCCAAGCAAACACGTCAGCATTCGCCCGCAGGAAAGAGATGAACGCGTTTTCCTATTTGGGGTCCAGGCTACCGCCAATTTTGGCGGTTTTGGACGGGTCATCGCCCAATTGGATGGGCTTGACCACCACCTCATCCGCCGAGGTGATGCGCTTCTTGGGGGTCCGGGAGCCCGAGGCCTCGCTCCGGGGGTCCTCAGGCTCAACGCGATCCGATACCGCCGCCGCGTCCCCCGCACGTACCTCCGCGCAGTCCAGCGCGGTCTTCACATCAGCATGTATAGTGATGGCCCCCCCGGGGCCCGGGATCTTAAGCTGGCGGTAGGCGTAGTGGGTAGCTGCTATGAACTTCACCAACGCCAGCCTACCGAGGACGGCGTTGTATGGCAGATTGAGGTCTGCCACATCGAAATCTATTTGCTCGGTGCGAAAGTTGGAGGGGCTCCCGAACGTGACCGGCAGCGAGATCTGCCCGAGGGGCCACACTCTTCCGGGAGTCACCCCAATAATGGGGTAAGATGGCCCGAGCACCATCCCTGGAGCCTTGATTACCTCAAAGGCCTTCGGGGAGAGGATATTGAGGGCCGCGCCTCCGTCGATTAGGACGCGGGCGACCCTGACATTGCAAATGGCAGGGGAGGTCACGAGGGTCAAATGGCCACTCCGGACGATGCTCCCTGGATGGTCTGTCTGGTCGAAGGTGATAGGCACCTCCGCCCAGCGCGATCGGCTCGCCGCCTCATGGGACGGCGCAGCGGCCAGAAGCTCGCGCCTCATGGCCTTGAGGCTTCGGCGGGACACCTGGGCGTGTGCCCCTCCATCATTGGTGGCGACAATGTGCTTCGGGTCCTGGTAGCCCAGGTCGTCATCTTCGCCTCCGGCGGGGACCGCGTTCTTGGCCTCCTCTCGCCGGTTGTCCGCTGATTCCGTCGGGGCCTTACCCTTGCGGCGGGCTTCCTTCTCTCTCTCCCTCTTCTTCTGCTCATACCTCTGAACGCGCTCGGCCAGGTTCCGGACCGAGTGGCACTTAGAGAGATCATGGCGGGAGGTTAGGTGTACGGTGAACCATTTGTCCCCGGACTGACCCTGAGGTCGAGGGTCAGGGCGCGCTCATGGTTGCTTGCTGGCTTCCCCCTCCGGGGAGGTTTCCCTGCCTCATCGGCGGCGAGGACATGGCCTTCCTCTCCGCCGCGCGACGATTTTCGCTTCCGCCGCCGCTCACGCCGCTTCTCTTGGGACTCGTCCGAGGCAGCGTTAGCTGGAGCTGGGGTTGGATTCCTAGGGTTCCAGACCCAAGCCTCTTCCTCGCGGGCCACCTGGTCAACGAGCTTGAAGAGATCGGTGGTGGTCCGGGGGGCATTGGACTCGATCTTCTCCAGCATAGTGTCGTGGAATACGCCACTCCTGAAGGCAAAGATCACTTCATGGTCGGTGATGGACGGTATGGTGTTGCGTACCTGGCAGAAACGCTGGATGTATCTGCGCAGGGACTCGTCCTCCCCTCGCCGTACCATGTGGAGATCGGCCTCAACTCCCGAGCGCGGATATGTACCCTGTAAGTTGGAGGTGAACTACCGGCACAGGTCGTCCCACGAGGCGATGGACTATGCGGGCAGGTTCATTAG
>CM002484.1:17832156-17849186 GCA_000325765.3 Leersia perrieri
TCTCAATCTGAGCCTTTAGTCTTAACACAAAGTCAAAATACATCATACAACAAATTTTACGGTCATAAAGAGAGGACAAGTTTTTATTACAAATTTTGATACCTATTGTCATGTGAGTTTCGAAGATGAGGTCCCAAGACATCAAATTTAAAGCTATATACCCCGTCTCAATATACAAGTACTTATTTCGTTTTTGAGTAAATTAAGGTTGTGTTTGGTTTGAGGATAGGTTGGAATGGGTTGGACCCGTCCATGTTTCTTGGGTTGGAGCGGTTTTATTTTTCTGTTTGGTTGGAGGGTTGGAGCGAGCCTATTTTCTGTTTGGTATAAGGGATTAGGGTGGAATGGAACATAACGGAAGGGTTGGAGCCGTCAGCTCCGTCATCTTTTTCCTCTCTCTCTTCTCTCTCTTTTTCTTTCTCTTCCTCACCGCATCGGCCTTCTTCCCCTCTCTCTTCTCTCACACGCACCAGAGACGTTGACGGGGCGAAATCTGCGGGCGGCGATGGCGACGGCGACCACAGCTCCGCGCGGATCTAAGCCGGCGGCCGCGCAGGCGAGCTCGGCGATGGCCGGGCAAGCTCCGCAGGGCGGCGGCCGAGCGGGACGACGCGGGCGAGCTCTGTAGGGTGGCGGCCGG
The DNA here is from genome assembly GCA_000325765.3 of Leersia perrieri. Classification (NCBI taxonomy): domain Eukaryota; kingdom Viridiplantae; phylum Streptophyta; class Magnoliopsida; order Poales; family Poaceae; genus Leersia; species Leersia perrieri. The sequence goes on from CM002484.1 coordinate 17,832,797, forward strand.
GGGGGACGACAGCGGGCGAGCTCCGTAGGGCGGCGGCCAGGCGGGACGACAACGGGCGAGCTCCGCGGCGGCCGTGCGGGCGAGCTCGACGATGGCCGGGGTGATGGCAGCGGCTCGAGGTCACGCGGGCGGTGCCGGCGGCGGCAGCCCGGGGTCACGCGGGCGAGCTCGGCTCACGGCCGCGGGCGACGGGCGAACAGGCGTGAGGAGACGGCGCTGACGCCGTCGGAGAGGAGCCGCGCGGTCTGCCACTTTTTCTGTTATCACTTGGACCCGAATCTAAGGGGAATATTCCCTATCAGGAGCCAACCCAACCCTCAAATCCTCCAACCAAACACACCTAAAACCGGGTTGGCTCCATTCCATTCCTCCAAATCCACCCAACCATACACACCCGAAGGTTGAGGTGAGGGAGTGTTGTGATTGGTTGAGAGGAGAAGATATGTGGAGAAATTAAATAGAGGATTGTTGTGATTGGTGGAGATGAGATAGGTGGGTGTAGAAGTATTTATATTTTATGATAAATTTAAGTATTTATATTTTGTGATAAATTTAAATTATTTAGATAGTTGTATTTTGAGATGAAGGGAGTAATATATTACCTCTGGGTACTTCAGAAGGAGTCTATCATATTGCGAAAACACGTCTATTTGGACATTAATATATGTTGTAAAATGTATAAAAAACCGTAAAAGAACAAGTTGTGCACTTTAAGTTAGAAACATGTCAGAAATAACCGAGGAGAGGGACTATTTTGTACAGTGCCCTTGGATAGTCCATTGTGGGCTGTTTGGATAACAGGGACTTATTTTAAGTTCTTGTCACATCGGATGTTTAAACGCTAATTTGAAGTATTAAAAATAGACTAATTACAAAATCCATTCTATAACCTTAGACTAATTCACGAGACGAATCTATTGAACCTAATTAATCCATTATTACCATATGCGATGCTACAGTAAACATTTGCTAATTATGGATTAGTTAGGCTTAAAAAATGTCTCACGAATTAGCTCTCATTTACGTAATTAGTTTATTATTAGTCTATTTTTTAAGACTTTAAATTTACGTCTAAGCATCCGATGTACCATAAACTAAAATTTTTAGTCCATGTCCAAACGGATCGGTTGACTTGTCACGTCCGTTGCATGAATGATGATGGCATTAACCGCACGGCTCGGTCGGACGCCGACCTCCCCAATCACCGTGTCCACAAATGTACCACCTCCTCCTCCTCCCGTCACGCCCATCTACAGCCACCTGCCGCGCAACCCTGCAGCCAACCAAATCTCGCTGCCTCAGCACAGCAGCACGCAGCTAGCTGCTGCTATCGGCTATAAAAACCCCTCGTGGCGCCACCTTAATTCTCGGCGAGACGAAGACGAAGACGAGATCGAACTGAAGGAAACAGACTGACCGACGGAGAGAAGAATGAGTCTGTACATGGCGACGACGACGGCGAGGAGGGCGGCGTCGGAGGTGAAGACGGAGGGAGTGCTGCGTGGGGCGTGCGCGCTGCTGGCGGCGGCGGCGGCGCTGCTGGTGGGGCTCAACACGCAGACGGAGACGGTGATTCTCATCAGGAAGAAAGCCACCGTCAAGGACGTCCAGGCACTCTGGTACACATCGATCCATCTGACATGTATATACTCCCTCTGGTTGCAAATATTTGACGTTAGCTAGTTTATTTTTAAACTAGCTAACATCAAATAAAAGATGTTGGAGAGAGTACTTGTATACTTTCTCTGGTTATTTTTACTTGATGTTTAGGACAACAAAATAGAAGAAACAAGCTATTTGTGCTATCGGAAACGACATCCATTTTTGACCAGAGGAAGTATCAACCATGGTGATTTGATGCAAGTACACATGAACGAAAATGTATATATGTTTCAGGGTGTTGGCGATGGCCACGGCGGCGACGGCCGGTTACCACCTTCTGCAGCTGCTCAGATGCTTCTTCTTCAGCCGCTTCTTCACCGATGGCGGCGATGCCAAACCGCCCTGCTGGGGTAGGAGGACCTTGGCATGGATTTGCTTCCTCCTCGACAAGGTAAAGACAACGCACTACTTTTGAAGTTTACATCTTTGGTACTCCAGACATACATCTGATCAGAACGAAATGGAGTCTTTTTTTTTTTCTTCCCGGCCCTAATCCTCCTTTCGTTGGAAAGGTTATGATTAGTAATCGAGAGAAAAATAGTAGTGCCAGCCGTTTTCAGCTTTTGTTCACTGCTAGTCGTTGAGTTGATGAAGGGTGCTAGGCTCCTAGCTAGTTCTTGCGTTTTGACAGAATCTAATTTAATAGTTTTTTTATTCGTTTTTTTTAACAAAGGAGTTTAATCCACATATAGTACTCTAAAAAATCTACGAAAGAAACATATAGTAGTACTCCAAATGTGATTATATATGGGTTTTCTACATGTATGTTTGCCTCAACCTCAGAATTCAGAAGTTTCACTTGTCTTAGCAACTACAAAAACAGAGCTGACCAATGAAGGTGAGTCAAATTGAATTCTAAAAAAATCAGTTGAATATACAAGCATGTAGTCCCCTAGGGATCAACATCAACTAAAATGTTGCAAACTCGAATGTACGTAGTACTCCGATGGGAGTACTTTGTTTTTCGTCTATATGTTTTGAGAACACACAGGACCTCCGATGGGCAATTAAGTAGTAGGCTAGTAGCAATTCAATAACTGCTTGATGAGAACTGGGGCATGAGATCGACCACTCTAGAATAACAGTAGGCCGGTAATACTGAGCTATCAAGTCATTCTATCACAATAACGTATACTTCATATACTGCAGATGGTTACTAACACCTTTTTATAATCGTGCAACAAGTTCCTATAACACACGGCAGCATATTAGCATACTACCTTAATTGTAGCAAAAGAGTGTCACACACTAACTGTTCAGAAAGAGACTTATATGTAGTACACGTGGATGTACGTGACATTCATTTTATCTCTCTTTATGTAGAATTAGTGCTAAATATATGTCATGTACTGAGCAGCTGAGCTGAGTAGAAGAAAGGAAGGAGCTAGCGTTAGTTGCAACTGCATCGGTCCTTTCATTTATGCACGTCAAAATCATGATCAATGATAGTTGTTCCGTGTGAAAGATGGAATTATGCTCCCATCAATGCATTAAAAGCCAATTTAGAATGGTCATGGAAATTCTACCCATTCCATGAATATTTATTGCGACTCCGGTATTATATTGGGTTTCTATTACTAATAAGAAAAGAAAGGAGAGAAAAAATGGTTCTATTGTGGGTTTAATTCAGAAAGGTATAAAGCGTTTCTACTGTCGATAGAGATAAGAGATCAGAGTAAAAGTTGATGAGAAAGAAACACATTTTGCATCGCTAATGATCTTTCCAGCAACAAAATGGTAACTAATGGACTGGTTTATTATTATTGTTTTTCTTGAAGAGACGGTGATGTAATGCTCATCACCAACTCTTCAATGTTGCATCTTTAATCCAAAATGGACAGTCGTAGGACAGAGCACATTGATTGCTCAAGAGAACTTATAGAACACCACCTTGAGATTATCAGCTAGGCAACAAGATAACATGGATAATGCTAACCACCACAGCTACAGTCATAACCAATTAAGAAGAAAATTAATCAAGTACTGTATAATACTGTTCAAGTGTTCCTGCATATTTCACTGTATCTCACAGCTCTCCATGGCCTGTAGAAGAACTATTGTTTGTTTATGACATATGCAAAAACAATATAAAAGTGCTAATTTATTAATGGAAAACATTTGATTATGAAATCTTACTCTTGCTCTAGGTTTAAACAAAAAAGAAAAAAATGGTCAGAAAGTAAACAAAAGTTAGTTACTAGACAAAAAAGGACTGTAGCAGTATAAGATTCTAGTAGAACAGAGACAGAGGTGGTGGAAATTTTTGCCTGATTGTTTTTGGCGAAATTGGTGGATGATGCAGGGTTGCGCGTACATGACGTTCGCGACGACGGTGGCGGCGGCGCAGGCGTGCGTGGTGGCGCTGGACGGCGCGCACGCGCTGCAGTGGAACAAGCTCTGCAACATCTACACCCGCTTCTGCGAGCAAGTCGCCGGCAGCCTCGTCTGCGGCGTGCTCGCCGCCATCGCCGCCGCACTCCTCTCCGCCGTCTCCGCCCGCAACCTCTTCCGCCTCTACCCCTCCGCGCCGCCGCCTTTCTTCTCCGGCTAGCTCTCTCTCTCTCTGGGCTTTCAATTTCTCTCTTGTGTTGGGCTGAGTAGAAAATTTGGGCCTAAATATAGGCCCAAGTTAAGCAAATCTACCCTTTTCCCCACTCTTGTTTGTTTACCGTGTACATTTACTACTAGTATTCTACTAGTAATACCATCTAAAAAATGTATTCTACTAGTACCAATATCTACATGTATCAGTAGGTGCTTGCTTCCTCTCTGATAATAGGAAACGCTGCAAGGACCCAACATTTCGTCCATGATAAAAAGGTGTTCCAATTCCATTAATACTAGTATATGAAGTCGCGCGTTCGCGCGACCATAACCATCCTACTATCTGCTACCCTATAAAAATATATGAATAATATTAGGTGACCAAATAATTTGTCGTCATCTAGTTGCACATTTATGCAACTATACCCCTTTATTATCCCCTTATTTAAAGTTGGTATGTCTACTTTTAGTCCAAGCACATATATTTTACATGTTCAAAATGGGTTATAACTCTATATAACATTGAAATGATATGTTTGAGTTTTCAATTTAAATTAAGGATATCATTGTGTATAGCATTATTAAGTCATCCTCAAAATGTAGCTTCTTTTTTTCATTCTTTTCTTGTAAGTTTTATAATGTGTAGATTTTTCGGTAGTACAATGTTAGTTTACAATATCGTGAAATGTCATGTAAATAGGCACAGGGACTTAATAAGAAATAATACAGTGTAATATAATAAATAGAATTTTTGAGACCTTTTGAAATTTAGCGAGCTTTTTGCAGGTTGTTTTGAACTTGCTCAAGCCATAGTGAGAGTGGCTGGCTTCAGCCTTTATTACTGTGGTATGTGCAAGGTGCACTGGTGTCTTCTGGAGTCATCCATTTCTGTTACGATCTGCTCTTTTTCATCCTCTTCTAATCCAACGGCTTACATTTCCTCCTGTCCTATTTCTAATCTAACGGTCCATGTTTTCTTGCTTATGTGGCTCAATCTAGTGTAATTTTGGGGTTCCCCTTTCACTTAGAGAGATTTCTAGAACTCTTTTCTCCTAAATATTAGTTAGGAGAGTTTGAAATTACCTGGTATTTTATCAATCCTTAATCCAAAGTTCCCGACATAAATTGTGGCACTAGTGCAGAAGTGATAATGGTAGCTTTTGAATTGTTCTTTTTAACAAATTGTGGCAAGCTTTGGCGTGGAAGCGATAATGGTGGTCTCTAAATTGTTTTTTTAACGAATATGTACTAGATGCACCAATTTCGTTGAATACAGCAAGAAAAAAAAGTTTCACTTGCAAAAACTAAGGTAAAAACTCCTAGCTCCCACCAGGAGTAAAAACTCCTAGCTCCCACCAGGAGTAAAAACTCCTAGCTCCCACCAATTTGTGTAAGCTTTTAAGCATGTAATAAACATCTTTTATCATCAAAATAATATTTTTTACCATCCTTAGTAAGGAGGTGATTGTTGATCTATGATCAAAGTTTTTTCATATTTGTGGACAACAAAGTTATCACATAATTGGTTTCTGTTGCAATGCACAAGCACTAAACTATTTCATTTAAATATTAAAGACTTTCAGTTACAGGTTATCAGGAGTCCCGAACAAAATAAAACATATGTTATGATGTATGAACTTCTTTACATGTACGTTATGTTGAAAATTTAGTCAATTTTTGATATGATTTAATCTATAAATTCATTAAGAAATTTAACAATATCATGATCTCAATAAATAGGAAATGATTAGGAGGATGAACTCATACCCAAATACAAAGGAAGTAGTCAATCCACTTGATCCGCAAAGGTTGTCTCCGTTGCCTCCTAGTCCATCATCAACGACATTGCCTCCATCTTCATTACCGTTGTCATTTTTCGTGTTCATCGCCGTGAGGAAGAACGCCTTAAGCAGTTGCATGAAAGCGCTCCCAAAAAACTATATCGTCCGTCTAACCGTGCAGGTACTCGTGATAGGGTGTTAGTTTCGGAGTCCTGCTCGTTCCAAGGACCTGTGCGTGCAAGTGTTTAGAATCGGGATGAAGAAACGCAAGTGTTTAGAAGCATATATTATATTCTTTCTTTTTTATGGGAGATGAGAATCATTCTCTTTTTATAGGAGAAGATGAATATGAAGTGACTCATGGAAAAGGAAGGGGCTTATTTTTCATCAATCACCATTAGACATCCATCACTATATCACCATCAACTCCCTATCAATAAGAAGTTGTTATTATTTCTCAATTAATCTATAGATCAATTCTTACAAATGGTTTTAACTTTATCTCGATTACCCATGAAGAATAAAAACATTGTAACCCCTGTCATAATAAACCTTGAAATTGATTTGAGTAAATTGATTTAAATAGAAATTAACCAATTAAATCTAACTCGTTATGCTATGACTTTTGTATCGGATTTGCCTACTACATTGTTTGGCCTATAATTGACGAACTTAGATTTTTCAAATATAACACATAACTCCCTTCAAACAAAGCAATAGCACAAAAGGAATGTCTTAGACAAAACAATTAACTATCTTCCATATAAGATAGACATTGTTGTATTATTAAGACCAGAAGATTCAATAGATGTGGACGCCTCTTCCTTTGCTACCCTTATGTGGAAATATGCTGGATGATTGGCTTCAGACAGTGCAATATTCTCGCTGCTTAGCATTACAACCACATCTGACATGGTGGGACGGTCAACCGCATTCTCTTGAACACACAACAATGCAATATTAATGCATCTCATCATCTGAAATGCATGCAAGTCATTAGCCAATGAACCATCCACGAGTTCAACCCATCTTTCTTCTTTCCACAGTTGCCAGGCCTTCAAGTGATTGGATCAAAATAAATAGAGGTTGATGACTACATGATAAAACAATATTCTGTGTTTAAATATAGGGAAAAAACTCACGTATCCAAGTAGGTTGAACAAATCTCCACATTGATGAAAACCAGAGTTCCGTTTTCCAGTAACAATTTCAAGAATTAGTACACCAAAGCTGAATACATCAGACTTTACTGAAAAGAGTCCCTCCGAAGCATACTCAGGAGCCATGTAACCACTGAAATATTGTAAATAGAATAAGATAAAATAACAAACTATATGTGAATTTTGTGTTTTGTAAATTCGTGGTATAATTTGGATGGGTTAATTTGTAAGAAAACTCACTATGTCCCAATAATTCTGTTTGTGTTTTCTTCTGTATCTTTCGAGCTGAATATTCTTGCGAGCCCAAAATCTGAAATTTTAGGATTCATTTCGCAATCCAAGAGAATATTGCTTGCTTTAAGATCCCTATGTATGACTCGCAGCCGAGAGTGCTTATGCAAATAAAGAAGTCCTTGCCCTATCCCTTCGATTATTGCTAGGCGATTATTCCAATTTAGTGTAACTCTTCTTTGCTCATCTGCATATATCGATAAAACATAAGTACCAGATAAAAACATCTTGGATAGCCAGATGTAGCTCTGAATTAATTTGCAATAGGATATTCTGAGAAGTAATACCAAAAATAAAGAAGTCCAAGCTTTTATTTGGCAAATATTCATAGATTAGTATTTTCTCCTCTCCTTGATAGCAACATCCTAAGAGCTTAACCAGATTTGTGTGCTGAAGCTTGGCTATGAGTTGGATTTCATTCCTGAACTCGTTGAAACCTTGTCCTGAATGTGAAGCAAGCCTCTTGACTGCTATCTCAGACCCATCAGAAAATAGGCCCTAGAAAAGAAAAATCCAAATTTGGTTTATCAACTATAATTGGTTCATGAACTATATTTATGCATATGATTCATCCTTTCAAGGAAATAATCTGTATGACTTGAAAGAAAATTTTCAATATATTCATTAGCAGTCAGCTAGAAGGATGCTAACTATGGACCTGTTTGGTTTGGAGCCAATTTGTGCCCTACCAAAATATTGGTAGTGGCAAGTTTTGGCACTACCAAATTTGCTAGAGTATAATTTATACTAGTGTGGACAAGAATTGGCATCAAACCAATTAAACATTCATCAATTACTATTAAAGTTGCCTAAAAATTGGTAGGCCACAAATTGGCTTCAAACAAAACAAGCCCTATGTTTTGGACTTCCCTGGAACTAAATAAAACTGAGATATATTTAATTTTAAGATTTTTTTTTCTAGTTCTCTCTTTTATCTTCACCTTGCCAAGATCTTCCATGGAGTCTCCCTTCCCAGTTCTGCTCCATATCTGAATTCCTGAAGGCTTCTAGGTTTTTGGTGTTGGCGTAGTAAGTTGAGGGTGCCGCAAGGTTGTGCAGGACAGCCGGAGGAACCCATGTTTGATATTTGGCACCATGTGCACAATATACATGCGACGCGGTCGACTAAAGTCGGAGGCAGTGATGATCAATTTGGACCTGTACGTGGCAGGATCTAACCGAGTGCGACCGGGTTTTGGCGATGGAGGACGGCAGGCGCGATAATGGCATTGGTGGTGGGGGCAGTGAACGAGACATACTTCGTATCCAACCAAATGGTGGAGATGATACATGTGATTGTTGAGAGCGTCATGATAAAGTCCTTGGTGCTTCTGGTTGAGTGAACGGATAGCTCGAGTACACAATGTGCCGGCACGTGAGGCTTCACAGTGATAGGGAGGTGGGACGGGTTAGGCCAGTTCATTCTCTCGCCATGGAAATATGATGATCTGATGGCATGGATGTTTCTTCAGCTAGAGGGTTAGATCCATGGCACCGACCTAATCTGTCGTGGCCTCTTAGATCTATCAGGGTAAGGACGGTGAGGGTGAAGCTTGGCCCCTGTTTGGAGGCAGGATGAGCCAATTTCATTTAGGACTAATTCATTTTGGAGGAAAATAAAGGATTTTGATTTCTAAGGATTAATTCCTATGAACGTCATTTGTTTCATAGGATTGAGCCATAAGAAAACCAAAGGAAAATTTCCCTTTCCTACAAACTCTAGAGAGAAAGCATAGGAAATTTTTCATCCACCAACATTATGAAAAATTTTCTATGGATTAAAGTGCCAGATATTCATATGTCTACATATTACCTATACCCTATATCTCGAGGTAAAATTGCTCCAAACGGAACAAACCCTTATTCTTTAAGGGTTTTATTGGATGCCACGGTGGTAGGGCGCGCTAGTCCCCACTTCTTTCCTCTCCACGTACGTCCAAAACAGCATTCGGAGATTATAAGCCATGGTCTCGCCAAGAAAAACTATTATGCCATGATGAGCCGTTGCAGCACAAGGATAGAAAAAGTTTGAAGAAAAAGTAAATGACATAGAAGAAGTGAAACATAAGTGCTCTGTTTGTGACTTTTGCTGTGTAGAGGCTGGATTTCTGTCTATTACCAATAAAAATTATCATGCTGCTGTTACCTTGTATACAGGGCCAAATCCTCCTTTCCCAAGCATGTTTTCTTCTGCGAAGTTATTCGTAGCATCCAAAACTTGTGATAAGTCGAATAAAGTAAACTCTGAGCTACTTGCATCTATTCCCCAGGTTAATGCTTCATCCGTCGGCATATTCATGTTACCTTGCAAGCTTACTTTACCTAAATCCAGAGTTGATCAGTAAATTAAACCAGACGCCATCTAATAAAATCCTGTTCGCGCAATTGATTGCAGCTTTACCTTTCTTGTACTTCCTGACCAATCCGAAGCAGAATATGGCGCAGCAAACCGATGAAACCAATGCGACAACCGTGGAAATCACCACGACTTTGCTCCTCCTGCTCCGCCTGTGCTGATCTCCCGGCGGCGGCGTCGGCGGCGGAAGTACGGCGCCCGACGAGCCGATGCGCCGGGTCGGCTCACCCCGGTAGAAAGTATACGTCTCGTACCTGAAATTGCACCAGATGTCAAGAATCCGGCCGCCTTGCCGCCCAGCCAGGTAGGTCGTGGTCAGGTTGGTGATGGCCTGCAGGCAACCCCAGCAGTCGTCCGGCCGCAGGTTCGGCGTGCACTGCGCCATGGAGTAGAGCGTCGGGAAGGTGGCGCTCATGTCCATGCGCCCCGTCGCGTAGTACGCCGACGCCGACGACGACGTCGAGTTGTTGGACACCGCCGCCTTGGCCGTCTCCAGCACAAGCACCTTGATAATGTTGGTGATGATCCCCACGCTTTCCGCGTTCCCGGCGTCCCATCCGGGTAGCATCGGCTGAGTGATGTTCTGCGTGTTCATGAGGATCATCGCACTCGCGTCTATGTCCGCGTTGGCGTCTGTCTTTGTGGCTGTGGTACGGTTGAGGATGTCCTTGTCGGAGAAGCGGAGTTGGCAGCCGGTGTTGAAGACGATGAACACGCTCTTGGCGAGCGGGCACTGCGTACGCTGCGCCTGCTGGAACACGTCGGCGACGCAGTCGCCGCAGGCGGAGGCGTTGGAGGAGAAGTCGCCACGGCAGAGCGCCACGCCGTACACGGTGTCGGGAGCGACGCCGACGGAGCCCTTGGCGAAGAGCAGGGACGACGACGCGTTCCTGGACAGCGCGGCGGATAGGAGGTCAAGGTTGGATTGGTATGGGCTTCGGACCGTGTATTTGCTGGTTATGCCGCACAACGACCATATATAGTCGTCTGCGGTGGCGACGATCGGACCATCATGGCCGACGAAGAGGAGGAGGATGACGATGATCATAGCTGGACGTCCGCCGGCCGGCCTGCGAACACAAACCAGATAGCTAGCCCCCCTGGCGAACACAAGAGATTATCTTTCAGGGCTGGCGCATGCGCATCTCTTCACTCCTATCAGCATCTGGCTTTCTCATCTTTCTTTTCTACTCTCTACGTTTTGACTTTTTACTTGTAATGTTTGACCATTCGTCATATTCAAAAAATTATGAAAAATATCATTTATTTTATTTATAACTTACTTTATTTATAAAAAGTATTTTAATTATGATTTATTATTTTTATATTTACACTAATTTTTTTAATAAGATGAATGGTCAAACATAGCATTTAAAAAATTAAAAACATCTTACATTATGAAACAGAGGTAGTACTTAGTAGTAACTTTCTTCTCACTGGCTACATTTTACATTTTATGGTCTCTCTCCATGCATGTTCTTTTTCATTTTCCTTTCTCCTATTTGGAGACTTCTGTACTAAGTTTTATTCCTAATAAATTCAGGTAGTCTTCTGCATTTGTCCTTGTCAATTTGTCAATAGTTAATAGGTCGACTTCTTCGAAGTACCCTATGGGTGATCATCTCTCTCTCCAGAATTCTTCAACCATTGGCCACTTACATCCGGTTTGGATCTATGGTGAGAAGCGATGCCCTTGAGCTCAGGTCGCCTACGTATTAATATAGCTGGGATCTAGTTTCTTGACCCACATAACTTCTGTTGTGGCATTTGCTAAAGCTTTATACTCAGCATCAGTACTTGATCTCGACTCCATCGTCTGTTTTTTGCACTCCAAGATAAGGATTTGAACCAAAAAATATTGCAAATCCTTGTGTAGATCACCTATCCTCTAAGTTGTCTGCCCAGTCAGCATCAGAAAAGGCACTGACAATATTATTTGAACACTTATTAATTTTTAAAACCAAGATTCACAGTTGCTCTCACATATCTTAAAATTCTCCTCACTGTAGCCCAATGAACAGTAGTAGACCTATGCAAATACTGACAAACCTTGTTAATCGAGAAAGATATATCTGGACGTGTAAGTGTGAAATACTGCAATGCCCCTAAGATGCTCCTATATTGAGTTGCATCACTTACTCCCAAAGATTCCCCCTCATCCACTGACAACCTTTCATTAGTGGATAGAGGAGTATTTACTGGGTGCACAATTCCATACCAACTCTTTTCAGAATTTCATTTGCATACCTTTCTTGTGTGAGTAACAATCTATTAGATGTCCTTTTTACCTCAATACCTAGAAAATAATGCAGATCACCTAGGTCCTTGAAAGCAAAGTCCTTTCCAAATCCTTGAGCAAAGCCGGAACTATTTAAGATGATAAACTTGCCACTATAATATCATCGATATAAACAAGAAGAAACATCAACAATCCATTTTTTTATATAAAAACAAAGGCGTATCAGCCTTAGAAGAGGTAAAACCAAGTTCCACCAGTCTCTTACTCAATCAAGAGTACCAAGCTCTAGGGGCTTATTTCGAGCACTACACAGTTGCATGGTAGCCATTCTCCTCCTTCATCCCGCATATGGGGCATATCCCCGTTAACTCAATTTTCCTTTTGGCTTTGTTATCCCATGTAGGCAGCTTGTTCCAGGCTAATCGCCACGCGAAAACCTTTACTTTTGGCTGAACATCTGCTTGCCACACATTCTTCCAAAGCGTTCTTTCCCCATTAGGTATTGAACTTGAGGAGGCATGCACCTTATTTTCCTCTAGCGTGTTCCATGCTAGTTTATATGCACTTCTTACCGAAAACACACATGTTTTTTCGAAGTGCCGGGCCAGAAAATCAACCATGTCATATATTGGCAATCTGATCTTGAGTGTTGCATCAACATCTTTCTCTGAAATGATATGCCGTATCAATGGTTCGTTCCAGTCTTTGGTCCCTGGTATCATAAGTTCACGCACATAGGTAAGTTTGTTCCAGACTTTCTTCTGCAAAACATCCAATCTATCTCCAGATGATACCCATTGGTTTCTCCATATCTTCGTTGTTCGGCCATCTCCAATACTCCAGATCAACGCTTTCTTTAGAAGATCCAAACCATGCATAACCCCTTTCCATGTTGGGGAAGATACAGATGAGAATGTTGTATCAGTGATTAATCTGTTTGGATAATATTTTGCCTTCAGTATCCGTGCGCACAAGCTCTCCGGAACCGTGATCAGCCGCCAGGCTTGCCGAGCAAGCAGGGCCTGGTTGAAGCATCTGATGTCCCTGAATCCTATCCCTCTCCATGAAGCTTAGGTTTTAAGAGTTTCTCCCAAGCGATTCAGTGCACCTTCCTTTCAACTCTTTCATGCCCCCACCAGAAATTCCTGATCATCTGCTCACAATTATCACAGAATTTTTCTGGCATTTTGAAGAAGTGGCAAGGAAAAGTTCCTTTTTTCGATAAAATATAATTAGAAATAGGAAAAAAACAACTTCTTCATTTTGGTCTTGTGTAACATGGAGAAAGTATAAGATATTTTCCAGCATGGATAGATATGAGCACTAATTACTTTTTAATCTAGCAAATTAGTATATCCTATAGTATTACATCTTGTATGGGGCCAGCTGGTCAATATGCTCGGAGCCTCAAACCTATGGGAGAATTAATTATTTGCTACTATAATAAAGTCAATTCCTAAATAATATTGTCCTGTTTTTTTTCCCAAATAACAACTGGTCTCACGTGTCATTTGTCTCTTTCTTTCTTGCCTCCTTTTGAGGGGTGACACTTAAAGAGATTGCTGACAAGTAGATCGACTGGCATTTGAAAATAAAAAACTAGGATAGTGGTGTTTAAGAACTAGCTTTTCTAGAGGGTGAAATAGTTAATTCTCACCGGGCCGACCGGCAGGCAACGCCTCACATCTCAAACACCCAACCCAGGTAAACAGCGTTTGACTATGACACAAGAAGGTAGGTGCGCACCCTTTCTCCACACATTAGTCAAGAGAATTCGGGTCCAGGCAGGCGTGAGAACCACACAAGTTTGCTCTGTGTCCCACTTAATAGTGATATAGTTGCTACCCAAGGAAAATGACACAAAGGATAACGGTAAGCTAGCTTCTTGCCATATCAACCACATCGAAACGATATATGGTTTTCTTCTTCTTCTTCTTCGTTTTTTTTTCTTTTTTGCTGATCAGCTTCTGCTTCGGTACATTTGTCTGGATGATGAGTACTTGCCCGCATGTCTGCATGATGAGCAGTTCCGCGAACAGAGGATGATTTGCTACCAACGTTCCTGCATGTCAAGCTGGATACCAACAACCACGTGCTACCTCCCGTTTGCTAATCGTGTCATTTAAGGAAGTCGTGCTAGCTCCCGTTTGCTAATCGTGTCTTAGAAGCACGTCAAAATCATGATCAATGACAGTTGTTCCGTGGGAAGGATGGAATTATGCTTCCATCAATGCATTAAAATGCCAATTTAGAATGGTCAGGGAAATTCTATCCATTCCATGAATATCTTTGTTACTGCGACTCCAGTATTATATTGGGTTTCTATTACTAATAAGAAAAGAAAGGAGAGAAAAAATGGATAATGCTTATACTAATAAGAAAATGGGTGCGTTCATATGTGACAAAATAAGCAGAATGGCAACTCGCTATAGTTCTTTCCCCCTTGACACGCTTCCCGAACTGTTAATCGGTATTGTTTTTTTAAAAAAAATTCTACACAAAAATTGTTTTAAAAAAATCAAAATAATCTATTTTTCAATTAAAATAACTAATACTTCATTAATCATACGCTAATGATGTACGTGTAACACTTTGTTTTTTTCTACAATTCCAAACAACAACAAATGAACACAGCCTGGTGAAGGTATAAAACGTTTCAACTGTCGACAGAGATAAGAGATCAGAGTAAAAGTTGACGAGAAAGAAACACACGTTGCATCGCTAATGATTTTTTTTTTCGAATCTGCATCGCTAATGATCTTTGCCGCAACAAAATGGTAACTAACGGACTGATTTATTATCATTATTTTTCTTGAAAAGGCGGTGATGTACTGCTCATCACCAACTCTTTTTATCGAAAATGGACAGTCGTAGGACAGAGCACATTGACTGCTCAAGAGAACTCATAGATAACAAGATAACATGGATAATGCTAACTACCACAACTACAGTCATAACCAATTAAGAAGAAAATTAATCAAGTACTGTATAATACTGTTCAAGTGTTCCTGCATATTTCACAGTATCTCACTGCTCTCCATGGCCTGGAGAAGAACCCTTGTTTATTTATGTCATATGCAAAACAATATAAAACAGTGCTAATTTATTAATGGAAAACATCTGAATATGAAATCTTTCTCTTGCTCTAGGTTTAAACAAAAAAAAAAAACTGGTCAGAAAGTAAACAAAAGTTAGTTACTAGACAAAAAAAGGACTGTAGCAGTATAAGATTCTAGTAGAACAGAGACAGAGGTGGTAGGAATTTTTGCCTGATTGTTTTTGGGGAATTTGGTGGATGATGCAGGGTTGCGCGTACATGACGTTCGCGACGACGGTGGCGGCGGCACAGGCGTGCGTGGTGGCGCTGGACGGCGCGCACGCTCTGCAGTGGAACAAGTCGCCGGCAGCCTCGTCTGCGGCATGCTCGCCGCCGTCGCCGCCGCCTCCTCCCGCAACCTCTTCCGCCTCTACCCCTCCGCGCCGCCGCCTTCCTTCGCCGGCTAGCCCTCTCTCTCTCGCTGGGCTTTCGATTTCTTCTTACTTGTGTTGGGCTGAGTAGAAAAATTGGGCCAAAATATAGGCCCAAGTTAAGCAAATCTACCCTTTTCCCACTCTTGTTTGCTTACCGTGTACATTTACTACTAGTATTCTACTAGTAATACCATCTAAAAAATGTATTCTAGCGTGTCGAAAAAATGTATTCTAGTAGTACCAGAATATATCTACATGTATCGGTAGGTGTTTGCTTCCTCTATCAGAGAGGAAATGGCTGCAAGGACCCAACATTTCGTCCACGATAAAAAGGTGCTCTAATCCCATAAACATTTCTAGAAACTTTTTTCTCTTAAATATTAGTTATGAGAGTTTGGGATTACCGGGGATTCCACCAATTCTTAATCCAAAGCTCCAGACATAAATTGTGGTATGCTTTAGTGCCGAAGTAATAATGATAGTCTCTTGTTTTTTTAACAAATTGTGACAGACTTTAGCGCGAAAGTGATAATGGTAATCTCTAAATTATTTTCCTCTTTATAATAAACCCATATTAGACGTGCCAATTTCATTGAATAGAGCAATGAAAAAAGGCCCACTTTCCATGATTTTGGCAATTAGGCTTTGCATCAATGGTTTCTCTCTTTCCAAACCTCCTAGGCTGTGAGAATTAGCATTTTTTGGTAGGGTTTGAGCGGTGGGCCAAGG
Source organism: Leersia perrieri (assembly GCA_000325765.3). Classification (NCBI taxonomy): domain Eukaryota; kingdom Viridiplantae; phylum Streptophyta; class Magnoliopsida; order Poales; family Poaceae; genus Leersia; species Leersia perrieri. The sequence goes on from CM002484.1 coordinate 17,849,030, forward strand.
ACCCCCCACCGGACATTTCAATGTCGTTGGTGTGGCCTAGTTAGCATGACTGATTTATTTGTGTGAGGTCCAATCTACTAATATCTTTTAAATCCTCGTAATGTATTGGTACTCCGTAATACATGGAGGTCTTGGGGTTTGGAGGCATAGTGTGGGG
>CM002484.1:17849286-17861243 GCA_000325765.3 Leersia perrieri
ATCCCTCTAAACCGCTGGCGAGCCCCCTCTTCCCCCCTACTCCCCCACATCCGCCCAAAACCCTAAATACAGGGGCCTCCGCCGCCGCTCGCCGTCATCGTCTTCGTCGTCGGCACGGCCCCAGCCACCGCTTCCCCCTTCTCGCCTCTTCTTCCGCCCCCTCCACCGCACATGGGGGGAGGGGGGCAAACACGTGGCAGGCAAGGACCTTCGGTCCCCCCACGCGGTGTGCCATCCGCGCGACACGTGCCTAGGTGCTAATAGCCATCTGAGGCATAGTGGGCAATACGTGAGGTTAGGATGATAAAAAAAAGTGTGGTTAGGGCAGCCTGTTATCGCTAGTCTGTCAAGGTCCATAATCTATTTTAGAAAATAAGTCAAGGCAAGATCTTGTATTTCAACGGTACCCCAACCTGCTTTCTGAATTGTTGCAAATAGAGAAAATATAAAGTTCAGTTCTTTGGGGGGAAAGTTCAGTTCAATTACTTGAGCCGAAGATCTGTTAATTTTGCTGGTTGCACCGTGCTGCAGTCGTCCTGATTCGTGGATTATCCTGCCATGAATCACACCATTGCATCTACCAGCGTCTCTCTAATCATGCCTCGAATCTGTTCGAGCACGACGTGAACGAACTTACACAATAAAGAGGGGTGTTATTCGTAAAACTCCAGCACTGGCTCCCTGCGAACCATCGGATAGACAAAAGCCGCAAGCGTGCGGTCGAGATGGAGAGTTAAAGGAGACGGGGACCCACCCTCCCGTTCTTCTTCGTGTCACACCCTGGCTGACAGGTGGGCCCGGCCCCACATGCTGCAGATAATCCCCGCCGCTTTACCCCCGATTCCCCCACCCGGCGGCGGCCGGCGGAGATCCGGCGAACCAGTCGATCCTGTTCGTGAATCCTGAATCAGCGGCTAGCCTATGAATTGGATGTCAAGGTTGTGTTTTTAGCTGCTGCTCTTTTTAGGTTCAGAAAATTCAGAGAATAACCGTTTCACCCCAATTTTTGGCGAGTGCTGTGTTCATGTATTGCTGTAACCAGCATGATTCTATGACTTGTTCTACTCTGAATTTTGTTGAGATTGTGTAAGTGCAGGAGTTTTTGAAGGGTGGCTGCATATTTGAGTTGAATCTTTCTTCTGGGATCGATCAGTTCCAGTGTGCACTTCAGTGATGGACTGCAGATAGTACCACATTGTCACCTATCTAGAATTTCATCCGGCATGGCCAAACTGTGATAATCACAATTATAATGATGGAATTTGTGAATAAGTTTTCAGGATGCTCTGTTTTCTGATGCTATTTTGTGAAATCGCCATAGTTGGCGAGGGTGCCACTTTGAGGTGTTAAAAGCAAAGACGACTTCATCAACAGGGTGAATGAGTTTTGGTTAGTTGTGCTGTTCCTTTTCCTGTATTAATGTACGCTTTTAAATTCATTTTGTTGGTTATCATGATATCTGCATGCACACTTGAGAAGTCTTAGTGCATGTGTATTGGGTGATGAAAATTCCAGCTAAAGGCAACTAAAAATGATCCCATTCAGCACTTGCAGTCCAGAAGTCTAATTTCTGTAAGAACGTTTCAGTTCCCGCACAATGTTTAGGCTTCAGTAAGAACACAATCAACTTGAACTAAATGAAGAGAATGATTTAATTGAAACATATGGTATACATTATAATCAGCTTTGTTGTCAAAATTCGAAAAAAGGGTATCTATACATGACACGGTACACATAATGGGCATACAAACAAACTGTAACTTATCCATCTAAAAGAATCAACCATATGGCCCTTCTATACGCAATACCGCCATTTCATAAAGAATATTACATGATTTTTGAAACTTGTGTATAAAGTGGAAAATACTATCAGATTTAGCTTTTCAACTGTGTATTGTCATCACTAGGGATGCCGGCTGCAAGCTTTGCTCTGAGGTCTTTTCTGAGAATCTTGCCTGAAGGACTCTTTGGAATTGAATCCGCAAAGAAAACTTTGTTGAGCCTCTTGTAGAAAACAACCTGTGATGTTATACAAAACAATCTGGATCATGATGCTTTTAATGGTGGAGCATTGGTATATGGACGAATTCAATTACGTGTATGCTTCTTAATGATTTCCGATTTTGCTTCAACTTATAAGAGAGTATTGTTTCATAAGCTTGCATGGACATAGATGAGGCCTTCTATGGATTGTGTCATTACTTGTTTGTGAACTATAAAGTGGATATCCTGAAAGATGGAAAAACTTAGCATTACCTCCTTTGCGACGAATTGCTTTATCTCACTCTCACTGATTGCAGATCCTTCAATTCGTACAATGAACGCAACTGGCACTTCACCCGCAATTTCGTCTTGCATCCTGCAAGAATTCAACAAATAATTTCATCCTTTGACGTGATGGAACATGCCGACCTTCTATTCGTCTAAGCATGGATCAACTTACGGTACAACTGCAGCATCCTTAATTTCAGGATGTGTGATGAGAAGAGCTTCAAGTTCTGCAGGAGGTACTTGGAATCCCTTGTATTTGATTATTTCCTTGAGGCGGTCAACTATAAAGATCTCGTCGTCGTCGTCAACATAACCAATGTCTCCGGTGTGCAGCCAACCACCCCTGTCGATGGTGTTCTTTGTGGACTCCAGATCATTCAGGTAACCTGCAAATAACAGGCACATCATTCAGGTAACCGCCCTTGACTTGAAGTCGTTGCATTCAGAGTTTCGGGCATTGCAGATTTCCGGTGCATTTGTTCACTCAAATTAGCTAGAGCTTATCTATGCAGCCTCCGCCCTCCGGTAAGTTTTCTTAATAGATAAAGCTCTGGTAAGCTTTTTTACCACGGCAAAAAAATAGGAGTCTAAAAGTAGGAGATAATTTTTGCGTAAACACTATTGAATATTAATGATGGTCAACTTCAAGTTTAAAATTTGGCAGCCACACGCTAATTGTTGCTGATTTGCATCCTTACAAGTGCCTATTTCCCAGCATTTGTATTTACCAAGAATCTATGGATAATTCTTCAATATCTCAATCCTTTAGGTCACATTCAGACAGTTGGCGCTGAAAGCAACATAGTAGCATTAATCTCCTAATACATTTTTTATATACTAAGTTTTTTCTACTGTAGATTGTTTTTAGCTACTAATATGATAGGACGAATGTTTTTTTTAAGAAAAAACAGACAAATCAGCACTTCTTCTATTGAAAAGACAGAAAGGACGACATCAATGTGCAACAAAGCGATGTTGAAATAAATGAACAGAAATATGAACTGTGGAGATTCCTACCAAGTACTAGTAATGTGCACATGGGTAGCGAGCATAGAACAGCCTGGTTCCATGATAGATTCAATGCATGCCCTAACGCGGAACGCAATTTCAGTTCACCAAACATGGCCTTGCTAATCGGCTGGGCGAAATGATTAGTGTCCAGTTGCTTAGTGGCTCTAAAATACTTGATATAGCGGTTGGAACTGTGCTAGGACAGTCAGCACAACAGGCCAATTAAAAATCTGTCAAAAGGGAGAGGTTTATTTTTCCTTCTGTTGTGTTTCTGTTACTGAAAGAAGTCATTTCCCAAACAGAAAGGACGGTAGATCCAAACTTCAACTAGTGAAGAGTGAGAACTGAGGAGTGAGGACTACATGGAAATAGTTTGTTCCTGGGTTGTGCAAAGTGTAAGCTGAGACTTTCATAGGACCCTTGGAAAATGGTCTCACATGGGCAACGTGATGTATCAATAAATGCAAGCTAAAGTATGGACCATCTAGAAGATGCCAACCTTGATTCTCTGTAACTCAATGGCTGGTTACACTTCTGGAACTCATATTGAATATAGCGAACAAATTAGAGATCTGAACTTTAGTTTGGAGCTCCCCCACAACGATCTGAAATCATAGATAGGAGTACCTTTATAACATTAAGTACTTTACTCTTAACATGGTTGACCATTTGTCATATTAGACAGTGTTGTATATGAGGGTCGCATTATTTGGTTACAGATCTAAGTGGCAAGGAAAAAAAATCCTTTTTCAGTAAAATATATTTTTTTTTGAGGAGGACCTTTTTCAGTAAAATATAATTAGAAATAGGAAAAAAAACTTCTTCATTTTGGTCTTGTGTAACATGGAGAAAGTATAAGATATTTTCCAGCATGGATGGATATGGGGCACTAATTACTTTTTAATCTAGCAAATTAGTGTATCCATAGTATTACATCTTGTATGGGGCCAGCTGGTCAATATGCTCGGAGCCTCAAACATATGGGAGAATTAATTATTTGCCACTCTATGATAAAGCCAATTTCCAAATACTACTGTCCCGGGTTTTTTTCCCAAATGATACCCGGTCTCACTTGTCATTAGCCTCTTACCTTCTTTCTTGCCCCCATTATGAGAGGTGACACTTAAGAGATTGCTGGCAAGTAGGATCAGTGGCATTTGGGAATAATAATTTGGGACGGTGGTGTTTAAGAACTAGCTTTTCTAGAGGGTGACAAATAGTTAATTCTCACCGGACCGACCGACAGGCAACGCCTCACATCTCAAACGTCACCCAGGTAAACAGCGTTTGACTATGACACAAGAAGGTAGGTACGCACCCTTTCTCCACACATTAGTCAAGAGAATTTGGGTCCAGGCAGGCGTGAGAACCACACAAGTTTGCTCTGAGTGCTACATTGGTCCAGATGTGTTGCTACCCAATGAAAATGACCCAAAGGATAACGGTAAGCTAGCTTCTTGCCATATCAACCCCATCGAAACGATATATGGTTTTTTTCTTCTTCCTTTTTTTTTTCTTTTTTGCTGATCAGCTTCTGCTTCGGTGGATGATGAGTACTTGCCCGCATGTCTGCATGATGAGCAGTTCCACGAACAGAGGATGATTTGCTACCAACGTTCCTGCATGTCAAGCTGGATACCAACAACCACGTGCTAGCTCCCGTTTGCTAATCGTGTCATATAAGGAAATCGTGCTAGCTCCCGTTTGCTAATCGTGTCTTAGAAGGAAATATGTGGTAGTTAGGATGTAGGAGTAGTAGACTACCAGCTGCCACCAAACTGCACCCAATTGCAACAGAGGGTTTTGCGAAAGGGAGAAAATTTGGTGCAACTACTACACAAACGTCATATTAGTCTATTCTTTGCTAGAAACTAAAATAACAGAGCCACTGCAACAGTGCAGTTCCTAACAGAAAGGGACACACGTACTGATCAGAATACCGATTGGAAAGCTTTCCCATTCTCAAGTACTGCAGAGACTGGAATTCCTTGAAAATTCTAAACGATGTATATGAATAGTTTTTTTGGGGAGAAAAGAGACCTATAATTGAGTGATTGGAACCGGTCCATAGAGAAAAAGGACATTTCGATGCTACCTAGGCCTATAAGCAAAGAAAAGACATTGTATTGGTTACGACTAGTGAACAAGGTCCATCATTCTAGTTTACTAACCTACTAATAAGTTAGTTAAACCGACAAAAGTATGACAATGATGTCACGAGAGCCACAAGACTAAACCTAAAACCACACTCTTAGCTAAATTAATTAACGGCTAGTGACAATGCCCCTGAATTAAGTGCCACGCACTAGTGCCTCAGGAGCATCGATGTGTGATTGCTTAAAATACGGGAAGATAAGATCAATTGGTTCTATCTAGTAGACAGCAATGATGCACATACGTACCTTTCATGATTTGTTCTCCCCGGATGCAAATCTCTCCAGACTGATTCCGGCCAAGGGTGGCGCCGGTGTCAGGGTCGACGATCTTCAGCTCCGCGTTCCTGACAACTGTGCCGCACGAGCCGGACTTGACCTCGAATGGCTCCTTTGCAAACGCCAGGCACATGGCCAGCACAGGTCCAGCCTCAGTCATCCCATATCCCTGTCCAAACAATGATAACTCAGCTTTGCTCAAAAATTCATTTTTGAGCTAACCAATGTTAAACATTTTGTGGATAGGAGTACATTAATATTCACACTGTAAGAATTTTTCCTACAGTCCTTTCCTAAAAAAAACAGCTTCCTCAGCGATCAACAATGCAAGTCAACGAGGATCATAGTTTCAAAGAAAAGTCGACAAGGATCAGTACTAGTAATTCAGTATCAGTATTTCTGACATAGAAAAATGTGGATTAAAGGGCGGTGCAGAGGCATCAGCCGTGGGGTTTGGTCCACCCAGAAACCTCGAAGAAAGTTTGTTAACCGAAATGCTTTCTTAAGGAGACAGCAACCGAAATCATGGAGTTGGCGTGTGCGTCCGACCTTTCACCACACTTGTCCTTGACTCCTGAACGAGCGCCCGTGGATGGAACACCAACACAGCACTCAGATGCGTACTTCGCTAGCTCCCCGTCGTTGAGACGTCGCCTTACCACACACCCCAAGTAATCAGCTCCTCTGCCTTTCTCAACCCAAAAGGAGCCAAAAGCTCGACACGCTACCTCCCACCTACTACTTATCAAAATCCTCTCTCAACAATATGCAATCCATCCATCAAAATCACATATACGTGCTTGCTCCTACTTAAGCTGTACCAACCACTCCTTCTAGCATGCTGATCATCCAAGATTCCATATAACGCATTGTTTGTACCTACCAGTACTACACCGCCGACGTGCATTGCATGACAACTTAGAACTGAAAGCGGCATATCTGAAATACAATTTTGACGGTAAAAAAAACTGAATGGATCAATGGAAGTCGACAAACCTGTCCTAACACGGCATTGGGGATCTTGGCCATGAACGCGTCCTGGAGATCCTTCCCCATCGGCGCGGCGCCGGACATGACCATGCGGATGGAGGCGAGGTCGTCGGCGGTGACACGGGGGCTCTTGGCGATCTCCACCACGATCGGCGGCACGAACGGCGCGATTGTCACGCCGTGCGCGCGCGTCAGGTCGACCAGCGCGCCCAGGTCGAACTTGCGCATGATCACGATCGCCGACCCGGCTCGAAGCCCGGCCAGCAGCACGGAGTTGAGGGAGTAGATGTGGAAGAGTGGCAGCACGCATAGCAGCACATCGTCCCTGCTGAAGTACAGGTTCGGGTTCTCGCCGTCCACCTGCAGAAAACGAGAAAAATTCACACGAAATTTCAGAGATTTGGAACAGTTTTAACGGCCAAGCTCCATCAGGTTCTGCACGAATCTTGACGCGGTTTGGGGAGGACCAAGCAAATAGAGGCTGTCATGTGGGTCCCACACCGGCTTTGATGACGAGGAGTGAAATTAACTGAATTGAATGATCACTCGCTTGGCGCCGACAAAAAAGCGAGATAAAAATAAAAGGGAAATCCCAAGCTGGAAAGGGAGACGCCACCACTTCGAAGCGAGGAAAGGGGGAAATCCTCAAATCCCCAGAAAATTCGATTCCACAGCAGAGGAATTGGAAGCGAAGTTTAACAATGGCGAACTAGCTCACCTGCTGCGCGACGCTGGTGACGAGGCTGCGGTGAGTGAGCATGACGCCCTTGGGCAACCCGGTGGTGCCGGAGGAGTAAGGGAGGGCGACGACGTCGTCGGGGTCGACCTCCTCGTCGGCGGCGAGGGGCTCGACGGAGTCATCCAGCATCGCCTCCCTGAACCCGACGCAGCCATCGAACTCCCCCTCGTCGACGACGACCACGGGGATGCCGCGCTCGGCGGCGAACCCTCGCACCTTCTCGACGGCGCAGGCCTCCGTGACGATCACCCTCGCCCCCGCCGCCGCCGCCTGGCGGTGGATCTCGTGCGGGGTGTAGAACGGGTTCGCCGTGGTCGTCGCCGCCCCGAGCCGCGCCGCGCCGAGGAAGGTGAAGGCGAATTCGAGGCAGTTGCGGAGGAGGTTCATCACCACGTCGCCCTTCCCGACCCCTAGCCGCCGGAGCCCCGCCGCCGCTCGCCGCGAGAGGAGCTCCACCTCCGCGTAGGTGTACACCGCCCCGGTCTGCCCGTCGATTAGGCACGCCCGGTCCGCCACCTCCGGAAGCTTCTCGAAGCAGTAGGCCTGCAGCGTGAGATTGCTGGGGATCTCGATGTCGGGGAGCTTGGACCGGAACACCGTCTCCGCCTCCGCCGCCGCCGCCGCCGCCGACGAGATGGAACCCATCGATCCGGCCTCCCCCGCTGCAGATCAGAGCTCAGCCCGAGCGGAAGGCGAAATGGGGATCGGGAAAATCTCGGGCTCCGAGCTTTCGCTTCGCTTCGCTTCCGCTCCTGAGGAGGAAGAAGGAATTGGGGGCGAGAGGGAGGCGTTAATATACCGCCGCGGCGACGGCGAAGAGTTGGTGGGGGACAGGTCCGGGTGTATGACGTGTGGGACCCACATGGCGGTGGGGGACGCGGGCTCGGGTTGGTGAGACTTCGTGCGAGTGGAGACGGAGTGAACCTGTGGGTTGACTGCGACTGCGACTGCGACGTGCGATGAGTGCCACGTAGGCACATTTCTTGTGTCTTCAAACTTGTTTCGTTTGAATTTATATATTTGTTTTATTACTAGTACTGGAGTAGCAGTACTACTACGGCTTCGGGTTGTATTTAATGAAGCGTAGGAGAGTCATCGTGTGAGCTGGGGATGAGTCGATTGATCGATCGGAGTTCTCTTTCAAAGGGCTTGGTATTGATTGGCCTTTCGAGCGTGACGTCCACCGTTTCGTCGGCGCGCGTGAATTCCGGCTCGAACATCGTCGACGTACACTATGAATTGGCAGTATGTCACATCTAAAGTGTAAACGTACCTTCTACAAGCAGGTATAGCACTGAGCTATCGGTGTGGGCGTGTAGCACGAACGAAGCGTGCAGCTTGTGGTATGGTGGATTGGTGGTTGGTTGAGTTGCAGCAATTAAAGGCTTGAGTTTGTATATTTTGCTTCTTCGTCCTAGTTTGTTTTTTTTTTCTTCTTCATCCTAGATGGCGAGAATGCATGATGTGCAGTGCAGTCAGTTTTGATGGAGGTTGATTTTTTTTTTCCCACTTCGGTGACAGACAGTTTTAGAGGACAGGTCGTAGAGGTGAAAGACGTTTCGATTATCTGATTCCTTCGCCTATTGTAGCTCCGCGAGGACATGGCTCAAATATGGTTCTTTGTTCAGTCGCACTGCAGGACCACTAGCTCGTTGGGTAGAGAACGGCCCAACCAAATCGGGCTAACATTATTTGGGCCAAGTCCCGGAGACGGAATAATCAAAAGGCCCAACTAGCAAGAGCCTCTAGACTTTCTTCCTATCTGAATATAACTAGCCCACGGCACGAATGAACCGACGAGCGGACTGTTGCTCGTAGTACAAGATAACGAGAGCCCGGAAACCAAAAGGCCGATTCCGTCAAGTATACAATACAAGTCCGAAACCGCATAGGACGACGCCTCACTTCCTCAATCCTCACCTTCCTCTTGTCCTTTATATACGGCACACAGATTGGGCGTTGCCGTACCAATTGCATCTAAAGAGAGAGAAGAGGAGATGCAGTCGGTGGCGAGGTCGGCGGCGCAGGTGTACGGGCGGCGAGGGTTCGGTTGTTGCGTCTGCGGGTGCGAGAGCAGGGCCCTCCCGGCGAGGAGCCTGGGCAAAACAGGCGCCGGTGAGCCGGCGGCGGCGCTCCGAGATAAGAAGAAATTTTCCTTCAGTCTGACGAAGGAAGAGAGCACCAAGCTCTTCTACGGAAGCATCGCCTGGGGCGCCGTATTCGGCTAACAAATCGCCTCCGCGATGCACAAACCTCGATCTTGCCAAGAAATTATGGCCGATCTAGAGGCTAAGGCCGGTGTTGCTACAAGAATTTCCGCAAATTAAGAGGTTTCTCCTCGATCCTGTGAAGGGATTATTAGGATAATGATCTGGCTCGGACGTCCGATGCCTCCGGACGCTCGCGCTGGATTTACAACTTTGTCAGGTGGCATCATGCACTCGTGCATTATTTGGTAAAACTAATGCACTAGGAGCTTCAAATGATTTTTCCTGCTACACTTTTTTTTCTAATATGTGATCCGATTTCATCTGTTGTAATTAAATCTTTACAACGAGATCTAAGATTGTTATATTTTACTCGCAAAAAAAGATTGTTATATTTTGAAGAAATAAATATATATGTTTCATCCATTACAATTTGATGTTTCACATATAGGAGCGAAATGTTTCAACCAGTATTTTAATATGTTTCACATTTTATTCTAAATGTTTCAATGAGTAAATCATATGTTTCATAATATAGACCTTGATGTTTCACTATCGCTTAATTAACTCAATCATTTTGACATCGATCTTAGTTTTTGCATTAAGCAATTATTTGTTTCTCTGGATATTTCTTTAATGTTGCACACAATATTCGCTTGATGTTTTAATAAGTACTTCATGATGTTTCACTAGTTTATTTGTAGATGTTATAATATTATTGTTTTGTATGTTTCAATAAACACTTCACAGTGTTCAACAGGAACAACTCCGATGTTTCATACTTATAAATATTTTTAACAAAATCAAGTATTTTCAAATATATTATATCATCTTTAAAATTTATTTATGGAGCTTATGCATGCAACTGGGCTGACGAAACCTATGCATTTTATAAAAACCTACGCATGCGTGTATCAGACTGACTAGACTTATGCATGAGCCTCTTTATGTTTTAGCATGTCTGCATGTGGGCTGAGAGAGAGCTTGTGAGTGGAAAGTGCATAGCGTGTGATGCATGTAGGCACTAGGCAGCAGTACATAGCTGCAACGGCAGCAAAAGAGTGGATTCGTGGGCATGCGGTGGGGAATGGTGGGCGTCCGACGTTTGGCCTCACGTCGGACGTCCGGCCTCGTGTCCGGATTATTACCGTTCTATTAGAGGCGTTTTATTATGGGTGGTTTCGATATATGCCACTGGTATTCACGTATGTGTAACAATACCATTACAACTTTGTAAATATTTGATATATGCCACTATATGACCCTTCAAAGAACATATTAGAATTTTAAGACCAAAATACCCCTGTCCTCTCCCTTTCTCCTCTCCTATCTTCTTCCAGTCCGACGCTTCAACGGCAGCTCCTCACGTTGGCAGCAGCGCGGGATCGATAGCAAGGAGGACGTTCGCTTCTTCCTGAACGTCGTCGCTTTGCCACCGTAACGCCAGAAAGCCGTGCCAAATCCGTTGAGAGGGAGGGAGGAAGATGAAACAAGGTCGCCGGTGCCCCACTGCCACTATCTTCTCGGATTTCGGCAAGAGGGAGGAAGATGAAGTCCCCTTCGCGAAATAAACCAACCGCGTCGTCTTCCTTCTTCCGCCTCATTGTCGCGAAGAGGAAAAAGAGAGGAAAAAAGTGAGAGAAAAAATACTCTGGGGAGAAAAGTCTCGTCCCATCTCGCTCTCGCCTCGCCTACAGGTTGGTGTGCTCGCCCGCTCGTCGAATTTCTCCTTCGTCTCCATCTTCTCCAGAATCCGATTCCGTGGCGCTGGCCGATCTGAGCCCCCGCACGTTCGTCAACTTGGGGTGTGTTTGGTTGGGCCGTGGCTTTTGGAAAAGCTGTTGTGAGCTGTGGGCTGTGAAAAAGTAGCTGTGGGAAAAACAGAAGACCGGTTGGATAGATGTGGCTTTTGCAAAGGACCCCACGTGTCATTAATAGCCCCCTCCCTCTCTCTCACTGACGAGTGGACCTCGCTCGTCAACTCCCTCTCTCTCACCGAGCATGACACCACGCCGGCCGCCGCCTCATCCGCCGCCCAAATCCGCCGGTGAAGAGTAGGAGGAGGACCCGGTGAAGGAGAGCATGGTCGGGCCAGCCTCATCCGCCACCCAAATCGATTCCCCCAAAATGAAGAAACCATCACACAGCAAAAGAAACCCAAATCGATTCCCCCAAAATGAAATTGGGCAAGAAATCGAGCAGTAACAGCAAAACCACCGCGCCAGCGAGGCCGCGGCTACTCCCGCGCGCCGGCGAGGCTGCGGCGGCGCTGTTCCCCCGCGTCGACGAGGCTGAGGGGGAGAAGAG
>CM002484.1:17861343-17902458 GCA_000325765.3 Leersia perrieri
GCGAGGAGGAGCGGCGGACGGGAGAATAGAACATCGAAACGTTTTTTCGTGTAATTGCGGAGGTGGGTAATTTTTTCCCCCAAAAGCCAGTGAAAGCAGGGGTAGGGGCTGATTTTGGATTTGTACTACACTAAAAACAGCTTTTGGTTAAAAACACATATCTGGCTTTAGCCCTTTGGTTGGCTTTTGGCTTTTGCAAAAGCAAAAGCAGGTTTGAAGCCCAACCAAACACACCCTTGATGTGGTATGGATCTGTGGCTGTGGATGTTCATGTCTAGGGATTGGTTGGTTCGTTTGTGATTGGCCTGTGTTAGCATTACAATCAATATCAGTGGCACGGTTACAAATACATAAATAGTATGTATCAAAACCGTCTAATTAACCATTTTATTAGAGGTTAAAGGCTGCTGCTTTAGATAAAATTCCCAAATAAGAGGCTAGGTTTCCATATCAGTGGCTTGTTACTAGTATGTAATTTATCATTGAATGTGTAATCCCCTTTATAATTTGAGTGTTTGGTAATGTTTCCTTCTTCGAATCTGCTAAATAATATATTCGATTTCTTTTGGCATGAATATGGGATTTTGTAATCTTCGTACACTCGTATATTTGTGTCACCTCATTGCCGTCCCCAACTCCGGCAAGCTATCTCGCCGGCGACAGTGCGCCACCGGATGAAGCGGGGGTGTGAAGTTGGGGTGGGAAGCGTGTCAGTGCCTCAGTGGGGAGGGGAAATCCGGCTAGCCCGTGGGTCTGGTTATTTTCCATCTGGTCTATTTAGGGCCATTTGGATGGGATTCTCTCATGTAATCCTTCCTAGAATCTATCGGAGCTGGCCAAATGGGCAAATTTTGCTCTGATTCACAAGTGAAACTGGTGGATCAATTCTTGAACAATACACAGGAAACTAGAATCGGGAAAAAACCAGTTCCCCACAAGAATCCCGACCAACCAAATATGAAAATAACTCTATCTTTGCAAGGAAATAACCCACCACTACCACTGATATACCCCCATACTCAGCGAACCAGCCCAAAATTCAGCTCCTCTCCTTGCCATGCCCGAACCTATCCTGGCTAGGGTTTCACAGTGTGGTGGCGGCGGTGCTCCCGACCTCTCTTCTGAGTTGTACCAACGGATCCGGTCTCCATCAGCTGCGTCGCCTCCTTCCGCCGTCGACCACAAGGCTCCGCCGGCCTCTCCTCCCCAGTGACGCTGCGGTGCCGTCGTCGCTTTCCTCCCGGCCTCTCCAGCCCGATGCCACCGGGTCAAGCCTTCACCGCCTACCTCCCGGACTCTGCCCCTAGTGACGCCGTCGGGCCGTCGCACCTCCCTCTCGTCCTTTTCCCCTAGCAACAACGTTGAGACGTCACCGCCTCCCTCCCAGCCTCCCACCCAGCCGCCAGGCTGCCGTCCAAGGCAGGCCACTGCCGTCTAGGTCTAGGTCATCCAGCATCGCCTCCATGAACCCGACGCAACCATCGAACTCCCCCTCGTCGACGGCGACCACGGGGATGCCGCGCTCGGCGGCGAACCCTCAAACCTTCTCGACGGCGCAGGCCTCCATGACGATCACCCTCGCCCCGCCGCCGTCGCCTGGCGGTGGATCTCGTGTGGGGTGTAGAACGGGTTCGCCGTGGTCATCGCCGCCCCGAGCCTCGCCGCATCGAGGAAGGTGAAGGCGAATTCGGGGAAAATACAACAAACTCCGGAGGTAACTCTGTTAATCCATACTTATATCTAAGTATGGTCCATACTATACAGGTTGTCATATATACGACATTATGGCTATGATTAGGAGTACAAATGTGGCGCCCTCCATACTATACAGGTTTTCTTTCTATTTGAATTTTTTCCTTTTTCTTTCTATTTGAAAATTTGTATTTTCTTTCTGTTTGAAGCATTTTTCTTCTTTTTATTTGAATTTTTTCTTTTCTATTCTATTTTAAAATTATTTATTTTCTTCTATTTAAAATTCCCTTTTCTTTTTGGAGCTAACGGAAGCAACATGAAGACCTAACGGAAGCAAACGGCTTTCAGGTGTTGCTTCCATGCCCTCGATCGTGGGCCTCGCGTACATAACACTTGATCAGCTGGAGATGGAACGGACGGAGACTTGATGAGAAACATGAAGCTCTATTTGAGGAGCTACGGTTCTACTCCTAGTGTACACCATCTTATTATCAAAGGAAGCGAGGAACAGTTACTTTTATAAATTTGTAGATTATGAGGGCATGCTCAATGGGAAATTAGTGCCGTAAGTAAAAAGTATCATGCAACATTTCTGCATACATAGAAGAAAAAAGATAAAAAAGAGAAAAAAAGAGATTGTATGTTAATTTGCTTATGGTATAAAAGACAACAGATGTATGTTATGTACATGATTTTTATCTTTGTAGCCTAGCTGTCTTTTTAGATGAATGGTTTTTATTGGCCCACTTAATTCTATTTTTAAGCATATACATACAGCACAATTGACAACCTATTGTGCATAGTGTCTCATATGCTGTCTCTAGATGAGGTGGAAAAAAATGATATATAGTGCTGTCTCAATTATTGGACATGCCCTGAGTACCGATGCCATCCATGTCCAAGCTAGCACTATTTCGGCATGTACAGCTTATTGAGTATCGATTCCATGTTCTTGTTAAGGGATTAATTTAGCTAGCTTATTACTTTAATTAGTTTTACCCATCTTCATGAAGGAGAATATAGTGGTTGCCGGTGTACGTAGGAAAGTCTCACCTAGTTACATTTTCAACTGGACTTATTAGTGTTGGATGTGCTTTGACATGCCGGATATATACAATCACAAGATAAGATAAATGTGCTTCAAGATCAAGAGGTATGTAAGTCACGAAGACAATCGGCCAGCCCTTCACACCTACTCTGTTTATTTCTTGCAAATGTTTGATATCTGTCTTATTTAAAAATTTAGTATAAATATATAAAAAAAATTATGTTTAAAGTACTTTTATTAACAATAAAGTAAGTCACAAACAAAATAAATATTGCTTTAATAATTTTTTGAATAAAACAAATGATAAACGTTATAAGTAAAAAGTCAAAACCCTTACATCATAAAATATATATCCTTGCCGGTGTCCTTTAATTTAGTTACAAATCTTGCGAGGCTGAAGATGTATCGCTGGTCATTTACTTTTCTTTCTCCGTTTCCAACATATTATGCATATTCTACTTTTAGTTCTCAGATGTAACTAAATGATAAGATATCAAGATTGAAAAACCATCAGATATTATTAACTCGTGCTTGGTAATTTCTTGTCTCCGGTGAGTACAACTCCAAATAAAAAGCAAGAGAAAAAAAAAATCCTTTTCCCCAATTCAACTAAGACGATCAGATGTCCTTAAAACAGATGATGCACCTACACACACATAATATAACGTAACCAGTAAAACCATCGAATTAATTAGTTAACCTACAAATAACCGAACAGTACGCATGCCATCCCCACGGCCAAACCGAGCCCTGACCACCAACTCACCACCTTCACCTCGTAGTATCCCTGCGACGGCGCCGGCGCCGGCGCGTCCTCGTCGTCCGGCGACGGGTCCATCAGCGGGCTCTGCAAGTACGGCGCGTCCTCGTTCGCCGCGGCCGGCACCGGCGCGGGGCTCGGCGCAATCGCCGCCGGCCTGCTCCTCCTCGGCGACGCCGGCGACGGCGGCGGCAGCGGCATCCGTGGCCTCGTGATCACGCCAGGTGGCACCACGAAGTTGCTGATCTGTAGCACCGATATGTTGTACGGCTTCGCCGCCACCGCCTTCTTGAACGTCGCGTTCACCAGCGCGCCGGGCGCCGCCGACGCGAACACGGCGCCGACGCCGCCGCCCTTCGCCGTCGGCGATGTCGGCGTGATGGCGAGGAAGCCGGCGCGGCGGCGCGCGTTGCCGGTGGTCTGGAAGAGGGTGGTGGAGACGGTGGGGCGGCCGCGGGGAAGCTTGGAGAGTTTTGCGGCGTCAATGTAGTCGAGGACGACGTGGACGGAGAGGAGCTCGACGAGGGCGGCGCGGGGGAGCCTTGCGCTGCGGCGGAGGAGCCAGTCGACGGCGGAGTTGTCCGGCACGAGCACCGTCACCGCGCTGCGGTTGTTGATGTCGCGGTCGACGTGCGTCTTGGTGAGGAGGAAGTTGAATAGGCGAAACTCCGGGAATCGGCCCAGGATCTCCGTCACGTTGAACGCGCCGCCGCCGGCCGGTGGCGCCGCGGCGGCGGCAGGGAGGACGAGGGCGAGGAGGAGGAGGAGAGAGAGGCTAGACGACGCCATGGGTGAGTGAGTGCGTGCTCTCGCGTAGGCAGGAGGCAGATGTGTGGCGTGATTGATTTATAGGGAGAAGAAGAGGTGGTGGTGGCTTGGAGGAGAGTGAGAAGAGGAGAGGAGAGGAGGGGTTTATGCATGGTGGATCTGTCGATGAGTTGGGTGAGAGACTGGTTCGCGCGCTCCTTTTTTGGCGCGAAGAGATCTGGTCCCGGCTTTGACCACTTCTCCAGGCACCAGATGTGATGTGTGTTGCTTCTGATTGTCTGATGCGGATTCAGTGGTCGAAGAATGGCCTTATGAACAATGCAAGAGAATGTTGACAAACTCCAAATGGGCCACTAGACCTGGCCCATTACATGATGGGCTGATTTTGGGCTTAAGATTCGTAAAACCCGGACAAACGAGTAGTCTTATTACATTGGACAACACCACAAAACTCAGAAGTCCATTTACACGGATTCTACCATTCTTTCTCGAAGAAATATTTCGTGAGCTCTTACGTTCTTTATAGGTGATGAGCGCCGGTGAGATCAACCCGCCCCGCTGATCTATAGCAGCGCCATCGCCATCTAACTAGTTGGGTAACGTTGTCCCCGCCCTGCCTCTTCTCCCTCTATCTCCAACGGCTTCCTTCCCTAAATCCATTGGAACCGTCGTCCCCACCTCATAACCCCTCTCATTTCCTAAGCCCCGTCTCCGCCACCAACCCACTACCCGCTTTCATCTATATGGTTCCAGCAGCTGTGTCAGCCTTCATATATATCTATATGGTTCTGTCGACCGTGTCTAAAATCTCAGCTGGTTTTCTACTACCCCGCCTATCCCTCCAAAGACACCTTCAACATCCCCTATCGCAATTGCCCAAATCTTGAAACCATAATTCATAGATTTGTTGTTGAAGTTTCGAGGGGTTGCTGGTGTAGACTATCGAGGCTCATTGTCACCAATCCGCCATCTCTCTCCATCCTCTATTCGACTCTTAATTTCTTTGTCTAGAGTGGTAGACAATGGGAGGCCATTGGATCTAAGACTTGAAGGAATTTTGGACGTTAGTGATTTTCTTTTTTGCGGGGTCGGCCAAAGAATTCGGTCGACCAATTTCGTTAAGATGACATTAGTGAATAGCATGTGTTCTTTATATTGCTTGCTCTATAGTTTTCTTTCTTCGACAAAAAAATAAACAAGATAACTAAACGTATTCATCGTCCAGTAGAACTGTCCATTGAGTTTCTTAATTAATCAGGTGCCTAGGCCTATATAGTATATACCGGTGCAATTTCGTTGAAAAACAAGCTAACATCGAGGTTAAATTCATGATGATATCACAAACCAGACATTCGCAGATCAACTTACCTCATTGCGAAGCACATAGTTTTCGCCTCTAAATTAACAAGTCCTATATTGCTAACATGTCAGTGACAAGACGTATATCTCCAAGTCCAGTTAATGGCGTGCATGTACGCCTACAGCCTACATGCACGCATGGCCCTGAATATCCACATGCAACCATCCGAAGACTAGTGCGATAATTTAATCTCCAATTATTTGAGAGAAAAATCGTATGCTGTATGCACCACACACGAATGCAGCTAAGCAAGATCTGTACATGTATGTCCAGTTAAGCCAAGCAACAAGCCGGCAGATTTGTATACGTCGCATCCAAATTTCTACATGTCCTTAAAACCCAGCGCGTGTGTCAGCCTCCAGGTCGAATGAGACGCAGTCACATGCATGTATCACAAGACGATGAACAGTGACAAGTCTAGAACGTCCTCTCACAACTGCAAGATAATATTATCTAGGTTGGTGGATATATGAAAATTAAACGTACATGGGTGTGTATTAATTTGCTGATCAGGATTGAGGCAATGATAGATATTGTAGTTTATGTCATGGGAGAGAAAGAAAACTACTGGAAGAGTTAATTGTATGATTAGGCTCAGAAAGTACATGCCCTAGACGTGGCAAATTGCGATCCACCAATTAATTCATTTTTCAGGGCATGGGGTGAAAAGGCCTGCTTACCTGAAAGGCAGCATCGCCCGTAGTTGCTGCTGCTGGCCGGACATATGAAGCTAGGATTCTTCTTGTCTATACGACGAAACAAGGAAATTAATAAGATTGCGTCAACTATGACTTGGTTTATATTGTGTATACAGATGAAGGCATTAATTATTTAATTGTAAAGTTCAGAGTTTGCCTGACAAAATAAACGTAGCAGATCAAGCTGTTTGGATCATACATGTCAATATCAATAGATAGAGAAAAATAAGAGGCAGATGAGATAGTTCTCAATCGAATACAGTTGGCCATGCATCCCAGACAACTAGACAAGTACTGTACAGACAAAACATATATATAGCACATTAGTAATTTGTATGGGAGAAATTGACGTACCTCTAAAAACTTCGCAAGTAGTCAGCTTCTGGCCGACTTCCATTCTTCCAAGCACGTGAACATGCATGCTTCCATCTCTGACAATAACCATATTTAGATGCGTGTGTCACTATCACTTGAATGTTCCTTGTCGTTGGGCTCCTTACCCCTGTCAAGAAATTCAATTGATAAACTCTAAGAGATGGACTCTGCTGCTGTAACATCGACATAGCCTCGACCATTATATATGATATATACGAAGATTTGCATTTGCATCAGAATTCAGGTCTTCAGGAGGTAGTAGTATATACTCCATGGATCATGGATGCAAGTAGCCACGACGAGAGTCGATTGATATGATCAGAACATGTGCATGCATTATTGCTTATGTGTCCCCTGCTACCTTGTCGTGTTCCCCGGCAAAACACAGACGCTCTTCAGTGGCTGGTCATTGATATTTATCCCCAATTCATCCAGGAAGTACAGCTCATACCATGTACTCCTACTAAGCTAATTCAATGCAAGTTTATGTGTATCATTTTCCCAGAAGGAAAGTTAGATATAGCTGATATATATATAAGAGTGAAGTTCTATATAGCTAGTGATGGGTGTGCACCAAATACCCGTTGTCAGAATGTTTTCCTGAATAAATGTTTATTAACTTTGCTAATTGATCCCGACTATGTTGACAAAATATCCCAACTCACCTTTTTTCTGCTCTATTTGAAAAAGGCACAAACATCCCCAAAACTAGTCAAAACGAACGGTTTGTTTCCCTCTTTCACATGGAACTATTTAAAAAGTGAAAAAAATAATTTGGTGACACTGAAAAATTATGATTTTAGTTGTAGTACACTTTGATGCCACTGGAAAGGTCATAATTCGATTTTATGCCATTCCATCCAGTAATGTTATAAAAACTTCTGGATTTTGCTTCATTCCTCAAGAACCCAATTAGACAAAATGATCCAGTAATGTGTTCACCATATAACACTATCAGTCTCTCTAGACGCACAACATAACAGTCCTTCCGTTTTTTAATATATGAACGACATGTTGATCATTCATCTTACTAAAAAAATATATAAATTTAAACTTCATTCCGGTAGTCTCTACCGCCAGTAGATATCCATCTCAATCGCAGATCTATTTTAATCCAAAGGGTTGGATTGATTTCTACTACCACCCCAATTAATGGTAATAGAAACGTGGAGGAATATTCTAGGGCTCTTTTATGGTACCCTCCACTAGGGATGCTAGTAGTGTAGTAGTACTAAATCTTAACAGTTGATTTTGTTGTCCATTTTCATAAAATGCGTAAAAGCGGTGTGAGGACAACTTAGTAATTAACTAATCTTGTTTCCACGCCGCACAATGATAAGTTTACTTATGTGTTTACAACAAAGTTAAGTATTTTTTTTCTGAAATACTCTTTTACTACACTACTACACAATTTAATAAGGTGTATTACAAATATATTTTCACCATTAGATCTAATATAATCGACGGCTCACATACAATCCGGGATACTCTAAAGAAATCCATATTCTAATATAGACGGTTAAGATTATTTGTACTAGCAGTACAGAACACCGGAGCGAGCCTCTATAAATTTATAGAAATGCAAACCAAGCTTGAAATACCTTTAATGATAAGCCAAGTAGCAACAAAGTAAATGGAGTAGTATATAACTCGAGGAGAAAATGTAATTTTTGAGTGACATTAAAGTGTAACCATGTTTGTCAATGGTAGTGGTATATAAAACTAAGTTCATGATATTTCGATGCCAGCAAACTCAATTTTCCCTTGAAAGCAGTTGTTGATTGAAATATGTTCATTTCTGAAGATTTTTCTCCATGTATTGGACAGAAGAAAAGTTTCTATTCCTCGCCGGTAAATCTTATCGTCAGAAGCACTACATGGAGACAGTAGTCCAATTCGCATTTCACACGGAATTCAGATCATTGCGCGTAATCCAATATACTGCTGCTGCTGCTCCTCCACGGTAGTATAGCGTAGAGAGCAAACAAAAAGCTAGCTAGGACTGCATGCGAGGGAACAGCGGCCTCCATTTCGGTCAAGGAGACCGCCCATAGGACCCCATGAAACGCCTCCACGTTGTCGTCCATTACTGCTCACACCTCCCCGCTTTAGCTTCTCAAAACAAGGCTAGGCTTTAAACTATTTC
Organism: Leersia perrieri; assembly: GCA_000325765.3. Taxonomy (NCBI): domain Eukaryota; kingdom Viridiplantae; phylum Streptophyta; class Magnoliopsida; order Poales; family Poaceae; genus Leersia; species Leersia perrieri. Next base: position 17,870,191 of record CM002484.1, read on the forward strand.
CCCCCTTTGCTCTTATCCCTAAATCACTCTCTTTAATTAATCAACTCTTCTTGACATCTGTGCTCTCCCCTCTCTAGTTCTTGGACGTATTCGTCCAGCCCAGCAATTGCATGTAACATTAATTCTCAAATGCACAAATTGTGGACTGCTCAGTAGCTAGCAGTCAGCCACTCATGTACTCGGTACTCAGTATTGTATGCGCACATTCAGTCTTCCAATCTATATATACCACACACTTGGGTATTCTCTCCTAAGCACAACACCGGTCTACTCCATCAATAGCTTAGTTATCCTTCCAGTTTCTTGCACCCTCTCATAAGCTCAAACAAACACTAGTCAAGTCCTCTTCAAGGCTCATCGATCGCCATGGACATGGACATGAGCTCAGCTTATCCTCACCATTGGCTCTCCTTCTCCCTCTCTAACAACAACTACCACCATGGCCTCCTTGAGGCCCTCTCCACCTCATCCGCACCCCCACTTGGTAAAAACGACTGATACGATCAGTATACATCTAATGATCGATGCACTAGCTATAATCTTGCTTGGTGTTTGTGCATGTGTTGATCACTAAATTAGCATCAACTTTTGTGTAGACGGGGCAGCGGAGGAGGCGCCGAAGATGGAGGATTTTCTCGGCGGTGTAGGCGGCGGCAGCGCGGCGCCGGCGGCTGCCCCGGAGGATCAGCTCGGCTGCGGCGGCGAGCTGGGTAGCATCGCCGCCGGGTTCATGCGCCGGTATCCGACGCCTGATGAGAACCCCGGTGGTGTGACCATCGCCATGGCGACGGACGCCGTGGAGGCCGATCCGGCGAGGAGAACTGCCGAGACGTTCGGGCAACGGACGTCCATCTATCGTGGTGTCACTAGGTATTTTGCAAACACTACATCCATCAATGATCTCTATCGATCTAGTCCATGTCAAAAAAATGATCTTTCTAGTCTCAGCTCACATCACACAATTAGGTGGCGTGCATTTTAGTTATATACAATAATCATGCAAGCATGGCAATGAGCTAAAATAATGCTACCAAAAATTTTCTTCAAGTTTTTTGTTGATTCCATTTCGTGTTAATTGTTGGGGTGTTTTGGAAAATTCATCAGGCACCGGTGGACGGGGAGGTATGAGGCTCACCTGTGGGACAACAGCTGCCGCCGGGAAGGCCAAAGCCGTAAAGGCCGCCAAGGTATGTGCATGCATGTCATAGCAAGCCCCTATCCAAGAAATTAATTAGTAACCTGCAAATTTTAGCATATGAAGTTTGATCACTAACATTTTACCTGCTTTTCCACAACTTAAAATTTCTACTTGTTGGCGGGACCGTGATCTCCATCAGTCTACTTAGGTACGTCATTATTTGCAACATCAAGTTTTATCTTGTTTTCCATTTGATCTATCCTTGAGAAGAGAAAAAACTTGATCACTTTAAGACTTACTGTAAAAGTGGGGATTAAACAAAACATGCAGGAGGTTATGATAAGGAGGAGAAGGCCGCAAGAGCTTACGACCTCGCTGCGCTGAAGTACTGGGGTCCGACCACCACGACGAACTTCCCCGTAAGTGTTTGCTGCAGTCAACTACGCCAGACATTAAACATTAATTTAGTACATCACATTGGTAAATATATTCTGAATGCATGCTTAAATTACTTTGATTGCTAATGAGCCGTACATACGTAAGCATACTCGTACTTACCCACAGTGATTATCTGCACCGATGACCGTAGGTTGCCAACTACGAGAAGGAGCTGGAGGAGATGAAGTCGATGACGCGGCAGGAGTTCATCGCGTCGCTGCGCAGGTGAGAAACACTGAAAGAAACAGTAGTAACAGAGAGTCACATGCTTAGGAGACACGCACGATGCTTTTCCACGTACACACCATGCCGTACGCGTGCAGCTGCATGTGCCTCTGCTTTTTTACTCGTATACCTTGGGTTCTCACACGGTCACACTTGTCACATTTAATCGTACCTTGGGTTCTCATACGGCCACACTTGTCATCACATGTTGACCCCTTTATGTTTTCCTGCTCTTTTTGTCAGGAAGAGCAGCGGTTTCTCACGGGGGGCTTCCATCTACAGAGGAGTAACAAGGTAGGATTTCAGTTAACAATAACAATCTGAGTCTGAAAAATATAGTGGCATATCAAGTAGTTGTAGCATTCAGAGCTCTGTTTTTAATTCCAAGTCAAATCTGGTGACAATGCAAACGTGATGGTTTGGCAGACATCATCAGCACGGCCGGTGGCAAGCGAGGATCGGCAGGGTGGCCGGAAACAAGGACCTGTACCTAGGCACTTTCAGTAAGCCTCGACATCCTTATAATATCAATTCACAGATAATAAAAAAGTAGCAAGACATTAATTAAGATAGTGTTCAAATTTTAGTTCTGTTCTAAAATGTCTACACGCTGCAGGCACGCAAGAGGAGGCGGCCGAGGCGTACGACATTGCGGCGATCAAGTTCCGTGGTCTCAACGCCGTGACCAACTTCGACATGAGCCGCTACGACGTCGACAGCATCCTCAACAGCGACCTGCCGGTCGGCGGCGGCGCTGCCTCGGCCGCCACGCGTGCTGCCAAGTTCCCTTCCGATCCATCGCTTCCGCCGCCGCACGGCGCCGGGGCGTCGGCTGCCATGACACCATCGGAGAAAGACTACTGGTCCCTTCTCGCCCTGCACTACCAGCAGCAGCAACAACAACAGCAGCAGTTTCCTGCCTCTGCATTTGACACCTACGGCTGCTCGTCCGGCGTGAACGTCGATTTCACAATGGGAACGAGCAGCCACAGCGGCAGCAACAGCAGCAGCAGTAGTGCCATGTGGGGCACTGCGGCAGCAATGGGACAGCAAGACAGCAGCAACAGGCAGAGCAACAGCTATTCCAGTCATCACAACATTCCTTATGCTTCTGCTGCTGCAGCAGCAGCTATGGCTTCTGGATCAGCAGGCTACGAGGGCTCCACTGGGAACAATGGGACCTGGGTAGCGAGTAACACGAGCACGGCTCCCCACTTCTACAACTATTTGTTTGGAATGGAGTAGGTGAACTGGCTCTATAGCTTCGTTAATTAGTGCCTGAGATGAGTGGTAGGCCTAGGACTGACATGGAACTGATCAAAATTTTGGCTGCTGATGCATGCATGAATGCAGTGCAATGCATCCTTCTGCTTATTATTTTCCATCCTGACCATAGTCCTGTAGGAGAGAACTCATGTATCACCAGCATTTCTAATTCAAGCTCCTTTTTAGCTTAGTTCCTACAAAAGCTACATCTTGTGTTTGTGTTTGAAAAGTGTATCCATCTATATGAAAACGTTTTAAACTTATGTGTCAGGTGGGTGACAGTAGAACTATCAAGATGAATAAAGAATTGGTACATACTTGTAAAATTTTGGAGCAGGGAATGCGCCAACTGGGAAATGGAATAGTGTAGATAACATCAATAATCAATCATCTATAAAGAATAAGATGGGATAGTTAGCAGCATTAGATGTATAAAAAAAATTAAACAGATCAATAAAATGGCAGAAGAAACACGTGTAAAAGAAACAGTCACGATGATAAATCATTTCTCACATATTCAACAGTAATGATCCCCCTACCGTGAGTCCGTGAATGCACTGTATAGTTGAATTGGGCACAACAGATTCAGTCAATAAGGATAACTATCCTCTGCTACCCGCAAGACAGTCTTATCCAGCACATGATAACAATCTTCTGCAACATCAAAGGACATCTTTCATTATCCAAAAAAATCAAAGGGCATGGCTTTAGTCTTATCTGATTTCGAAGGACATGGCTTAGTCTTATCTGATTCAGATATATATAATGTCAAATTGACAGTATATATTAGTGAAGTTCACAATCTTACACATTCAATTGGTTAAAACAGCAGGTGACGTCGCTGTGAACTTTTTATTAGTAGAAGACAGCATCCAATTGCACAGTGTAACTTTCAGAATTTGATGAAAAATGCAAAGGAGCCACCATGTTTCACTTGCAATGTTCTCTTGCCAAAAGTATATGAATAAAGTACACTACAATAGGAAACAGCTGCATGCAGGACGAAATTAATGCTAATGATTTCATTTTCTCTGTAAATTTGTAGGAATTAGTCAGTATGGGATAAAGTGAAGAGCTGATCCCACATGGATCAAGGACAAGCAGTACTACGACCATTAAGATGCCAACTCTAGCTAGCTTTCAAGATTCTTACTGGGGACATTGCACGCATTTGTAGACTATCTAGCCCATGAGGACCTAAAACTACTACTTAATTCACTCCTTTTGATAAGCTTGCTGGGGGGACTATTGCAAGAAGACGCAACCAACGTTAATTACCTCCCTAACCTATCTCTCCGCCCTCTCTGGCTCTTTGTAGTTGACCAGTCAAAAAAACGAGACACTGATCAAGTATGGAACAATATGTACGGCCAGTAAGTTGTTCCATATTTCCACTTAGTACCATTGGACCAAACTGTGTCCCTCACAACTATCTATGAACTGGAACCACGTTGCCTCACGCATGGCTGCAGGTATGCATGCTCTTCCTTCTTTCTATACTTGTCCCCCTTTAGTCTCACAAATCCTAGCATATCTATCTTAATTTACAACATGCAACAGCTCCTTCAATGAACATATAGACAACAGCACAATCCTTTGACCAAATAGCATAATCCAAACAGTTACCAGAGGTAAAGTAAAGCTGAAGAAAAGGGAATAATTACTGCCATAATTTCATAATGAGAGTATAAGTAACTAAAATGGTAGAGTATTATTAAACCTGATCGCATAGTAGTGTGCATTACACCAACTTGCAAGCTATCAGCGTGCTGAATTATTTACAGATTGGCGTAAATCCAAAGGCTGTGGCTAATTTCTAACAACCAAGGCTAGGCCCAGGTTACAAGGACCCTTGGAAATTATACAATCAGTGGTATAGTGTGGGCCAAGGTGCGACATTAGGGTAGTCATCAGAATGTCAGAAATCAACAGGAATTTGAATTGAATGTTCATGCATGTCCACATGTTTGAGTTTCAAGTTACTACCGGGAGCTGCTAAATATACCTATTTTGCTGAAAATCACTCTGTCAGCCCAACCTTTTGTAACGAAAAACCAATATGGAATCAGACCCTGTATTGTATATGAAAAATAAACTTTGACCAATTGGCAGCTCTCAGCAAGACAAAAATAAAACGGCTATCTGCTAAATATAGTTTAGGATGTCTTTTGTCAACATAAACAGATTCAGACCCCGCAGATTCTCTCATGAATGCTTTTGCCTTCCAACACTCCATAAATTAAGGCAGGTTAACCCTTTTAGCTAAGAAAAAGATGATTGGCAAAGTGGGCCATTAGTCAAATACAACACTGTAAAAAGGTCCTTCCTTTGGTAGTATGTGGGGAGCCTTTCCCTTGGTTTTAGAAAGAGTTGTTTGGTTGCCCCTTTTGTCATGTTTCACATTTGTAAGTTCTGTCGGCACTGGAATTTCAATTGAGTAGATCTCCAACCATGAAACAAGCTGTGCTCCAACAGGAGCTAATGTATCAAACTTTATTTAGGAGATTAAAATAGTGATGATATGTCATGTTCTCGTTGCTTGTTCTTTCAGTTTATATACTTATGTCTTTTTTCTGCAATCAAATTTACACGAACAAGCTAAATGCTAGCATAAATCATGCAAATGTATGCATGCCTTTGAATAGATATTTATCGATTCATTGTATAAAAAGAAGGGAACAGGACAGAAATTTTCCATTCAAAATCAGTATAAACAGTACACATAAGCAGGGCGATAAATAACTTAGAAGCAAGACAGTAGTTTAAACTTCCCAGGATGAACAGAGAAAAGATTCAAAATAACTGCACTTTCAAGTTCCAAACTGTCTGACATCTTATAATAATATTCATCAACATTCTATTGTTACCTTTCCTCCACGCTGAGACCAGGATGTAAGTGAAACATGTGCATTTTGTCCACGGGTCTTAACAATGTACCTGCGCGTGCTCCATGCAAGACAAAGTATTGAATATCGGATTAACCAGCTATTAATCTATACAGTCAGATTCGCTAGAAGAATCTCAGACAAAGCATGCTTGTGCTATTGACTATGCAGTGCTCCATAACCAATGAAAATTGAAACGTTCACAATGCAAACTAATTATTTTTAACCAAGAATGGGCAAGAGCATTGCATGCCATTTCATTCAGAAAACACCCTCAGACAAATTTAACAGTTTAAGGATATTTCTCTAGAAAGTACTTAAAGATTTCATTACGTTGCAACTACTGGTATCACCGAGTGCTAAATGTAGGTCCCAATAGCACTAATGGTGGATCTGGAGCCTTTATATTGCGTAATAAATTAACTACTCCCAGACTGTCAATGAAAATCAAAGGCACACTCCCACATAATCGGATCACTGTTTGCAAAGAACATAGCCCCCTTAAGACAACAGCCTATGGCCACAGATGGTAGTAGTTGAATAATTAAATATATACATTATTTAACAAAGGGTTACACCTTGACCAGGAAATCCTGAATTGGACTCAAGCACTCAACAAATTTGAATAGAGTAATGCTTATCTAAGGATCTTTTTGACAACTAAGGTATAGTTACTTGAATAGAATAATGTACTCAACTCAATAAATAATAAGATAGAGCTTACTGACTTGCTGAGTTTGAGATGAGCGCAGTATACACGAATCAAGTCACTTTCCAGACGATATGAAAATATGTGGTTTTGTCTCGTGACAAATTTTCAATATAGAGTCAACTACTAGGTTGGCTCTACAATATACTAACACATTGGTGATTCAATGACCAGGTCTGAGTTAAGACAGTTGTCGCTGGTTCTGACAGATAAGGCCTCCAGAACAACTAAAGCCCTACATGCCTGATGTTGTGCACTAGGAGGGTGAATGTGAACTACCCTGCATCGTTACCTTTTTTAAGGGAATGCGCAAAACGCTGGATATGAGAGGATGGACTCTCATTCTCATAACAGAGTTTATTGAGAGGTGAGGCTTTGAACCCGGGTCGGCTAGCCCACCACCTTGTCTAGACTACTTCCCTTCATATACAATCTGCAAGCCTAAATATATGCAAATTGGTTTCAATAGTAGGTCTGTATGAATGCTGAAGAATATGTTTAGACTAAACGGTACAATTTATGCTCCTACTCCGTATTCAGTAAATTATATCTAGGTCATATGTGTTTGATTTGACCTTGTACTGTCTGTTGGAATATAATCTTCTGGGTCCAAGCTTTGTAAATGGTTGTATACATCTTCACTACTTAAGTATTTGAGTTGATGATGGAGATATTTGGTACTACACCACATTCCTCCCCATATCTCTACTGATTTATAAGAAGTTCTAACTCCAAATATGTGAGCTCATCGACCTATTATCAATTTATGGATCCTTACTTCCACAAGTGCATATCAGGTGAAATGGTTTTTGGAAATTTTAGCATTAAAAAATATAGGTAGCTTATTTCCTTGAAAAAACAGAGCTACAGGTGAGGTCATGTTTTGCGCCTGTGCAAAATTTCACCAACAAATTCAACACTTTGTGAAAAAAGAACATAAGAAATGACTGATACAGAAGATGCAGATGATTTAACAATAAACACACATGCAAGAATAACATGTATTTTTAGTCTCTTTAGTTGATTTTATTTTAAAATGGTTTGATGATCTATAAATACAACCACATGGTAAACTTGTTACTACATTTGAAGGTACCAAAATAAGATGCCCAAAAACACATAGAAAAAGTGCTACTCACCAAAAGTCCTAGGTCATGAAAAATAAGATGGTGGCTTCAGGTAAAAAGTGGTAAAAGAGCAGAATTAGCAAGACAACTGAATCTTGCAGACTAAGAAAAAAACAATTGAAAATATAAAAAGATTGTCTGTTTTCTTTTTCTTTTAAGCGCTCGCAGCTTCACAATTTTGAAGGTTGGGGATTTTCCTTGTTTAAGTTACTAGCTAGCATATACGTGCATGACAGCTTGTCTGCAGAGTGCAGACTGCAGCAAATAATCAGATGAGGTCGATACAGTAACAGGTACTAACTATTTCAAACTATGTGGATGAGCGCATCAGAAAATTAAACAGGATCACTTAACTAATTAACCATCACTGAGACCCAGACATAAGGAAAAGTATGGGAAATTCAAACGGCTGATGACAGTTGATATTAAGAAACTACTTCAAAAGTGATAAGCTTAGCCGTTTTGGTTTTAACAGGAAGTGCTTATTGATTATTCTTAACCAAGGATAAATTCTGAGAACTCTATCTATCAGGTAGCACAATGTTCTGGTTAACCTGGCATAGACTAAACAAGTTATACCATGATGAATATTGTTCTGCTACTACGATGCCTAGGAAGAGGAAACACAAAATAACATCAAGGTAAAAAGGAAAAAGTAAAATTTTGATGAAAAAGTAGGTGAAAAACTAAAAGTTTGATGAAAAGTAGGTGCTCAAATGCCATCTAAATGTCTATTAGAAAGGAAGACCTTCTAGACAACCAAAGAGCCATAATGACATACAGTGATTTTCATCCTATATTCATGTAGTAACCTTCGACCTTCTGCGGTTTAGAAAGCAATAAACTTATTAAAGGCATCTATAACTATTTAGGTGGTTGCTTCAAGATGGAACACTGAGTGGAATTAAAGAAACAAGCGGACTGATCACTAAATAGATACAAATAGGTGCAAATTCCAACATCACCAAACCGCACTTTGTTCTCTCGCTCTCCTCGCGGGTTGTAAAGAATAAATAACATCCATCTATTACTTTCAACCCTAGGAACATCAAATTTATCACCATTTGATTTTACATACCAGTTTTTACAAAGGATACCTGGAAATAACTTTTATAAAAAGAATATTCCAATCTTATATACCGATTTGATTACATTGGTCCTCGCATGTTTGTGATTCCTAATTTAAATGTCCTGCACTGCAGTAGTTTCTAATCTATTTGTCTTACACCCTACAATACTAGTGTATTGTTCACACAGCCATATTTGCATTTCGCACAATGATGCAACCATTCTTAAAATCTGTACTATTTCGTGAGCATGTTTCACCAAATCACATTTGCTGTAGTGGAAAACAGATACAGAGAAATAATACTAATCACTAAGTTAGAGAGGTGCAAACAGTACAGCTCACAAAGTTAGTGACAATCCCAACCTTCAAATGCCCTAATCGAAATTCATACTATAAATTGTGCATACTGCGACAACCAGAGTAGCCATTTTTCTCAACCATTTCGATCAAAGCCCACCAAATCGAATCCAACTGAAACGAGCTTCGCCATCTAAACAAAACACCCTTGGTTCGTTATTATTTCCGACTGGTAAACCTCTCATGATCAGAAATCAGTATCGCAAACAACCGCCACATAAACCCTAGAACACATCGCAGACTCCGATCCACATGAATCTGCAATCCCAATCTACAAACCCCCGCCCCTCACTCGCCCATAATAGTGGAGTAGCTTTGGCTCGCGAACGCGCGATTTCAAATCTTGCGAACAGAAGTACAAAACCAGCGCCCGTCGCCGCTATTTCTGCTCGATTCGGCTAATCCGGTCGGTGCTTGCGGTAGGGTATAGAAGAGGGGGTGGAATTTGTGCGGACCTTGCTGGAATTGAGGGCGATTTGGCGGCGGAGGCTCTCGAGGATGGAGGCGAGACGAGCTCCGCGCTGCGCCGTGCGGTGGGGGAAGATGCAGAGGTAGAACCGTAGAAAGCTTCGCGCCGAAGGGAGAAAGGGTTTAGTCTGTTCGTAAGCAAGGTTAAGAGGCGGGTTGACGAAATTCGAAATAGCTCGTCATAAGCGTATAGCTGGTTGACGCTTTTGAAACAAAGAGACGTAGGACTATTTCTTTTTTTTTTTTGAGTGTAACGTAGGACTATTTCATAACAGAGACACACACCTCTTTTCTTTGGCAAAATTTGCCACAACATCCAAAGTTTGTTATCTTTTCTATAAAACACTGCTAAAACACGTCTTTGCTATAGAAAACCATAAAAGATACTACATAAAACTTATAATTTTAGTCAAACCGAAAGACAAAAAAACACCGTTTTGCTCCTGGTAAATTTTCAAAGACATTTTTTGTATTATGTCCTATAATAAAAACTCATTTTAAAGATGTCCTATAATAAAGTCATACCATTAGCAATTTTTGCCTTCTTCTATCCCAACAATGACTTGATTTTTAGGTCTTGTTTAGTTCTAAAATTTTTAGGTTTCGTTATCATATCGGATGTTTGACTGGACGTTGGAAGGTTATTTTGGCAATGAATGAAAAAACTAATTACATAACGTGGGTAGGAAATCACGAGACGAATTTATTAAGCCTAATTAATCTGTCATTAGCACACGCGGGTTACTGTAGCACTTATGGCGAATCATGGACTATTTAGGCTTAAAAGATTAGTCTCGTAATTTTTATGTCAATTGTACAATTATTTTTTTTATCTATATTTAATGTTTCATATATATGTCCAAAAATTCAATATAATATTTCTGGGAAAAACTTTCTGGAATTAAACAAGCCCTTACGCTTACCAGCTACTCCATGTATAACTTCGATAGTTTTATGCACGATATCTAAGTATTGAACCACCACTGATCATCTTTCATCTCATCGGTTCACCATACCGATTCTATAGCACTGAATTGCTGCATAAGATGTTGTGTTTCATAAGTCGTATTTCATGAAATTCTTTTCACAAGCCCTTGCATTGATCGGAAATCAATTTAAACATCTAATTTAAATTATATCATTGTCTCACCTCAGCAAAAATAGACTAGGGAATTAAGTGCGGCAACATAAATATTCAGGGTAAAATGGGCTTTCCTAAATTTTACAGTCTTGTCCAAATAACTGGTTAAAACGATCCGTAATTCCGTATAATGTATTTCCTACCTGGCATACGGCACGCCATTCACAGAACAAACATGCACGTGGAGGGGCATCCATCCCAGAAATCTGGCTGTGCCACGTGGAGGGGCTAGGCGCCCGAGATTTTGCCCAAAATTCGTATATAGAGATGCCCAGCTACCCACTGACACATAGACCCTCACCAAAAACGTCCAGAAAGGCAGAAACCCACCAGCCAAAAACCGAGCGCCACCCGCGGGCGGGAAGGACGGGATCATAGGAGCCCCAAATTTGGAGCGTTTTCAAAACCGCTCCCGACACCCAAATTTACTGCCTGCCAAAACAAAATCCGCCCCAATTTATTCCTCCTTGGTCCCGCTTTGATTTCTCCGTTCCTCTCCGCCGGCGCGCATGGAGTCACCCGCCGCGGGCGGCGACGGCGATCCCCTCGCGCCGCAGTCCGGTGGCGCGTCTCCTGCGCCGGTGGCGCCGCCGCCGAGGGGGTGGATCTCCGGCCTCGTCTCCGGAGCAGGCCGGATAATCGCCTCCGTGCTGGGGCCTGACTCGTCCGCGTCCGGCTCCACCGCGACGACGTTCTCCGCCGCGTCGGACGACGGGGCATCGCCGTCGGCATCCTCCTCTCCGGCGTCGTCCAGGCGTCATCCTCGTTTGCTGTATGGGGACGGTTACGATGATGCAGGTAATTAACTGTGTGCCCTCCATGGTTTGCATTTCAGGTGGTGGGATCCTTAGCTAGGTTGACGCTTTGGCTAAATTATGGTTTTGCTAATCGAGCGTTACAAGGGAAATTGGGCGTTTCGCGTTTGATCTATCACCTATCGCACGATGAGTGCATGGAATTGTCCACAATAGGATCGAAATTGTGGTAATATTTCAGATTTGAAAAAAGGGGGCATAAATTTGCTTATTTCTATGTTTTTTTATTTAGCTGATGCTAACATGTCGTGCATTGTCGTGTCAATGCCGATGGTTCCTCACAAAAGTCAAGCTAGCTTCAGTACAGTACTAGTAAAATGCGTCGGATCGTGGACGTAAGTGCATTGGCACTAAGCGACTAACTAGGGGGGAAATGCCTATTATGTGCCTCTTTTATTCATAGAACTTCCTGGAATTTACTTATTACTACTCCTTTATTTTGACTTCATGTGGTTTGTGGAGACCTTTCGTTTTTACCAACAATTAGATCCTGAAAGGTCATAGTCCAAAGTATTATATAGCCTTAATGTCTCATTTTTTTCATAATCCAAAGATTTACGACCGAGGAGATCATGAAGTCATGTATGATCTAAGGAAGTCCATATTCTATTTTAAAATAAAAAATTCGCTGGACTTAATTAGTTTTTTTAGGAGCATAAGCTTTCTTTCAAAACATCCAGCCAGACTGGAACCTATTAGTTGTGAAGAATTTGGGGAATGAACTTGATACCTTAATTTAGGCCCGGAGGGGCAATATATTGGTCAATAAGTTTACGTTTGAACTTTTGGAGCCTATATTAACCTTATGGGTCCAATCGCCATCACCTTTGTTATAATGCTAGATGGATAATTATGTGTTTTTTTCTAGTACAAAATGTGTAGTTTTTTTAAGTTTTAACAACCAATAAGGAAAGGATGATTATAAAATCATGGCAGTATCTGAAACTAGTCTATATCTGTAGTGAAAGTTTTTTTAATTACTATTATTATTTTCTAGTTTTTTGAGATTTATGTACTTTCACTATCTCATGTCTACTACCTTTGAACACTATAATACTGTATCCTTCTCATGTATGTGTTTTTGTGAATTTCTTGAATATGACGTTCCTTTGTTTGTACCAGTTCTTAATTTTCTTGTAATAAAGGGTTGCATCTTTTTTGCATTTTATATAGATATTCACGTACTAACAAAAAAAGATCTCTGTTATGTACGCCTGTCACTGTGCTGATTCTCTTCTTTTCTTTCCACTCACAGCTCATGGTAATTCCCCAGTTTTTCTACCAAAAGCTAATAAGTTAAATCAGGTATTCATTGCATCTTGGCCTTCCTAAATATTGCATACCCTCTACTGAGGGCTTCTAAGACTAACATCATCGTCATGTACATGATGTCAGAGTGCAAATGAGGCCATTATGAAAGACTATGCTGAGGCATCTCTAGCTATTATCTCAGATATAGAGCCAAAAGATGCCATAATGCAGTTACTTAAGCAGGAGACCTATTCAAGGTATTCATGTAGTTTATCTTGTTTCCTTCCATTTTCTTCTACTAGTTCTATACAGTATTCTTTAAGTTTCATGTTTATTTCTGATTTTACCGAACTATTCAACTTAGGTCTGAATGCAATGCACTAGTAAAGATAATTCAAGAGCGGGTTGTGGACTCAAATTTAAGTGGAGTTGATGCTGGTGGGCTTGCTCTTCCAATCAATTGGAAGACTGGCAGACAAGCAAATATTGGATATTCTTCATTGAGTCCAAAAGGATTGTTACCTGCAACTTCAAGTCTTCCAGTCCAGGACAATGATTTTGATAATAGTGCTGGTGCAGGTGGACCTACAACAATATCTCATGATAGGATTCCTTTCAACCATGCTACTGACAACGTTCAATCTGTGAGCGCTCTTTGCTTATAGGAAATTTAGTTTGTACTGATATATGGTAACTCCAATATAAATAGAAAGCTATATATTTGTGCAAATGCAAATTGAAGAAAAACTAACAATCAGTTTGAGCAAAGTATTCAAAATATAAAATTATGTTATCCAGTCCGATGAATGATGAGCAACAATCTTTTCTTATTCCTCTTAATTTAACTTCTATCAATTGGAGAATAGTAATGAATGCATTTATTTGTACTTGAGTGCTGTTAGACTGCCATAGCACTACAGCAGCAATAGTGGATTGTACACTTGCAGTTGGCAGGGGCCTCAAGCCCTGTACGCAATGGCAATGCAACTATTTGTAATGTAACAGCTGAAAGTCCTATTTGCTAGCATATAATTTAGTGATTAGGTTGACTATGGCATCCTTGCTTGTAACTATATAGACTCAAGTGTAGGTCAATAATTATCTTTTGAATCTTGACAACCATCCAATTTACCGATTTGCTTTAACCATTGTATTTTACTCTGGAGTGATAAAAATTTCCTTTGTACATTTAACTGCAGGTATTCAAACGAAATTACTCTGTTGCCATTAATACCCCCGAGGACTCCCGAAGAGTCAGGCCAAAAATTAATGGAAACCTATTAGACATTTCAAAATTCAAGCAAGTCGAAGTTATTCAAAATCATCCAGGTAGGAATTACTACAAAATTACATCAACACTTCTTTTAAAGCTTTTTTTTTTCACTATTATACAATTTGATTAAACCAACATTCACATTTTTCCAGTAAAAATCATTCACATTTTTATGTATAATTTCCATACATAAATTCAATTTCATGTGAAAGCTTGACCGCAAAGAATCATAATTCATTTGGTTATTGTACAGGATATGACAAGAAATTATCAAATGTTCCCCTTCTTGGAACCAATAATTTAATGTATTCTGATATTATTTCAAAAGTTGGAAGTGACGATGATAAAGTAGGCATGCTTAACAAACCATCAGCTGGTGATGACTTGGAAAACTATGATTCTGCAGTTTTAAACCCATCTACCAATAAGGTAAGGTGTTCAATGGTGTCAAACATGATATATTTGTTTGCTGTCTTGTTTCATCTGTCATATCACAAATGTGGTAATCTATTCCGGCCTATGAAGTTAATGCTGATTTCTACCCTAGGACCTGAAGAACAGCTTTCCTTTGAAGGTGGAACCTTTGAATGTATCTGTTCCTTTTGAGCAGCAGATGATGGATCCATCACAACAAAAGCATGATCGTATGTTCTTATCTCTGAGTTTGCTACGTTTTCTTACTGGCCATGAAATGATTAATCTTGTGATTGTTGGTTGCTTTGGACAGATGCCGTATGTGATGATTCCTGTTCTGTCTCAAAATTAATGTTTATGGAGGACATTGAGACTTCATTGAGGTACCCCACACCACCTATCCGTTATTCCTTTATGTTAACTTATTTGAGAGACGTTCTCTAGTGCTAGAGCTCGAATGTTTGACTCGCTCTGGTTTAGCTTTTCTTTTTAAGAGGTTTTAGCAGCTTCCTGGCTGTGTATATCCACTTATGGATATAGAGGCCCGATTTCTATCCATTATCTAAAAAAAGGTTTTAGCAGTTTCCACTTATTGTTACAACGTTTATGCACATATATAGGAGAACATTGGTACTTATGGTTGGTGTTGCCATTGTCATGACAATGCAAGAATATTGTTCTGTGGAGCACATTTGCTCCTTTAGTATGCCTGTCTATCGTACTATTTTAGGTCAACGAAGTAATATTTTGTCCATTTCAGCTTGCCAGTCGGCGTGAAGCTAGAAAACGGATCTAAGAACCGCAGAAGAAGGGCACCAAGCACGCAGAGGACTACTCCGACAATGTCTCCTGCCAAGGGCTCACGTCGCAAGAACAATGATATAAAAGTAAAATCAGAGATCGACTTGCTAGAGCAAAGCAAGTTTGTACTAATGGAACAGTCACCAAATTTAGGCGATATTCCGGTGAAGAGACCTGTTGGGAGACCAAGGAAGGCAAAATGAATTTATGAATGTTAGTCAACTTCCGTGATTCTCATTTCTGTCCATCGTCCGATATACTGGTACAAAACGCATCTGAAGCACCTGAAATTCTCAATTCAACTCACTAAGAATATCTCAGCCTTGTTCATGACTTCATGTACAGATGTCTATTCTATCTGACATCTAGACAGAGAAGGAAAAGGGCAACCCTGCCATGTAGTCTAACTTATGTCTAGTGAATGTCCTCATCATATGCACACATGTTTCTGTAGCCTGTAGAGCACATCACAGTAATTTTATTTGATGTATTCCATTTGACTTTCTTTTTGTGTGAATACGCAAAAGACGCGCGTATCTCCATTTCTGACTTTCAGTCCTGTGTAAAGTTGTGACATCCAATTATCCGACATCCATCTCCCTGTATTATGTGACATTTATGTAATTATTTAGTATCTCTATCGTCAGATTTTAGCTATTGTTTGTACGTGCAAGTTTTTGCCAGGCTTATCTGAGGTTCCCGCTGTACCCCGTTGAGGCCCAATATATATAGGCCGCACGAAGCTGCTGTATCGTTCTGGCCCAATATCTATGGGCCTCATGTAGCCCACTTTGCTGTTTCAGCCTAGTAGGTAGACTGCCGTATCGTTACGGTCGAGCATAATGTGTAATTTCGCCCATTAACAGTTCTGGCCCAATATTGTTTTTTAGGCTAGTTCAGGCCCAATATTGTAGGCCGCATATTAACTACTGACTGTATAATTCTAATTCTGACCCCACCTACTTTGCCGCTCCCCCTTCAATGCATTGATACTTCCTTGTTTCACGTTATTAGGTGTTTTTTTAATAGATTTATACACGGACCAATGTACGAGTTCAATATGCATCTAATTCATATGGTTGCCAGTGGACCCAAATTAGACATGAAAATGCTAAAACCTCTTACTCGACCCTTTGTCCCTAAATATATAAGTTTTTTTTTAGGAATATGCAAAAGTTTTGTACATCATTTGTATTAAGATCGAGGTATAGAGTTGTTTGCCAGAAGCCGTGGTGGGCTTTACAAAGCGTTATATCTCCCAACCGATTTAACGACCCAGAGCAATTAACTGAAGACTACAAAAGTGCCAGCCTCCCGGCCACGCACCAATCCTTTGCCTCAGCTACAATTCCTTGGAAGACCTCCGGCCAACGCCTCTGATAATATATAAGATTTTTTCTATATAAATGTATAGGAAAAATTCCCTGTATTCAGTAACTTCTTATGGTTGGTGTGGTTAAAGGACCAAAAGCTTTCAAGATGTATAATGAAATGAGCAATGCTGGCTTCACCCCTTTCCTCGCCACATGCAATGCTTTACTGAATGTGGTTTCACGACAAGGTGATTGGTCCACTGCTCAGTCTGCAGTAAGCAAAGTGCTGAACAAACGGGTTCAGGCCAAATGATCAGTCATGTTCAGTACTGCTCCTTTGCTATGTAAAGGGTGGCGATGCAGCTGAGACAGAAGCTATCGAGAATGAAGTTTATGAATTATGATGGTACTACTGTTGTTTTTCCCAGTTGGGTTATCCTGTGGACCACTGTGATCGCCAACTTCTAGTGCCAACGATCGCAAGGGATTGAGAATGCATTTCAAGAGGTCAAGACACATGGTGGCATGGATGGAGGCAATGGAGCTTACATTGAGTTACAGCCCTTCGTGTAGTCGACAGTTAACGGCAAAGCTAAGCGGTGCGACGAGGCCCGTGAGTGACTTCCTGTCTTTAGTCTCAGATACTGACCCAAATTTTGTTCAGAGATGGCAGTAAACTGCACTTTGCACTTTGCATCGGTAGAGTGTACCCTTTTTAGTTTTGCATACTGTCATTTATGGAATTAAGTTTCACTTTGCAGTTCGCACTAGATTAGAGCACCTCCAGTGTGAAAGCGATTTTGCTCCGCAAAAACAGTGATGTTCGAACCTCAGTGAGTTAAATTGGTTGGTGGTCCCCACCAATCACAAAGAAAGACAACCAAAAGTATTACTTTCTTTCCATGCGTCAGTGCATTGCTGCTTATGCAATTCTTTATTTGGCTTGGTTCGACTCTTCTGAACACTCCGATTTTTGTTTGTGACATGTATGGTTCGATTTTCCCGATTTCTATCACTACAGTTCGATTTATTGATACACTGAAGATATGCTCTTATTATTGTTTAATTAAACAAAAATCCGATAAAATGTGTGTGAAAAATTTAAAACATTTTAAATTAAACTATTTCAAGTTTCTATTCTAATTTTATAATATTCCATGGAATGTTTATAGATTCAATTATTTATATTTCTATGTATCTTAATGCAAAATTAAAATATACCGCGTAAATTACAATTTATTTGCTACTATTTTTATATAAACTTACTGGAGACCTGTGACTCTGTGAGCAACAGCACCTATGCCTGCGTGGCTGTGCTTGTGATGCACGTGTACCTGTCTAGAAAAGATCAAATGGGATGACGGAAGGCCACAACCGCACAGCGCCACAGGCTAGCACGTGGTTTATTATTCGGGGTGAACAATTCTGTGGTCGCAGCGTCGCGGGACAAAAAAAACAGCATTATGAAATGTAGCATCCAAAAACAAACATAGATAGCCAGTCTCTTGTTTGGCAAAACAAACAAGATTGCTATTTCTGGGGATTAAAATTTAAGTAATGATGGACGGTTTAGATCCAATGGACCACACATTATATATCTTGCATCATCCATGTATCTACGTGTGTTGGCGCAATTCAAGAGTTTGGATCGTGTAATATTGGAAGAGTATGGATTGAAACTGTAGCCAAGAAACAAAAGTGATGGGCCTGTATTTTTTATGTTTTTTTTTGAAGCTAGACTTTAACTGATTATGGCCGGGTAAGATCTACTAATGGACCAGATGATCTTGCACATCCATATGTGTGTGGGCACAACAGAAGAATTTGGATTGGAACTGTAGCCCAATAGCACCGGACTTGGTTGATCCAGTTAGCTGTTCTTGAAGATCAACAAAACTATAAGCTCTGTTCGCACAAACGTCTAAATAGCACCGAGGGAGTATTGGGTGTTACCACACAGTAAAATGCAACTGTGCTATCAAACTAAAAAATGCATCACAATGCCATGGAAAATTATGAAAAAATATGATGTACAACATTATGAAATGTAGCACCACACAAAAAATCACCTCAAAACTCGATCTACGTAAAGAGAGAAAATAAAAAGATGAAGGTCGAATTTTAAGGTTTTTTTTATATGCTACATCTGAGATTTTTTTTCATGATTTTTTTATGTCTATTTTTAATTTGGTAGCACAGTTGCATTTTACTGTAGCATAGCAACCGGTACTTACAGAAAACAATGTTAGGACATACACAATTCACAAACAGCAGTAGTAGTTCTTCGCACGTACGGTGCGTCGGTCTATGTTGCCATAGACAACTGTAAGGTACTATGCAACATGCAGAAGAGTTGCAATTGAGCACGTCATGGAAACACGAAAGCTACACGCTTTCTACTACTACCGTCGTCTTGTCTTCTGGAATACTCCTAAAAAGCAGGGGTATTTTTGCTGTACTTTTTCCTTTTGAACGGTGTGTACTCTTTTTGGGAGGTGGTGGTGTTTATGTTGTATTAGAAAAAAAAACAGTAAAAGATACATCCTGCGGTCCGGAGTTGTCCATTCAGAGGTGGACATGTTACACATAGATTTTCTTGGACTCAAGGACTAAAGTTTAGCCACCTTCACATCAAACGTTTAGATATTAATTAGAAATATTAAATATAAATTAATTATAAAACTAATTGCATAAATAAATGCTAATTCGTGAGATGAAACTATTAATTCTAATTAATTCATAATTAATAAAAATGGAGCTAGAGCAAACATATGCTAATTATGAATTAATTAGGCTTAATAGATTTATCTCGCGAATTAGCCTTTATTTATACAATTAGTTTTATAATTAGTATATATTTAGTACTTATAATTAGCATCTAAATGTCCGATACCACGGGGACTAAAACGATATGATGGGGACTAAAGGTTAGTCATGGATCCAAATACACACCAGTGTCGTTGCTTTCTACCTGCCGTCCGGCAGTTCAACTGCTTATTTCAGTACACAATCTTGTGTTTTACCGACTCTACGTAACAATGGAAATGGATTATATCTTCGACCAAGTTTCTATTACTATTAATTTAGTGAGTTAGTTGTGAAAGACAGTGACAATGGGACTAAAATGTTTGTGGTTAATGACTAGATTAGGAAAGTCGTATAGTACGTATGTATGTCTGAGTGTGACGCAGAAGTAGAGTAGTTTATGCAACCCTTTCTAGTAGACTTTTCCAACGACACATCTAAGCAATCACAGTACAATAAAAGATAATGCACGAGTGTTGTCCTGTTGGAAATTGTCCATTCGTCCCTGCAAAAAAAAAGAAAAGGAAATTGTCCATTCGAGGTCCAGCATCCAGTACAAGCAGCCAGTGATCAACTGATCATCAGAGACGAACGACTATAGAGTTCGATGCCAATGGCATTCCTGTAAGCCACAACAATGAAAACTATCATGATTTTGTTCGTACATATGCCGCGGTCCCGTTGAGTGTACCCTTTCGAAAGTGTACCATTTGGAACAATGAGTCCTCTTGTGCTTGTCGGACCATCATTTGGATTCTTTTGGATCCATGAATTTTTTAACTCTTATGAAATTTTACGGGGCACTTACTTTCTTTCGTGCAATCCAAATGTGAATCCAGTGCGGAGACATGATGGTCCAAACATCCATGTCGATCTAGTCCTCTCCTCTGTTTAGGACGACGTCCTGCCCACTGTCCTTCGGGTCATGTTATTGTTGATCACATGATACCTCCATCTCGTAATATAACTACTCCGTCTGATATCGAATGTGACGTTTTATAGTTCCTATGCCAGAGAACATCTCGTCTACTAGATATCTATATTTTAAGAAGAACATAGCATAAATACTCATTCTTTTTGAAAATATATAAGTGTTTGGGATGTGATGTAATACATCATATGTTGGTGAATCAGGATAGAGTTGGATTCTATGATGTACATCCTCGTATTCCATATAAGTCCATATTACAATCCTTGACTATTAGGTTGGTTTTAAAATGGCCCCTCAACTACGAAGTTGGATATTTTATACCCATCAACTATCAAAAGCAGACAAAATACCTCCCAAAGGCAATACAATCAAATTTTGATGGTGGTTTTTATTATGTTAATATCCAATGATATATATATATATATATATATTTATATATGTTTCATCAAGCTATTTATGTATCTCTTGCTAATTAGGTATCACATAAGTAAAAAAATTATACTAGTTAGGTTTTAAAATCATCAAAACCACCATTAAAACCGGGTTGTATTGACCTTATGGGGTATTTTGTCCGGTTTTAATAGTTAATGAGTGTAAAATATCTGGTTTCGTAGTTGAAAGGTTCTTTTTAGACCAACTAATAGTTGAGGGTTGTAATATAGACTTATCTCTTTTGAAAATACATGGATATCTTATATCCCCAGTGTCATAATATAGCAATTTAGGACCAAACGAGGCACTTCATGGTACAACAAATTGGACACAAGCATGTGTAGATTCATTGTACCATGAAGTGTCACATATGATTTTAGGTTGTTATATTATGAGACGGAGATAGTATTAAGTGATAGTGGCAGAGGAAGAAGGAAGTACTAGTTTTTGAATGCTTGTCATATTGTCCCATCGTTTGAAGACAAAAAGTTGATTTTGATTCTTTTTATTGTATAGTTTCGTCAAGTTGTAATAAATTACTCCCTCCGTTTCAGAATGTAAGGCTTTTTGACTTTTTCTTATAATGTTTAACCATTCATCTTATTTAAAAAATTATAAAAATATTATTTATTTTGTTTGTGATTTACTTTATTATCTAAAGTACTTTAAGCACAATCTATTACCTTTTATATTTGCACAAATTTTTTTAATAAAACGAATGGTCAGACGTTGAAAACAAAAGGTCAAAATGCGTTACATTCTAAAATAGAAGTAGTACTTGTTACTCAAATATTTGAATGTTTAAATCACAAAATACATAAATATAAGTTTTACACTGTGGATGGAGTACAGTCTAGGGAAAATAATACAATACTCCATTAGTGCTCACTCCGTTTCATAATATAAGGGTTTTCACTTTTTTATCTGTAATCTTTAACCAAACAAGACACTTCATGGTACAACGAATTGGACACGAGTATGTCTAGATTCGTTGTACCATGAAGTGTCATATTTGGTTTTAGGTTGTTATATTATGAGATGGAGATAGTATTAAGTGATAGTTACGGAGGAAGAAGGAAGTACTAGTTTTCGAATGCTTATCACAGTGTCCAATCGTTTGAAGACGAAAGTTGATTTTGATTCTTTTTATTGTATAGTTTTGTCAAGTTGTAATAAATTACTCCATCCATTTTATAATGTAAGGTTTTTTGACTTTTTGACTATTTGTCTTATTCAAAAAATTATAAAAATATTATTTATTTTGATTATGATTTACTTTATTATCAAAAGTACTTTAAGCATGACCTATTACTTTTTATATTTGCACAAATTTTTTAAATAAAATGAGTGGTCAAACGTTGAAAATAAAAAATAAAAACGTCTTATATTCTAAAACAGAGGTGTTACTTGTTACTCAAATATTTGAATGATTAAATCTCAAAATACATAAATATAAGTTTTACACTATTAGTACTCACTCCGTTTCATAATATAAGGGTTTTGACTTTTTTTTAGTTGTAATCTCTAACTATTCGTCTTATTTAAAAATTTTATGTAAATTTTAAAAATAAATTAATCATATTTAAAGTACTTTTAATAACAAATTAAAAGTAAGTCATAAACAAAATAATTAACATTAGCAATTTTTTAATAAAACGAACGTGTCAAAACACTCGTAGTTATGAAACGGAAGTAACAGTAACAAACGTAAAATTTCCTATGCCACCAAAACCGCGGCCTCGCCCAGCAGCCGCCATCCGAGCCCGAGAGGCCAACAGCGCTCTACTGTGGACAAGCGGCAGGCAGCATTGCCACCTACTTCTACACCCCACTTCCACACTTGTTCTACTCACGCCCCCGCCCTCTCTGTCAGAATCCTCACCACCGGCCGCCTGCCTCGCCACGGTGGCGATGGATTCGCTGCGCCTCCGCCCGTCGCTCCTCCTCGCCGCGCGGACGGGGCCGCCCCCCGTCGTGGCGGCGGGTCTCCGGCGAGGTGAGCAGTAGTAGTACTTGGGCCCGCTCGGCCGTTCCCCTTCCTCTGCATGTTGCGTGAGTGTGCCTCTGTGTGTGTGTGATTGGAGCCTGGAGAGTATTGATTACTGATAAGAGCTCGTGAGTCACTGGCTAGTGATGGCTTGTACTGTGGATATCCAGATCAGTTATTTTTGGTCCGGGCATGCGATTAAATGCGATTTCGTAGTGCTGGAAGTACGAATCACCCTCCACTTCTTCTGCCGAGCGACAAATATATGCAGAAATAATTCCTCGGATAGTTTTTTTTTTTTTGGAACAGAGAATTAACCTGTTGCTTCTTGTGAGTGATCAGCTCCAGCTATGCCAATTATCTCATGTGAAAGCGAATTTACTGAAGGTTTACCGTTGTACAAAAAGTAGTTTCAACTCAATGAAAATATTCTCTCTTATTATCTGATTAGATGTTTTCTGCCTGTGAAAAATCACCCCGCAATGTAAATAGCGCGTCTGTGTTTGGGCCTTTGGGTAGCTATCTTTGCAAGTTGCAACAGACGAATTGACTTGATACAGGGGAGGCAGGAGAAAACTGTTTCTTCGTTGACTGATTCTGTGTAGACTAGTAGAAGAGCCACGGTTGCTGACATAAATAAGTAGTAATATATGGGTAATTTGTTTTTCCATCTTTCTTTCATGACCAATTGACGTATTGTTCAAATTTTGGATCTTTTTTTCAGGTCATTTTCTACCACCATTCTGCTCCATCCAACGAAATGGTAAAGGGTCTGAGTCTTTGTCCAGCCAAAGGACCCAAGGTCCTAACTTCGATCCATGTCAGAAATTCCTCGGATGGAAATCCTCCTATCACAGGACACCACATCGACCAACAGCAAGTTCTGCTGACACTTCGGGACAACCGCCACAATCTGGAGTTGAAGTACATGATTCGGCAAGCATCTGGAAGCCAATATCATCTTCGCTGGATGCATTTTACAGGTTTTCTCGGCCGCATACTGTCATAGGAACAGTTAAGTCATGCTGCTACGCTTCATTTCGACGGATCTCAGCATCCAACATATTTTGATTTGATTTGTTTCACACAAAGCAGCAGATTTTGATCAAGCTAATCTTGCCATGTTGTGATTTTCTTTTATTCTCCCTTGAAATAATATAATTTGTTTGTTTCAGGCACTTAGCATAGTCTCAGTTTCGCTACTAGCTGTTGAGAGTTTGTCCGATGTGTCTCCCTTGTTCCTCACTGGTTTGCTGGAGGTACAACTTTAAGCAGCACCCTTCTTTTATATTGCCCAAGATAAATATAGTTTTATTTCATTATACTGCATTTTCCCTCTTGTCCAGGCAGTGGTAGCAGCTCTTTTCATGAACATCTATATTGTTGGATTGAATCAGTTGTTTGACATTGAGATAGATAAGGTACTTTGAATCCATTTAAATCTGCTTGTTCAAAAAAGAATCCAATTCAACCTCAAACGTTAACTTTCTACCTAATCGCAGTGTCTTTTACTATCTTTATTCCGAACTTTTTGGGAGCTAATATTGCTACTCTTCAGGTTAACAAGCCAACTCTCCCATTAGCATCTGGGGAATATTCTCCTGCAACTGGAGTTGTACTTGTATCAGCCTTTGCTGCTATGGTAAACAAGTTCATCTCTAAAAATAATAATAACAAGTAATTTCTTGTTATGTTAGTCTGACATTTTCTTTAATATACGGGGCATGAAATGCTGAAATTATTTGCTTAAGAACGTGACTTGTTATGAGCATTCCTTTTGAACGTTAATCATTATAACTAGTGGTTTTCGTCTGTGATGAGATGAAAATAGCACAATAGGATACAACTTTATATGGTTGAGCAGTTGCACACCAGAAAGTTTATTACCATGTTCAAATTATTTATCTATTGCAATCTGTCTTTACTTTGTGCAGTTGTGCTAATCTGATCAAGATTTATAAATAATTTTTTTATTTTGGATCTTAGTCCGTCAGACTGATTCAGAGTGTGTTCTATGTGTTTCTTGCAGAGCTTCGGCCTTGGTTGGGTTGTTGGATCACAGCCTCTGTTCCTGGCTCTTTTCATTAGCTTTATTCTTGGAACAGCATATTCAATCAATGTAAGAGAAACATCTCTTTAGTACCTGCTTTCATAATTTTCAAATTAACATGTAATTCATACAGTGGTGGTGATGTTATCTCTTCTACTGCAATGCAAAGCTTCAGTAAGCCAACTGCTTAGTTCTAATTTGTAAGGAATATATTTCTGATAATGAACCACAAAATATGGCTCAGATGCATAATGGGTTTGAAAGATTTTATTGATAAATCTTACCTTGCGGTTACTCTCCCTTCAAAGTTTACCGGACAATATAAACATTAAAATTTTTCCAAAACGTGGCTATGTTAGAATATTCTTATATATTATCTCCTACTCCTTCCAGTGTATATTTGGATCTTCGATCCTCCACATGTTTAGCTGAAAAGAGAAAATGAAATGGATGTTTTGACATGGACTTGGTTTTTGGTTCTTGCATTATTTTTGTAAACATCGATGTTTTTCTTATGAAGTTACCGTTTTCCTACACTCGCATGACCAAAAAAAAAGAGCTGATGTTCCATTTTGTTCCTTCGCAGCTGCCATTCTTGAGATGGAAGAGATCTGCTGTTGTTGCAGCACTTTGCATTCTAGCAGTCCGTGCAGTGATTGTTCAGCTGGCATTTTTTCTTCACATTCAGGCAAGTCATCCAGTGACAATGTCAAAAAACAAGAAGAAAAAAACATTAGTGAAAGAGTAGATGTTCCTTTTTTTTGCGAGAATTACCAACACATTTCTGTTCTTCCGGGAGCTTTTTCCATGGATTATCAGATACTATCAACGTATGAACAGATAATAGCATAGCATATGATCTTATATCCTTATCCTAACGATCTGTTCATGCACATATACCAGACATTCGTTTTCAGAAGACCAGCAGTCTTTTCCAGGCCATTGATTTTTGCAACTGCATTCATGACATTTTTCTCAGTTGTTATAGCATTGTTCAAGGTATCATTTTCGATTTATCTGGAACGTAACTCCATATAAAATCTAGCTGCAAAAGTAGTCAGATCTGCCTTAATAAAATTTGCTGTTTCCCTGTAGGATATACCTGATATTGAAGGGGACCGTATTTTTGGTATTCGATCTTTTAGTGTTCGGTTAGGTCAAAAGAAGGTTAGTACAAAAGTGCATTTCTCAGAGAATTACTCTTCAACTTACTTTTTTTTTTTTGAGTAACTCTTCAACTTACTGATACAAATATCTGAACAGGTATTCTTGATTTGTGTTGGTCTACTTGAGATGGCTTATTCTGTTGCAATATTGATGGGAGCTACTTCTACATGTTTGTGGAGCAGATACGCAACTGTATGGATCACGTCTCTTGTGACTCTGCAGCATTATTAATAATTACTTTTGGTTATGAACATCAATTTATTTGTTATTTATCTGTGCCTAGTGTTTTTGGTAAATCAAATTAAATTTGTTAAGCCAAGCAGTATTATACTAGAGTCAGTTCTGGGCCTCATCGTTTGGCCTAATCTGGCCAAATGCAGAATATGCATATTCATAATTTAAAAATAATTTATAAGTACAGCTTTTACAAATGTGTTGCTTGTGGTCTAAAAGACAAATATAGAAAAAAACTACTATGAAACATCTCTAAAATTAAGTTTGAAAATTCAATTTTTTTTTGCTTTGGCTTATAATCTGTAGTCCAACCAATGGGAGCCTGTCCTTTCTTGGTCCTTTGTTTGAATGGTTCAATTCTGCCCTGGATTTATTTTGGGCCAGGATCCTGCTTGGGTTTGGACCATCCAACACAAAGCTTACCTGTTGGGCTGGGCTACCATTTTTTTTATTAAACTGTTCAGTCTTTTGTTCCGGAAGTCCACCACTGTGTGTTTTGTTGAATTGGCCTTTTCTTTTTTGTGATAAACTTCTTGTAGCTGTTCCAGATTTTCCCTAAGATGCAGTTCCAGCGAATAAACTGGCACCTGTCAAGTTGTCATGGGCTGTAATGTATGCTTCTTACTGGTTTTCCATGAAGCATTGGAATTCATGTTCCTTTTCAGGTGGCAGGACATGCAATTCTTGCTGCAATCTTATGGAACCGCTCACGATCACTTGATCTGACAAGCAAAACTGCAATCACTTCATTCTATATGTTTATCTGGAAGGTAATTACCTCGTCTTCAGCCTCTGTTCTTGATCTTTCACCCACTTTGTTGTCTTCCTTGACAAATTCCTATCCATACTACTATTTACTACTAGTACTGTACTGTCCCAGCTCAATCAATTTGTTTGTTTACCTTCTGCACCTGTATCTGAAACAATCCAGTCGCTAATTAACTCTTAACACATTCACTTCCCCCACATGGTTTGTGCAGCTATTCTACGCGGAATATCTCCTCATTCCTCTTGTAAGGTGATGACAACGACAAAGTCGACTATTCAACAGGTACGAAACAACTTTTGATTGCCGGAGTAAACTCGCCTCTGTCATTTCTGTAAAGCTCTAATAAACCTCGTCAATTCAGTTAGATTGGATCATGGATGGATGAATGGACGGCGTCCCATAAAACCACCTGCAATTCACCCGGTACACATCTTGACATCCTGCAGCCTCCAGATATGATGGATCATCGGTTCGGCGTCATCATGATCGTTTCCTCTGAAAGATTTGCACGGCAAATTTCAACCTCCAACTCCCAACGTACCCAAAAGTAACTAGGCCAGGTGAGCAGCTGCTAGCCTGTATACGTTTGGAAACTGGAACACTAGTACTTGCAGTAGCAGCAGTAATAATAATAGCTCTGGGTTTACTGTCAGCTCAGCTCCTTTTAGATCCTGGAGGAAATCTAGACTTCAATTTCCCTTGTATAAATGTATAAATACTTGCACGAGACAACTACTACCTTCCACCGCCATATGACCGTGCGTGCCACACGTACGTTGTCGTGCAAATGTGCAATGCAGGATCCTTCACGATCGTTGTCTGGAATACCGGTATTTCGGGAATCGGTTGCTCCTAATAAAATCGGGTTACAGTCGATTTTTGGGTTTTAATTTTTGTAATAGTAATTAATCTTAGGCTACGTCAAAATGAATCAAACCATGATCAGAATTTGCAATTTTGGAACGAAATTCCCAGAATTTCGGGAATATCGGTACACCCAATAGAAACTTGGCAATTTTTTATTTTTTTTAATGTATTTGGTCATTTTTGTTCGAATTTGGTCAAATTTCGTTTAAATTTTGAATAATTCCGTTCTGAAATTCTAATATCTCAGAAATCTCTGTACCCCCTGCCGGTGGAAACCCTCAAAACGAAATTGAAAACCCTGACCACGACTTGAAAAGGGGAATTTGATTATTTGTGATTCTTTAGACCAGAGATTTAATGATTTGTTGCTCTGCCTAACGTGGCATCGACTTAAAAAACTCACAAGGTCTTTACGTATCATTGTTACATGATGGAAGTTGCAATCTAAAAAGTGAAAAGTCATCAAATGTACCCTTGTAAAATACTATACAATATAAATTTATAAAGTAGAAATAAACTACTACCTATGTCTCAAAATGTAAGTAATTATGTAGGGATATGACACATCTTTAGACAGTGAATTTGGATATACGGCTGTCCAAATTCATTGTCCTATGATATATGTCATCCCTGTAGAAATAGCTTTATTTTGAAATAGAGATAGTAATAAATTGAGCTAAAAGCCTGGCGTTACATGTGCATCGTAAGTGAGGTTATAGGAGTTGCGGCTGCCATCTGATGGTTGTTTGGAATATGGCTTTTCAGCCAAAGCCCATCGGTTAACCTATTTAACCATCTCTATGTCAATCAATAAAAAAGCTTTGGCTTAAATAGAAATGACAATTTGGCGTATCAGGATTAGCATATTGCTTACTGATGGCAGTCACAGTTTTGCTAGAGTAGATCATTGAAATTCTCTCTGACACAATATATGCCCCCCCGGGTGGTTGGGCTCATATATCGGTCTGTCAAAGGATCTCAATCCTACTTTCTCTCATAAACTTCAGTTTCCAAAACAACTAGATTCTTACATAAATTTTGAGTTACAAATTCTCCTAAGTTGGTTATTCACTCTATGGCGATGTTTCAAAAGTACGAGACCATGGTTGTTAGATACTCCAAACATTTTATTATTTTTTAGTTTGTATTTTTTTTAGGAAGTATTCACAGGTTTTCAACTTTTTTAAATCACAATGGGTGGATAAATATTAACCTGTGTGCATTACATGGTTTACAAAACCAACAGAATCCGCCCAATTTTCTCACAAATCGGAGGTTTTCATTTTTGAGCCGGTTTGAGATATGAACCGATCAGTAACTGCTACTAGTACAAGTCCAAAAAAAAAACTCAAACTAAAACTCAAATTTTTTCACTTCGCCGAATTTAAACCGGCAGACAACGGTTTTCATAAAAACCAGTGAACCGCTCAGAGAGTCAGAGGCGGTTGGGAGATTTGTGAAGCGTGAACAAGGTGGCTGGTACAGTCACATCTCACATGGTATGGAGTTTGAACTCCAACAAAGAGACAGGACGAGATCGTGTGACGTTTGCCAAGCCGGACCGGGGGGATGTTCACCGTTTTGACAATTTTGCAGTACTCAGACCCTCAGAGAGATCGACGTCAAACGTGACGTTGTCCATTAATCGCACTGCCCGTATACCGGCCGCGTGCCAGCTCGCTGCCCTGCCGCCATGCTTGCACAAGAAAATCAAAATGAACCCAACACAATACACTAGTACACATATATCCACAGCCACGCGCGCGCATGGTACTGCAGCTTGCGTGCAATAACTGTGGGTGCGAGCTAGTAGTAACACAACTGCTGACACGAGAGAAATTGAGCAAACAAAACGCTGCAGAGCACGGTGAACACTGGAACAGTAATTGGCACTTTGACAGAACTCGGATCTGTGCACTATGATAATTATATTAGAGCATAGATGAATGAATAAATATTAGAAGGTTGAATAAATAGACTTTTTTTTTAAATGCTGATGTAGAAAGTTTCTCGGAAAATATCATACCGTTCATGAGCTTAAGAAGCATGCACACAGTAATCTATAATCCATGAGCTCTAAAGAAATGGGACTTTTTTTTATATATAATGGTAGAGACATGCAAATTATTATTTTTACTCTTTTTCCTCCTCTATCCACCATTTACACAATTTAGTATCGTATTGAGCCTTCACTAATCCATTCTTCATTTGGTCAGTTCCGATCTTAGATTTGGCGTCGAACATTTGTAGCTATTTGATCACAAGTTCCTGATAATTATAGTGTTACATTCGTCCTTCGAACACAAGATCTAGATGAACAATAATGTTTCAAGCTAAGGTGATAATGGAGAACGACATTTAGCCCAGTGTCGTGAGTTGCCAAGTCCACTTGCCGGCCTTTATTTGAATCCCCTCGACGCCGGTTTTCTCACCATTGGTTCTTTTTTTTTTCTTGAAACTTCATGACTCCTTTTATTACCGAATTGGTTCAGTGGAATCATGAACCTTCCTTACTATTTTATATTCTTACTATTCCTTTTCGAAAAAGTTGAGGTGATGTTGGTGTCCCCACACGCTTGGAGCCACCTCTCTATGTTCTCATAGAGGTCTTAGTGCTAGCATGCCATTCGTCAAGCTCATTATCTATAGTGCAGAAAAATAAATGTTTCGTAGTAACCACAAGGCTTTACATTTGGCGCAGTGTTTCTGCTCGAATTTATGAGGCTGTTTGGTTGGTTCCCAAACTTTGCCACATTTTAACTTAGGCAAGTTTGATTTTTTTGGGTAAGTTTTTGGTTAAAGCCACACTTGAGACATGCCAAACTTTTTCTTTCCATACCCCAACTATCATCCATACATTCTTGAGCTAAGTTTTGCTACAAGTGTGACTAGACCAGCTTTTTCTTGGCCACAAAAACCACGACATGTCATACTTCTGGCGTGAGTCTCGCAACCTGAGCAAGTCATCCAAATAAACCCTACTAGCAACAATTACAATATCAATATCCATATATTTTTTTAAACGTAGGTCTTGTTAATTTCCCTATCCCCTCCACGGCTCCACGTCGACAATAATTAGATCTATGTACGGGCTTTCCTTATTAAACCGGTGCATCCATGAGCATTTAGAGATGCATAAATATATGCCCGCGGGCGCTGGCGGCTGTGGAGATCCACCAATGCATATATATGCGCGTACATCGTACAGTCGCACGTACTACGCCCAGAAATGAAAACGCTAACGCGATTGCGCGCGCAATCTCTCGCGCTCTCGCACGCGCGCGCGCGCAGTTACTCGCCTGCTCGTTCTCCCCCGGCAGCCGGGGCCGTCTGCGTACGGCGCAGCGCCACGCGAGCGCGATCGAATTAACCCCCCGCAGCAGATCGATAAATAAAAAAAACAACCGTGCAGCGCGCGGTTAGCATCTCTTTACGGTTTGATTGGACGCTTTGCATTGCGCGCTGATGATGAATTAACTGCGTGATCGATCTCAATTATCGTGGGCCGGCCGGTGAGTTATTTTGCTACGCCCTACCAGCTGTCTCTTCACGCACGCCACCCTCCCCGACCGTTTCAAGATGGATCATGCATGTACGTGTCATCAACCTCAGCCCAGTCGATCGATCGATGATCGTTGTCATCTCGATGGTATCCATAACTACACCCAATCACGCGCGAGGGAAGCAAGAGGGATGATCACAGGACAAAAATAAAACAGATGTACCTATCAATTATCCACGGGTCTACTCACATCTATCTGTACTAATCTATGTGAACTAGCTAGAGGAGTGGCCATAGACGGAGCTATATTTGCACGGAGAGGATACCACTTGATTTCTTTACTCTATTGTATATGAAGTTTGATGTGGATGTCTCAATTTGTATCGAGTATATCTTTACCTATTATAAAAATTCAAGATGAATCTGTCATCTTTCTGCGCATCCCGTTTTCATCCGCTGCTGACGTTAGCATGATATCCTCGTCCGTTTTGCTGACGTCAGCGTCCGTCTCAAGCGGAGGCGGAACACGCGAGATTCCTTTCAGTTTCTGAGTGAATGGAGACGGCGATCGGGAGGGAGGGCGGTGGACAGCCGGCGGGAGGGAGGGCGTCGGGGCGGCAGCCGGCCACTGGGAGGGAGGGCGCTGGATCCGGAGGCGGTGCCGGCAATGTTACCTCGCCGGGGGGCACGGGAGGCCGCGTCGACGGGCGTGCGGATCGCCGGTGGCCTCGCCGATCTGGATTTGGAGGGTGTCGTCAACGGTATGATCTTGCCGGCGGGGACGGGAGGCGGCTTGACGGGCGCTACCGTTGATTGAGTGGCCGTCGTCATCGC
>CM002484.1:17913507-17928690 GCA_000325765.3 Leersia perrieri
TATATATATAATTGGGATATATCTCACTGTAATTAAGCCAGTAACATGCAATGCATGGACGCACATTGATCATACATGTACTGATATATCTGTCTCTCTATCTACATGCATATATATATGCAGATCAGACAGAGATGGGTGCAAGTCAAACAGGAAACATGCGGGGGGCTAAGTACACGTACGCGACTAATTTACGTGCAAGGATCGATATCCATCACAAATTAATTAATATATATCGCATGTGTAGTGCACGAAAGATTGCATCAAACGCAGGCATGAATAGCCAGCATCAATGCATCGCCACGTACGTACGATGAAACCACCACGGCCGTGATCATATATATTCTTCCGGCCGATTTGCATGCGCGTGTAGTTATGGAGATAGTAATACCCTTACGGTTGTGTAATTAATTAGTATATTAATCTACACCGAGAGTACTGTAACTAATTAATTAACTAAACGGCAAGCAACTCCGATCGATTAATCTAGCTACTATCTTATCGATCAATCGAAGGAGCAGAAATATTCTCATGATGCAGAAATATTAACTGTCTCCTGCAACTGTAAGGCTGCAAGCCTGCAACTACGTATAACCAGAATTACTGCTCGATCAGTATAGATGCAAGGAGAATTTACCTGCAGGGATCCGTACACCAGTTTGTATTATAGGCATGGGAAGGAATGTAATATATGCAGAGGTGAATGCATGTTTAATTGCTAGTTAATTATGCCCTGGCATGCAGGCATTCCTGTTTTTTTACCGTTTACCTTACTATCTCTCTCTGTCTCGTCTGCAGGACGACGCACTACTGCTGTACATCATAGTAGTATTGCCATACGGTAAAAAAACAAAGTAGAAAAACAGAGGGCAGGTAGCTAGGGAAAGTCTGAATATCTACCTTGTCCTGCAGCATATATGTCGGGGCCGTGGAAAACCAGAGTAAAGGTGATGATCCTCTTGCATGCATATATGTTCTGTGGGTTACTAGTTACTACTGCTATTAATTTCTTTTTCTCAATGAACATGAACCATGCATTTTGGTAACTTTTGTATACAGGAGCTTATTCCTAGCTAGCTCGCTAGGTTCCTAACAGCGAGTCGGTCACAAGAGTCTCCCTTTCTAGCTATAATTGGTGATGGACACATGAGCTATGCATTTTGGTAATAATTATGATCTGTTGCATTGTCCCTAAGTAAGCCCTGACAGTGATCATCAATCAGAGTCCTCCCCTCAGATTAAGCCTTACCCTGCCATAGTGGACCTTCTTCAGACAGTTCAAAACTGTTTTAACCATCATGCATGATCAGTAATAAAGGAAGTGTCCGTAACTTACAGAATTGTTTGAAATACAGTTATTTAACCTTTTAACCATCATGATCCGGAGAACTGTTCTCTCTAGTAGTGTACTTGGTGTTAATTGGTGATTAGTTAGAACCAACTTTTGATTTTCTTTTTTTCTTTCTCAGTTATTATTTCGTTGAGGATATATATATATATATATTCTGACCCAAAACTTTTTGGAACGAAGTACTCTCTATCTTCGTTTCCGTTTGTGTTTTTCGAGCAACAGTAAAATCAAGCTAATTAGCTTATTACTGTCGAAACAGTCAAACATAATAATAAGCTAAATTACCATTGAATATGAAGTGCACATCCATTTTCTTTACTTATTTCAATCACTGTTCAACTCTGGGCGGTCTAGCTCTGTGATGCCAGCTGTGTGCTATTACCAACTGATTTTATATATTCATTTACGGAAAATCTAACACGACCCTCGTTGCTGGCTAGCGCTACTCGGCGAACGTCTCGTCCGCGCGACGCGTGGCTCTCCACGCGCGTCCCGTTCCTGCACTTCCTTTTTCTCCGCCCGTTCCTCTTTCTCCTCTTTCTCCGCCCGTTTCCCTAAATCCTCGCGACGACGATTTCAACTACGGCGGCGACGGCAGCGATGAAGGTTTCCCTCAACTCCGGCGGCTGCCTCCCCGCGTCCACGGCGCTCCACCCGTCCCTGCGCTCCCCCGTGTCCTCGGTCGCTGCCTCCCCCCATCGACGGCGATCTCGCGGAGTTATTTCCCCATCGACGGTGAGCTTCTCCCGGACTAGAGGTTAGATCTCGGTTCCAACCACAAATGTTTGGTGGTGAGCAAACTTTTCTAGGGCTCCTTTATGTTGATTTTGTTTCTAGCCCCAAAAATACTAAGACTCCATCTGATTTTTTTGTGGCTTGTGTTCTAGGGGTTCGATGACGATTTTTGCGCTGGGGATTTGCACGACGATAACGACGGTCTTCCACATACATGATGTAATTTTAGTATTGTAGGATGTAACTACCCTACACACAAGATGTAATTTTAGGATTGCAGGATGTAACTATCCATATACAGGGTGTAATTATAGTGTTGCAGGATGTAACTACCTATTGAGTAATCATTATCACTAGGATGTAAGTTACATCCATGCAAAGCTAAGTATATCCATTGTGAACTTAAGTTACATCCATTCTGAGACTAAGTTAGATCCATTCTAAAACTAAGTTTTGGGGCAGGATGTAATTTAATTTAATAGGAAAAATAACTTAGTTTAGCATGAATGTAATTCAGTTCAATATGAATGTAACTTAGCTCATTATGGATAACTTAGTTCGGCATGTATGTAACTTAGTTCAGCATGGATGTAATTTAGTTTAATAGGAGAAGTATTTTAGGTCAGTATGGATGTAATTTAGTTTAATATGGGAAATAACTTTATTATATTCTGGATGTAACTTTGTACAAATTGGGATGTAACCTTAGTACAATTCAGATGCAAGGGATGTAACTTAGTGTAACTAGAGATGTAATCTAGTTTAGTCAGCCTGGAAATTTCCAAGAAGAACGAAAGTATACGTGGATTGATGGAGACCAGGTTAGCCATCTTCCTTTTTATTTCAATTTTGTGTTTTTGTCTCCTCCTTATTTTCTTCTTTCTTCTTCTTCTTCCTCCTCCTCGCTTGTTTCGAGTATGGTGGCGGTGGCTGTCATGGGGGAAGGTGGAGAAAATCAGACGGCGCGGCGGGGCATGAGGACGCGTGGGGACAGCACTGCGGGGGGGAGCATGGGCCGTGAGACGCTGGGATCGCACGGGGGGTGCGGCGGGATGTGGACGCGGCGTGTTTTTCGTTTTCGGAATCGCATTTTTTCTTTTTTGGGGGTCGCGTCGTACGACTAACCAGCGTCCGGTCTCCGTTTAGTCGGGTCCATTCATTTAGTAATTAGTACCGCCCTTTGAGCTGTGACGGGGGATATCCAAAGTCTGCAGCAGGTAATACTGGTTACAGATTCTTCTTCTTTCTTTCTTTCTTTCTTCTTTTTTTTTTGGAAAGAAGTGGTTACGGATTATTCAATAATATTTATTGTCCATAACTAAATTAGGTGCATCAATTGCCATAATATGGAGTGTTGTGCATGTTTGTTGTTAAGGCTATGCGTTTAAATTTGTACTGGGCATATATATTAGAAATTCACTATTGATGCCCAACTCTATGAACTTATGCATGTGGCTAACCGTGCCTTTGGTGCAAGCCACAAAGATGCGTGGAATAGTACTATCGATAGTTTTCATTTCCTTATATTAACTAAGCAAATATTTTTCAGCATGACGATGCCTATGTTTTCATTTCCTTATTCTTTTGGAATGAAGGGAGTAGTCGCAAATTTGCAACCAAGAAAATAGGTGCATTTGAGGCTGTACATTAAGTAAAATGGCAAAAGGGTTGAGGATTTCACACTTTCCAAGATGGATGACTCATATCTAGGGCTTTTTTGAATCTCATGATTATGAAAAAGAGGAATAGGAAAAACAGAATTTTCACAGGAATGCAAGTGAAAACAGAGGATTACATAATACATAAAAAACAAAGAAATACTCGTTTGATAAGACTGCATGAAAAACATAGGATTTAGAGGATTTTTCAAGAGGTTGATGCTCTTGCTAAATTTCTCCTAGAAATGTGCATGCATTCAAGTACTCAACCATTCCATAGGAATTTCATAGGATATAGGAATCTTCAATTCTTTGTTTCAAATGATCACATATACAAATTTTCTTTAGAATTTAAATCTACAGAATTCTTTTAAAAATCCTTTGAATCAGATGTGGTTGTGTGAAATATGTGGTTCATGATAACGTACGAATCCTAAATCTAGATAAAGCCTTAAGCTGTGCCCTCACCCAGGTTTTGAGAGTATGAAAACCTTACTCCACACAAGATATACAAAACAAACGGATTGGTGACATTGTGGGGAGAGCGTACTGAACCAACCTGGGGAAGAGTGCCCAGACTCTCCGGACAGCAAGAAATGGGACTTTGATGTGCATATGGCTCACCATGCAGCTATCTGCTGGCCCGGCCCTGCCTGACCTGACCTGCACGCTCTCAGTTGTGTTCTCTTGTGCACAGCAAACACAAAGACGGATGGCTGGCAACTTTGTGTGTTGTAGTCCATCCATCCAGTCCAGTCCATGTGTGTGTACATCGCTGTCAACGTCCTGATCATACTGCAGCCCAAGATGATATGCAAAATGCCAAAATTAACACTACTAGAACTGGCACATTATACTATCCCAATTGCTATGCCAAATGCTGGTGGATATTGGCACAAATCTCACCTGGTTTTCCACCATTGTTCTTCTATTACTTCAATCTGTTCAACAATATAATATAAGCTTTTGTCGACCAAAATATGGTTCTTGAGATACTACTTTGACCATCTATAACTATATAAATAAATAAGTTGTTTTACATAAAAAAGTTATATATTACTATAATAGTTTACTTAACCATGAATCTAGCAATATAATTCTTATATGATCTAACTTATTTTTTCGCTATTAAGATTCAAAGTTTTAAATGTTTTATCTGTTCTAAAAATATTTACATTATTAGACGGAGGAAGCATTACACATCAATTTTTCCAATGTAAAAGAGAAACTCCACGTACGATGTATCTGTGCGAGAATGAGATGTTCCTACTATTGGTCACTCACGTGTGGGTGTGTTTCTCTCTCTAAAACAACCAGGGCGACTTGTTGCACCGAAAGAGAAATGGTGGCGTGACGAGGCGTCGTCCGGCGAGGCACACACATGCCACTACCGGACAAGCTACACGCCAACACTTAATGCAATGGATCAATACCCCTTCTTCCCTCTCTCTCCTCTTCTTCTCCTGCCTTTTTAACCACCCCTGCCTCCTGCTCCTCCTCACTCCAACCTCAGTCTCCCACACAACAATCTCGACCTCTCGACGCAGCTGGTGTTAGCGTCGCAACTACCCACGTACAGACGCACTCATGATGAGCGGCAGGATGAACTCGGCCGGCGACGAGTACGCCTTCGCCGCCGCGGCGCAGTTCGTCGGCTTCGACCACGCCGCCGCCGCGCAGCGCGCCGGGATGCAGCACCACCACCACATCTACGACCACGGCCTCGACTTCGCCACCGCGATGCATCACCAGTTCCAGCCCGACTCGTCGGCGCCACCGCAGCTGCTCCCGCTGCCGCCGACCATGTCATCCATGGCGCCGCCGCCGCCGATGCTGCCGATGCCAATGCAGATTCCCATGCCGATGCCGATGGCTGCGCCCGACGTGTACCCGGCTCTCGGCGGCGGCGGCGTCGTGAAGCGCGAGGGCGGCGGAGACGCGGGGAGAATCGGGCTGAATCTTGGCCGGAGAACCTACTTTTCCCCCGGCGACATGCTCGCCGTCGACCGCCTCCTCATGCGGTCTCGCCTCGGCGGCGTGTTCGGGCTCGGGTTCGGCGGGGCCCACCACCAGCCGCCGCGATGCCAGGCCGAGGGTTGCAAGGCTGATCTCTCCGGCGCAAAGCATTACCATCGCCGCCATAAGGTGTGCGAGTATCATGCCAAGGCCTCCGTCGTCGCCGCCGCCGGCAAGCAGCAACGCTTCTGCCAGCAATGCAGCAGGTAAACTACTTAATCAATCTCGCCACCGCCATGGAAAAAGCTTGTAGGAGTAGTGATGAGTGATGGCCGTGCTACAGTGTGTCGGCGACGACGACCAGGGGATTCGTTGATTCGTTCGTTTGCTTGTGCTTTTTTTTTTCTTTATCTTCTCTCCATTGATCTCGGGATCGATGGAGACAAGGGGAGAAATTGGGGAGGAATCGAAATCGAACAAAAAGCTGGCTGCTTTTTCACTGCTGCATGCCACGATATACGATCCGGTCTCAGTCTTTCTGTTTCTCTGCCCTGTGCGTATCTCTCTGCGTCGTCGTCGCCTGCATATATGCTTTTCCTCTTTATCCCTGCTGCTGCTGCTGCTGCATTGACCAACGCAGCACCAGCATTGGCCACTAGTGCTACCATCCTATACGCGTACTTTGTATGTATAAATACGGTCGTATATGTGTAGTAGACTAGTAATGTGTATGTTGTGTAATGTACGTGTACATTATGTGTCATGTTTGATTAATTGTGTACTGTATGTATGTACATGTGTTGTTAATTAGGTTTCATGTTCTGACGGAGTTCGACGAGGCAAAGAGAAGCTGCCGGAAGCGGCTGGCTGAGCACAACCGTCGCCGGAGGAAGCCGGCGGCGACCGCCCTGTCGCAAGCGACGGCGAAGGACGCGGCGGCGTCGCCGGCATCCGCCGGCAAGAAGCCCACCGGCGCCACTTCCTCCTACACCGGTGACAACAAGAGTAAGCTGATGACACGCGCTAGATTTCCTGTCACATTCTGAATATTTGCTGCAGTTTTCACCTGACAGTGAACTGAACTGAAAGTCTGAAACTGGTCGAATTGATATGGATGCAGACATGGGGGCAATGAGCGCGGCCAAGTCGCCGATCTCGTCGAACACGAGCGTGATCAGCTGCCTCGCCGGCGAGCAGAGCAAGCAGCAACCGCCGGCGCTGACGCTCGGCGCCGCGCCGCCGTCGCACGACACCTCGTCGCACCTCGCCGGCGCCGTTCTCCACCACCACCAACACCACAGCCATCAGGAACACCTACAGATGAGCTCTCTCGTTCACATCAACGGCGGCGGAAGCAACAACAACAACATCTTGTCGTGCTCCTCCGTCTGCTCGAGCGCATTGCCGTCGACGGCGACGAACGGGGAGGTGTCAGACCAGAACAACAACGACAACAGCCACAACAACAATGGCAGCAACAACAACAACATGCATCTTTTCGAGGTGGATTTCATGTAGAGGAGGAGATCAAGCTAGCAGCAGCAGCAGCAAAGCATGTGTATGTGTCCTTAATTTCACCTTGTGTAGGTAAAAGAAAAGGGTATAACTTCTTTCTTCCAGTACGTTTGCATCGATCAGCCATGAACCAAGTGAAAAAAAAGGAGCTAAGAAAGGGAGGCAGAAAAGCAGCAAAGGATTCCAACTGCTAGCTACTCCTGCAATGCTGCATGCAGCAGCTGCAGCAGGGCATCAGGCTGGTCTATACCAAGCATTTTCATCAGCTTTTTTTCTTTTTGACCTGCTGCTGCACTGCAAGCAGCAGCATGCATATATCCATGCATGCTTTCTTTCTAAGCACCTTTCTGTTTCACTTGGGAATAATGTGTGTGTGTGTGTGAGAGAGAGAGAGAGAGTGTGTGTGTGTTCTTGTTCGTTTCATATCATATCATATCATCTTAGTTAATTTCAATATTGTTGCAACTTGCAAGAAGCTAGATGTACCTGTTGTTTCTACCAGGCTCCAACATGCAATTAACAGATATCAGAGTTCACTGTTTCAGGTCCCAACATATTGTTACTACTACAGCAGTATCTTTTCGAATCTTCCATTGCCTCTTAAATTTGTTTGTTTTTCTTACCATGCATTGCGTGTCAGTAGAAGTGGTCTTCTCCTTGTTTTTTTACCGTGCAGGTGAGTGAGAGTGTGAGATCACTAGAGTGATTCATACTTATTGCATGTGAAAAAAAAAGGTAAAGAAAAAAAAACGAGCCCCACGGATCCTGTGCTGATATATGAACCTTAAATTCACACGAAGCTAAGCTTTGAACACAGCTACGTACGTACCCGGCATATGCATGCATGCATGTTGAAGAG
Organism: Leersia perrieri; assembly: GCA_000325765.3. Lineage (NCBI taxonomy): Eukaryota > Viridiplantae > Streptophyta > Magnoliopsida > Poales > Poaceae > Leersia > Leersia perrieri. The sequence goes on from CM002484.1 coordinate 17,921,582, forward strand.
TTCATTAATTAATTCTGCAACCGGTTCCTACATTAGTAGCATGGCAGCAGTATTTTCTGGTGGGCTCCACCAGATAAGCGCGATTTAATGATCCAAGTGTAATAAATACTAGGTCATCGTACAATTTCTTAATTAGCTAGGGCGCTAGCTCTACTGTATATAATGTCCTTGGAGTTTTGCACATGAGGAGATTTTATTGATTTTAGGGGACCCCTATGGGAAAGAATTGTTTCACACTATTCATTAGATTGAATGTATCAGTCAGTCTGTCTAAAAGAAGACACGAAAAATATATTTTATACATTGATACTCTACTCAAGAGTAATCTATATTAGGCCCAGAACATAATTGGCAAATAAAAAGAGCAATTCATTACACTCTTTTGTTCTAAACTTCTGATAAATGTACCCTAAAAGTTAAAAGCTTACACTAATTAATGGAGAATTATATGCCTACTTCCCAAAGAAATCACCCCCACCCCTCCCCCAAAGTTGGGAGGGCCGTTATGAGTGTGTAGATACAACGTGTTTTGTGGTGGGGGGGGGGCGGGGTTTGGGGTGTTGGCCTTTACATTCTAAGAACCGTTAGGAAAATTCAGTAATAAGGCCATGTTCAATGGAAGGAACGTTTAGATAGATGATTAGAGAAAGCGTCTCCCTAGGAGCCTTTTTCTCCAACGAAATGATCTAGTTAAATCTGTTGACTTATATTTAGTTACCGATTAACTAAGTAAGTTTAGTGTTAATTATCCTATTTTCGTGTGTGCTATGAGGGAAGCGCCGAACGCTACAGCTGGCATCGATGCTTTAAGGAAAATCCTAGGTGGCATGAAAAATAGGTTAATGGGTCTCTAAGCATCTATCTTAGCAGCCCATTGAACATGGTCTAACGAAGACAAAGATTTAACGTGGAGAACCCTTACAGAAAAAAACCACGGACAACTATGACAGGTATGTTGGTGGGAATCCAACCATTGAGATTCTAGAGAAACCAAGAAAACCGGCTTTTATTTTTTTTCTTTTGGATTTTAAACTATAACTTCTTTGATTCTTGATAAAAAAAAATTTAGCCTGATAAGTTTGAGTAAGCTTTAGATTCTAGAAGTAGTTGCAGTGGCCAAAAGCTGCCCTAAACAAACCCCTCAATGGATCCGGCCGGTAGAGGGCACAAAGTGTCTAAGTCAGTGTTGCGAAAGGAGGTAAAATGGCAAAGGACCAATGGTGATAGCAATGTTATCCACTATCCACCAGTAAAATTGGGAAGCGAACATAGATTAGATAAGAAGGTGGTCAGGTTAATAAAGGTTGGGAGCGGTATTCCACGGGAAAGGAAATGCGGGAGCACCAATCATGAGTGAAAACGAACTATTCCCCTTGGTAAAACACGTAAAACTTGCGTGAAAAAGTTAATTCATTGTGTTCAAATAAGGCGCCAAATTGAATCCCGTGTTCCATGCAACTCTATCTAGGGCTAGCTAGGCTCACCCTAATGTCGTCCTGTTAATTTCAGTATTAACTCCAAGATCAAGATCACACACAAAATGAAACTAGCCATGCATCATATGCCTCCACCCGATTGGATACCTCTCCATCTATAGGCTGCAGGACAAGGCAATAAAGCAGCGTACTTACTCGCATGTGTGTGTGCAGATACCAGTGACAGGACTATACCCAATTGAAACGATAAACACAGGAGAGAGATTGAGGTGATTGTGTGTGGGGATCAATCTCGATCAATGATATCTTTGTATTCATAGGAGCAGTGAAAGCTCCCGGGATCCTCCTGGATATGGGGATCACACAAATGTACGGCCGGGATCCATCTCCATCTCTTCTTCTTCTTCTCTTCGCCCAAATCCAAATGTGAGAAACAGACACGGAAAATATACTCTGTATCAACATTGATTCATGGATCGGTGTATTCTCATCTCTGCAGCATTGGTCGAGTTGGAATGGCCATGGCTGCTGCTGCAGCTAGAGGTAGCTATACTGATACTGATAGCTAGTGTAGGCAATGGCTACTGATGTGTGATAGGAAGTACAGCGGCTGCAGCAGTAAGCCAGATGAGCTAGCAAGCGACGTCATGCAGAAACGGACCTGTGTGCTTGTGCAGTGGCAGCGCGGTTGCCGCGGGCGGGGCCCTGATGAACTGCACAGCTGCGCACTGCAGAGTTTTTGGACCGGCTCGACGACGCGCGCGGCCGCGAAGAAATCGAGATTGATCGTTCGCTTGTGTGTTTGCAGGCGCAGCGCCTGGCGTTGGCCTTTTCAGTTGGAAAATGGGAAGCTTTTCTTTTCATGCCTCTGTTTCCTGAGGTGAGGTGGGGTGGATTGGTGTGCTGTGCTGCTGTGCATTCACCATCTTGGGGCGGGGAGGAGTGGCGTTGTGCTTTGTTGACACTTTGTCAATTGGTACTGGTTTGTGGCAGTGTGGCACTGTTAATCTGTTGAACTCTGATGCTGTCAAGCAGGGGAACGTGAATACTCCAACTTTTTTTTTTAGGGTTAATTAGATCCATGCCACTGTAACTTATCACGGTTGAAGAAATGTCATTAAAATTTGCGAAACCGGCTGGGTGCCATCACAATACTCCAAAAATTGAAACGATGCCACTACCATCACATTCTCCATCCATCTATCATGTTTTCCATCTGCTCCATCTTTTCTCCGTCTTCTTCTATCTCTCAGCACTTCCCCGCCGCAACCCTACCCCTCCGGCGAGCAGACGCACATGTGCGGCCAGCAGCCGCCGTCACGACGCGGGCGGCCACATCTACACCGGCAAGCAGTCGCCGCCGCCCGCACAGCCACACTTGCGTCAGCCAGCAGCCGCCACCGTCGTGACGTGGCCAGCAGCTGCCCCTCGCACGACCGCACCCGCGTCGACCAGAACCACGACCGCCACGGCAACATTGCGCCTGCGACACGCCAACCACCCCTTGAGCAAATCCATCCAAGGGGTGGCCGGATCTGGTGACGGCGATGCCGGGATGCTCGACCCGCCACCACGTTGGCTAGATCCCGTCGTCGCTGTCCACGAGACCGCGCCGAACCTCGTCGGAGACAGGGGTGAAGGCCCCGCTGCCGCCCTCCCGGTGACGAGCTCCGACCGAAACGAGGCAAGGAGGAGGGAGGGGGCGGCGACATGGCTGGTGGCGCCTCCTTCTCGACGGCGAACTCGAGCAAGCTCGGAGCAGGTCGTTATTAATGGCGAGCTCGAGCAGATCGACGGCAGGAGGGGTCGGAAGGCTCGTCGACTTCCTCGTCGTTGAGACCTTCGTTGGGTCGGCGTCCTCGGCGCCGGAGCTCGCCGGCCGGCACGGTCAACGGGAAGAAAACGAAGAAAAAGATGGGAGGAGAAGGGAAAAGAAAGAAGGAGACAGAAAGGGAAGGAGTTGGATGGAAAACCCGACGGCAGTGGCACGGTTCTAATTTCTAGAGAATTGTAGTGGTATCCAGCCGATATCATGAATTTTAATGATATTTCTCCAACCGTGACAAATTGCAACGGCATGAATCTAATTAACCTCTTTTTTTTCCGCACAAAGTTACCACCTCTATACACAGTCATATTTGTGGACATGAAGACATCGAGATAAAAATGGGTGGAATTATACGTCCACAACTACACGACCATAAAAAGTCTATGAATCAGCTTATTTTAAGACAAAAGGAATACTCTTCTAGCTATGGCATTGCTGTGTACTCTCTCTGTCCTATAAAAAGAGGATTCATAGAATCCCAAGACATAATTAGTAGAGAAGAAAAACGACCCTAATGCCCCTAGTTAGTGTAAAAGGAATATAGATAAGGAGGTAGATAATGAGTATAGATGATACAAATCTTGTCGATTTGCGGGTAGAGGAAATGTAAGATGGTAGGAATTGGTTTATTTTGGAACAAAGTTTCTAGATGTTGATTTATTTTGGGATGTGGCGAGTATATTGCTAGTAGGCATAGTTTCCCTTATCATTCAGGAAGGGTTACCAAACGGTACACCAAGAAAAACGAGATAAAATTTACTAAATTTTATGTTTTTCTTTATCTGTTTAATTTGGTTGGGTGGATAGGGCTCTTACGTTACCATACCTTGGTGGATTCCTGTTTCGACGATAACCGGTGGTAAGGAAAGCAATTCCAAATTGTTACGAAATTCTATTAAGATTTATGGTTGATTTGGTGCCTTATTACCAACTTTTATTAGAGCTGAGATGAGTTGCTTCTACTGATGCGATGAGTAGTGCCAATACATTGTGAAATTTTGATTAGACGTTTAGAATCTTACCTTACCCTACATACTATATGATCACAAATAGGACTGTGGAAGAAAAATTTTCCATCCCCTGGTAGCGCGTCCCTGCCCCTGTCAACAACAATGGGGAAGAAAATTTTCCCATCCCGCACCCGTGCAGAGAATAATTCCCTACGGAGCCCTCGCCTCCGCTTGAACATCCATCATATTACCATCTCGCATCCTAATATGACTCTAAGTCACAAAAAATCCCGGATCGATGAATCGAGGAATTGGAACATGGAACACGGTACGCTATCTTTTAAAAATATGGAACGGTAGTGGTATACCTCTTCGGAACCCTTTTTTTAATAGATGGAACGTGCTTCTATATTTTTTGTAACGTTAATCCGGAACGGTGTACTTAAATTGAGAAACATATACCTTAACATAGGTTTATAGTGCTAAAATATAAAGGAATTCATCAAGATTTACATCAATATCTACTAAATAAATCTAGATAGCTGCTAGTTGTAAGCATTACAATCTGTTTCAATCTCCATAAACCACCCTCTGCCCTTATACGCATAGTCCCATACCATATTTGTTCCGCATTATACCATGTATTTGGGATCACGATCTAGTCGTGTTTGGGACGATGTCCCATGATGTTCCCGTTCCCGGGACGAATGTTCTCGGTACGAGGAATCCACCCATGTTCCACGTTCCATGTGACTTACTGTGCGGACAAATCAACCATACATTATATTAACATAAATCACTATAATGCACTTTAAAACAACAAAGAATTGCCATCTACTCCCCTGTTTTTTTATATTTGACGGCGTTGACTTTTACGCAAAACTTTAACTATTCGTCTTATTAAAAAATTTATGCAAATGTCATCTATTTTGACATGAGTGGTTTCATTATTAAAGAAATTTATAAGAAAACTTTTGTTTTTATATATTTAATTAAAATTTTTGAATAAAACGAATGGTCAAAGTTAAGTTTAAAAGTCAGCGGTGTCAAATATAAAAAAAACGGAGGGGGTATCAAGTTAAAAAATTATAATTTGACTTAAATTACACAACTGATGTGGAGCTCTGCAGGGGACGGGAAGAGGGGTGGGGATCATCAATCATATCCCAATGATGTTTAATGGCTACCATCCCCTTTTCGTGATGGATGAATGAATCCCCACGGGTAACAGGGAAACGGAGCCATTGTCATCTGCAATCACAAATGGCAACGTTGCTCTTAAGCGCCTAAGAGGATTTGACCTTCGAGGTATAAAGGTGCATCCAAACTATCTAAATTTCTTTTCAAACCGTTACATAAGGCAGATTGGCATTTTCATCAGAGCGTGTAATTTGTTAGCCAGAAGGTCCAAAAAACACCGCTGCAGCAAAGGTGTTCTGGGCCAGCTCTGCCGTGCAAAGACGCTGTGGCATCGTTGGCCCATCAATTTATTTACGGTCCACGCCAATACATACTAGTTGGGCCGTGAGCCCATGAATAGGCCTATAACTCAGCAATACAACAACTACTACTACCATTTTTGCCAATTAACTTGAAAGCTATTCTGTTTATTTCTAATGGCAAATCTACTCTGTGCACTTCTAAGACGTTGAAATTAGAGATAAACTTTATGTTGGATTTTCACATGAAACAGTCCAGGGAGAAAAAAAAAATCCCAAATGAGAGCTTAGATCCAAATTGTCACCCCAACTCCCCAAGGTCCCCATCCTGCTGCATTTCTCATCCAGAAGTCAGCACACATTCAGGCAAAGAGAGCAGAGCAACACATTGCCCTGAACTATATACAGAGTCTTTAATTTGTACACATAGATCAGGTCATGACGAGCCATTCGGCAATGGCACGATTGCTCAATTGCAGAGGCAGAGGAGAAGAGGACGAAATGCCCTCTCTTCATTTACATGGCGAAGTTGCAAGCGGCAGTAGGATTCTCTTCACGCTGCCGCATGCCTCGGCCGCGCGGCGACCAGACGGGCCACACCGGCAGCCGCCAGAACGCCCGCTTCCGCCCCGGCGCGGGCGCGGCGGCGGCGGCGGCCTCCTTCTCCGTGCTGAGCATGTTCCACATCACCTGCACGTCCTCGTACCCGCAGGTCTGCACGTCCTGGTGGAGGTTGAGGATCCCATGCTCTGCGTTGATTATGGATCAGATTTGTAAGGAAAAGAGAGAATTCTGAATATGTTTTGTAATAAAATTAGGCAGAAAATCCGTCGGAATAAAGAACATAAGGACTGCAGATTGGGTGGTCCAATGCAATGTGAGGTTGGAAGCAAAAGATAAGAATATGTCCATGATTCTTGAGGTTCATGGACCAGTGCTGAACACTGATCGATTTGTTCGTTTCCTGTGTGATTTTTTTCCTTTTGGCTCCAAAGATACCAACAAAGCTTTCCTCCAATTCTACCAATCTACTGTAGTATTTTCTAAGCTGAAGCCTGAAGCTTTTACATTAGCATTACCTAGATGCCTAGATCTGTGCATGCTACAATAAATCACATATTTCTCCGCAAAATCTAGAGCCTAAACCACAAGAACTGAAGAGCAGAGGAGAAAGTTTCAACTGCATTGCGCAAACTCCTACGATTATCTCCTCCGCTCTCCCAGTTCTAGCAATCAGTTCTGACTCGAATCAGTGCTACCAACCGAACATGAGACTGCGATGCATAAGAAGGATGTATGGACGCAGGGGTTGGATGTCTTACCGCCGTTGCGTGCGCGCGCGCGGGCGGCGGCGACGGCGAGCCAAGCACGGCGCACGGGCGCCACGACCCTGGCGCGCCACCACGCCATGACGCGCGTCCCGATCTGCTGCCGCGCCGCCCTTCCCCGGCGGCCG
>CM002484.1:17928790-18013495 GCA_000325765.3 Leersia perrieri
CCGCCGAGCCTCGCCGTGGCTGGCACGCACCGCCGCCGCCGGCGGCTCTGCGCCTGCCTCGCCTCTCTCCCACTGAGGCTAAAGAGACAGGCAGAACACACGCACACGCTGACGCTCACCACCTCTTTGCTAGCGCGACTTATACTAAGCGCGTGTTGCATTAGTTTGTCACCCACTGCTAACTTTTAATTTCGATTTTTTTTTTTTTGCTATCCTTGGTTGTTACGATTATTACAGCCAATGGCCACGTGATTTTGGCTACCGGACCACGCTACCGTACGGTCTCGACGATTTCCAGGAACGTGAAGAGCACACATTTTATACTGCATTACGCACTAAATTACATCTTACAGTTACTACCTAAACCCACTTTACAAACACAAGAATCTTATAAAATCATTACATAAATTTTACGAGGACGATATCAAAGACAGTCAATTCAGCTCATATAGATATCAAAAAGAAATTGTCACGTTAAAAAGAAAGGATTCTGTTATTTACATTTAGCTTGATTTTTTTATGGTTGGCTTTGCGATATGGCATGATCTGTTTCTTGGTCGTTGGGGTAGTATGGGCTGTAGCGCGCGTGGGGCATGCGCTCAAGTTCACGTGCGCCCACCACCAAATCAGTTCGAAATCAGGATGCTGTACTCGCCCGGTGCCGCCTCCCAATGATGACGTGAAACTTCGCGCCCCCTGGGAAAGAAAAACAGAGACTGATGCTTAGCCTTTCCGAGAATTCGTGTTAAAAACTGCAAGGTGTAAACTGTTGGAAACATTGGAATAATGGAGTGGTAGATAACAACTCTGACAAGAACATGGCAACTAGACGAGGATAAAATTCAGTGGTTGGGATGATATGTTCTGAAACAAGCCTGTGGATTTAGAACTCAATAATTGTGGAAAGATAACTTGAGAAGATGCAACTATGCGTTTGTTTTTGTTTGCTGCAAACATTTGAGTTCCCTTCATTAGTTACAAAAGGAATATTGGGGTGTGTGTGTGTGTGTATACAACAATGTATAGCATCTGACAAGATTTTTCAACAAAGAAGATTAATTTGATGCATAACATGCTTCCTTTTAATTTTTGTTAGTGTTTGCACTCACTGGGATCTACCGTTGCATGATGTAATCTTGGCCGTGCAGTCACAAACGGCCTGTCTTTGAGTCTTTGATCGAGGTGCTGTGCATATGAGGTGTCGACGGCCGCTGTGCTCCGGACACTACCAAATGCTCCACCGTCGGCATGGACCTGTTGCCTTGTCGTCCATGGCATGGAAGCCACTGCCAACCTGCATAGATGAGCAATCATGTTTGCCGGCAGAGATGATCCTGTTCTCAAAATGATGGATTTAATCTTGTGATATGTCCAATTTCTAAGGTAACATCAAGGTCTGCCTCGGGTTTCAGGGCCCATGCATCCTGTTAATAATCGGCGTTGTTACATCTAAAGCAGAAACAGTCCATTAGGCGTCTTATGCAGGATGATGCAGCACGTTTACATAATGGACTGATGTGACATACCTGAATATGGTTGTTAAATGTATGTTGCGGCAGCTTCGGTAGCAACTGTGAGATCATGGAGTGTCTGGAAAACTATTGTGTCAAGGAGACAGTGACAACAATCATGAACCGCTTCCTATTTAGCATGCTAATACCCCTACATGCCCATGTGAGGGAGAAACAGGAACCACTTTGACCATGGATGACAGCACCTCATCATCATGATGCATCCTGACCAAGTGACCATAACAACCAGTTCAGTTGGTATCACGAGATTTCTTGCCCAACCAATATCAGAATAAACCAACTGCAGGAGTGAGGGTTGGTTATTATTTATCAAATGCATAAGTCGCAGGAAAATCACATGCACTAATTTGAACCATCCCAGAATACAATGTCAATAAAGACGAAGCAATATGTAGCTCTAATTTGAAAAGAAACTCAAATTTCTTAACATTTTTCCCATTTGGTGCTTTCCAGATTTCAAACATGATAATGGCTAAAACTTCTATACCACAAATAAAATTTAATAATCATAATCAACCAAGAGGAAAAGCAGGTAGAGCCTGCACCAATAATTTCAACAAGATTAAAGAGTCATCAACAGCAGGTTTCTGTCTGTGCATGCAAACTTAGTTAATAAAGCAACTTTTCCAAAGTAGAATATATTGTGCTCTTATTCACGCTGATATGACAAGTTAACCAGAGTGTACATGGGCATCCAGAGTTAAAACTAGTAGTAACAAATTGCAATAGGGCAACCCGACACCCGACAGTAACAGAGGTTACATGGTCAATAGGTTGTTACATAACTGGAAAATGTAAGGTAGGTATATGGATGATGTATCACAAACATAGTGGCAGTTATGGTACCGCGATGTTGATTGAAAGAAATACCTGAGCAAAATTGATATGAAGCTATTCCGCATACAATGCAATGCTAAGTTATGGCGCAGAGATGTTAATTGAAAGAAATCTATTTCACAAACAATGCAATGAGAACACTTGCATGTAGCACTATTCCTGAACAGAAGATTTTCAAAGCTTATTCACGCTGATATGACAGGTTAACCAGACTGTACATGGGCACCCAGAGTTAAAACTACTAGTAGTAACAAATTGCAATAGGGCAACCCGACAGCATCAGAGATTGTGATGGTCATAACTGGAAAAAAGCAAGTTAGGTATATCACAAGCATAATGGTAGATATGATGCCGCGATGTTGATTGAAAGAAATACCTGAGCAAAATTGATATGAGGCTATTCCGCATACAGTGCAATGCTAAAAGTTGCTACTAATACTTAGCATGTAGCACCATTCTTGAACAGAAGATGAATCTATTATTTATCCAACCACGTTAAGAAACCTAGCATCTTTTTTTCAAAGCTTCCATATATGAGAAATACATACCTCAGGAAAAGACAACCAGCTTTTCTTCTACCGCATGACAGGAGTCAGGACAGACATGCAAAAACTGTAACATTGATGACTGATCCAACCATGAGCCCATGATATACTCCACCAAGTGCAATGAACACTAGATGCACTTGCCAATAACCAAAAATATTGCATGATCCATGTGTTTCCAAGAGGTATTAATGCTAGTGTGCTTTATTCCACATCAACAAATCGGGTACAGTCAATATCTTGAAGAGTAATCTTGCCAAGAAGCAGATCACTTGCATGCATGGAGCACAAAGGGAGGCATTTCTTGTTCAGACTCTCATGGATAGCACTTAGTCCTTGAATCCATTTCTTCTCATTCAGAGGATCTACATTTAGACGATTTTGGAGCAAACGAATTCGGTAAATTACAGTGTCTGTTTCAGCACAGAAATGTGCCAGACATGGATAGGTGGTGTCATCAACTGCTAACCTGACCAAGATCATAGTCAAGGCTCCATCCACAGGCTTCGGATCAGAAAGATTCTTATCACCCATCATCTTGATCTCCCGCTCTGATGGGAAGTGCACTTCAGCCACTCCATCATCATTTTTCACCTTCAAATCCTTTGTGTAATGGCTAATTGCTTGCCTCTTGGTGCATTCATGCTTTTCCGCCAATGTCAAGAAGCAGGAGAACCTCAAGTGGTAACCAACAACAATTTTGACCATCTTGAAATTCCGACAACAGCAGAAAAAATCAAGCCACCTCCTCCCAACACCTGCATACCAATTGATAATATCCATATCATCTAGACAGATAAGCAGCTTGATTGGACGTGGCCGTCCCATGGAATTTGTAAACCCAGCCAACTTTACTGCCTTCCTTACAAGCTCTATTGGCGCATTGACCCTCATCTTCAATTCTGTCAAGTCCTCAACAGTCCTCTTCTCATACTGTCTCTCCTCTTCTGCTAGCCTCTCCTCTTCCTCAGATGTGCCCTGGTCTCTCATGGGCATCAAGAACCTGTCAAGTGTCTCTTGAAGGTTGTCATAGGAATCTACCAATGCTGGTGGCAACTGGTCTCTCACCCTAGTCAATGACAAAAAATCACCTGAAGTGAGTAATCGATGCCAATATCTGCAATGCTCCGGCGATTTGAAGTATTCAGCGACAGTCTCCTCTGCCCACTCCTTGAACAGCTGATGCACCTCACTCTCAATCCGGAAATCAAACTCGAATTCATGTCCCCGCCTCACCTTCTTGAATAAGTGGTCCAATATCTTCAGTCCAAGCTTCTTCCTCCGGGTTTCCCGTGCATTCTTCAGCTCCTGTGCCTGCGCTGCCTTCCTTTTCAAATACATTTTCCTTGCCCTCTTTGCCTTCTCTGACAATGGTGGGCGTAAGACTGATGGTGGCACAGCTTGAAATTCCATACCCAAGAACTCCATCTTTTCCGACTCGGCACTATGAACTGAACTCCCCAATCTGTCCACCTTCACCTCCAAATCCCCCTCCAAGACCGCAAGGATTCTATCCCTCACCTCAATTGTAAGCAACTTCGAACCAGATGTCACAACCAGTATCTCATCGAGATACCGCACTGCATACACTCTCACAGGCGTGTGAAGAACACTCTCATCCTTAACTCTAGGATTCCTCTTGTGCACCTCCTCACGGATGGCCATCATCTCTCTATCAACAGGATCGAAGAATATGTTCACCAGCGTGGCGGTGAGCTCCGACTCCTGCGGCAGCCCGCGGCCAAGCTCGCAGCCACCGAGATCGAACGATACGGCGTCGGAGGCGAACAGCTCCCGCAGGAACTCCATGAACCCGGGGTCGTCGACCTTACCGGAGACGCCGTCGAGGAGGCGGCGGACGTGGCGGGGCCCGAACCGCTGGCGAGGGATCGCGACGCGGAAGTACCAGGCCGCGTTGGGGATTGCGCGGAGGTAGCGCACGGCGGCGTGGCGCGCGCGGTAGGCGAATGTGGCGGCGCGCGGGGCGTAGACGGCGTCGAGGGCGGACGCGGCGGCGAGCATCGCGAGGCGGAGAGGGAGGGTGGGGATTGGGAGGGGGTCGCCCTTGATTCGGGAGGGGAGGAGGAGGCGGATGTGGGTTGATGGGGACGAGATCGCCTCCGCCTCCGCCTCCGCCGCCGCCGCGGCCGCAGCAGCCATGGCGTCGGCGGCGGAGGAGGAGGAGGGGAGGGAAGGGTGGGAGCGGCGGAGGAGGAGGAGGGCGGAGGAGAGGATGAGGGAATGGTGGGAGAGGAGAGGGAGGAGGGAGTGGAAGCGGCGGGTGGTGGCGGAGTAGTGGGAGCGGCGGAGGAGGAGCTCGAGCTCCGCGCCGGAGAGCGGCGGAGGCGGCGGAGAAGAGGTGGTGGAGAGAGCGCGGGTGAGGACGCGGTGGCGCGCGGGAGAGAGGCGGAGGAGGAGCATGTGGATGTCGCCGCCGCCGCGCGGTGGTTGGGTTGGAGGCGGCGGCGGCGGCGAGCAAGCGGGCGGGAGGAAGCAAGAGTTGGGGGGAATACACGTCGGACGAGGAGTGCGTGCGATAGAAGCTGGGCTGGGGTGGGCTGGGATGTGAGCGTCGTTACACTGGAGTGGGCCGCAGGAATGGCCCAACACGCGTTCCGCTGCTGTGCAAGAAGGTCCACGACCCATGGGCCCTGGCCGTCTCGGCGTATACAGAAAAGATCGATCTAAAAATATCCTCTTAAAAAATCGATCTAAAAAGTATAAAGATAAAAATATGAGAGTAGAGCATTACTGCACTGCACACGTGAGTTTGGCACGTTTAACGCTTTTGAGTTTTGAGCGGAGAGTATCCAAAGCTTGCAGTATTCACTATAGGATATGCCGTGTCTTTATCGGAGGACACAATAAAAATATGGTCTTTTGTTGCTAGAGACTAGATGTCATATTTATTATTTTTTAGTTAAAGCGGGGAGGGTAACATTAAAATGATTTTTTTTCTATACTAAATTTGACTTGAGATTTTTTTTTCGTTTAGTATGATCTGATTATTTTTGTTTGGAGGGATTTGGTAGCAAATTTTAAAACACATTTTATGAAATGATTTCTGTAGATTTTTGGCAGCATAACAATGGTATAATTGAACGTATTGAGAATAATGGAGCAGTATATATATACAAACACAAATTTAGCAAATTCTAGGAAGATAGGAAATGATTTGAGGAACAAAAACGGTCATTTCAATGCTATTATCTCTCCAATTTAACTTATAAAAATAATAAAAATATGCCATCAAAGTACCATATTTTTTGGTGTTCCATCGAAAAGATGTGTTTTAAACATATATATTGTAGCAAAAACCGTAAACTTTAATGTCTTTTGCAAACTTGCCTTTGACATATGGCAAAACGAAAAAGGTGGCGAAGAGACACAGAAAGTTATCTACTCTACCAGACTACCACTAACTTGTCTGAACCTTTTGATGTCCTATCCGATGATCTGACGAAGAAACTTCCGGTTCCTACTCTACTGTTGGTCTGCTGATCTTTTGTTAGTTAGGGTTGCTCGACTTAGGTTGAGTTAGAGTGCCATTGGCTATCGACGAGAGGGCATGTGTTCTTTTCCAGTAAAACAGGCCCTGTGATTTCTATTTCTAAAGATGAAATTACAGCCAGTAACCACAAGGGCGGACACAGGAATCAACAAGAGGGGGCTATCATCTTCTTCCTCCTTCAGTCCCCTACTCTCCTTAATCTTTTTCTTTGTACCTTCTCTCTCCTTCTCTTACAAGGGGATCCAGCGGGGTAGGGGGCTCAAGCCTCCCAACACCCACCCTGGATCCGTCCCTGGGTAACCAATCTTGAGCTAGAAATGGTTATTGCCTTATGAGTTGAAAAGGCTATAATTGAAAATTAAAATATGATTCTGATATGGTTCTTTCCTAACTGTTGGAAACACTGTCTTGTTTCGCGGTAAAAGAAAACCGTCTTGTTTTGCAGTAAGTGATTTTAAAACAGCTGAAGGGCAATCTTTAGCCTATTCTGCTTCCACTTTGGTAGCTTCGCAAAAGCCTCCTTCGCCATACCAAACCTTTCCCTGAAATCCGCAGCAGATAGATATGTCTGCAATGTGCACTGTATAGCGTCAGGGTATAAGAGGCTTAGAAAATAGAAATCCGTAGCAGATAAAATAATTTAGTTTTTTTATTCCTTTCTGTTCTCGGTCAAAAATCCAGAAAATAAAATTCTGTCCGGCAAAATCCACTGACGACGCTTATTGAATTTATCCGGAGGCCAATATCAAAATACCGGTATCCAAGCCTGCAAGGTAGCAATCAGCTAGAAATACATCTTGCATTTCGTAGGCATCGTATATAGCAAAGTACAGTAGAAACTAGAGCAGCACAGAACACTAGTGTAGGCAAAAAGATTCAAGCACAAGACAACAGCTAAAGAAGTTTCTTCAACAAAATCTTTTATACACCATTTTCCATCGCCGAAGTTACACCATATATGTCTACCTTATTGTCTCAGGGATCCCTCTAGTTCAAAAAATCAAACAAATATGAGGCTTTTAAGGTGGGGGAAGGATCAAGCTCACAACCAAACCTTGACCTAGGAATGGTGAAAAAAAATTTGGAGTAACTGGACCGCTAATGCAGCAATCCAACACAACATGAAAAAATTGTCGGTGGACAACAACACACTGGAAGCAGGAGCAGCTAAAAATTCACTGGTCCTGCGCCCGCCCATTCCTGACAAAGGGTCCCTTGACCCAATCCAGGATACACTTGCAACCAATGTTGCATACACCGCAACTCAGCAAGAGACCACAGAGTGACTGGTAAACATGATTCTACCGTCGGAACCAGTCTCATCATACTGTTCTTTCCTAACTGTTGGAAGTCTTGTTTCGCAGTAAAAGAAAACCGTCTTGTTTTGCAGTAAGTGATTTTAAAACAGCTGAAGGGCAATCTTTAGCCTATTCTGCTTCCACTTTGGTAGCTTCGCAAAAGCCTCCTTCGCCATACCAAACCTTTCCCTGAAATCCGCAGCAGATAGATATGTCTGCCATGTGCAGTGTATAGCGTCAGGGTATAAGAGGAGGCTTAGAAAATAGAAAATAAGGTTGCATGTTCCAGTATTTACCTCACGCCTGGTGACATCAATGTCTGTCACAGGATTGGTGGAAGATGTCCTCAAGCGTTCATATGGATACACAGGGAGCCCTTCCTCACCTTCTGGCTGCCCCTCCTTCATATCTTCTTGTATCGTTAGAGTTACAGCTGGACTATCCTTTGCAGGGGTACTATCCTTGCCATTTGACTCTGGTTTTGGCTTGCTTGCTTCAAGTTGGGGCTTGTTTACATCAGGACTCGCTTGAAACCAAAACAACAGAGCATGTAAGGGAACCATTGGAAACATAAAATGCCTATATTTGTTTCCAAGGATAGAATTGTACCTTTAATTGACTTTGGTATCAGAGTTGGCCTAGGACGCTCGAAAGAAGCAGAAATTGCAGCGATTGAAGCAGCTCGTTGAGGTGGCTTTGTCGAATCTGGAGAGGCGGACTTTGGAGATGGTTTTCTAACAGCTGGTGGAGGTGTTGATAGATTCCGAGCATTGGGGTTCTCAAAGTTAGCAGCTAATGCATTGAATGCTGGGGATCTTCCTCTGACTCTTACACGGTCAGGACTGAACGACATACTTCTGGAACGCTGAGATTTATCAGGTACACTGGATCGTCCAGTGTGTGATGATGATGTCGTTGGCCTTCTTTTGGGTTTCTGCAAATTTTACAGCTCAGCGTTAACCTTGCTATATGAGAGACAGCATCATAAAATTAACCCTCAAGAAGACATGCATGTGCCACTTGCCAACGCTAGCATGCTACCTAGTCTATTCATGCCTAACAGAAAGCATCCACTGTATGCTCAGATATATGGCCTCTCGTAAAAGGAAAGGTATATGTCCATAGCTATCTTTAGCCTGGCTTCTTTGTGGGTTTAACAATAGACAAAGGACATAACTAGGAAGTATATAGCAATTAAAAAATATAGTAATGGCATAACGGGTTTATCCTAGTTAGCCATTGCAACCAAGTACCAATAGAACCTTTTCAATATGAAGAATCCTACCATAACTCAAGAAACATAAAATAACTACTGTGGACATCAGGTGCTGTGAATCCACTATGGCCCACCTTTGATTCCAACCATAGCAAAGTAGGCAAGAGAAAATTTAGGAGATTCCAGTTAACCAAGACAATCATCAATGTCAGTTGTAGAAATCTTACATCTAACTTTGGTTTTACTCCATCCTTCACTATAGATAGCCTCCTTTCAAATGAGTTCCCATGCATCTGAAACAGTATAAGACAATATATAAGGCGATCACTCCTAAAGTTTACTCGTTACCAAAACCTTAGAATCTACGAGGAAATGACTAGGCTTACAGCTGATTTTGCAGAGTCCCAAGTGAAGAACCTAGTGAAAAATTGGGGCTCACTCCCTTCAGTGATGACATAAACTGGTGTTTCTTGTGATGAATTCTCCATTAAAATGTCGAGCTCTAGAAATTTCTGGCATATAAGGAAGTTGGGAATTAGCAGTATATATTTCAAGGTAGTATTTGTGAATTTGCTCCATTATAGTAGTCTAATATTAAAAAGTCAATCATGGCATTATCACATACCTCTCCAATGCTCAGAGCTTGTGCTCGCATTTTTGCATCCACGCGTTGTCCAACCCATATGAAGACACATGAATGACAGTCCAAAACAAAAACATCCTCTGTCATCAAATCATCTTGAGTGAAGTTGAATATTTCTCTAACCTGCAATAGCAGTAGAACAACATTAATTTTTAACCACATTTTTTCATCGTTCATAATTATAAGATTCAAAACATAAACCTTATTACTACTCACCTTTAGGACTCCTTCATTACCGCAGAGAACATTGATTCCAAAAAACAACAAGCAGATAAGTAAGGTGCATATAAATAAACAAGACTGATTCAGGTATTAAAAGGTGCCTGATAAATTGTAGATTTTTCTTACCCTTTGTAAAATTACAAGAGAATAAATGAGGATCACTTTCTTGATCTTTCGCAATCTTCTGGCTGGGGTACTCTGACTTAACCCCAAGTAACTTCCAAAATTGATCATATTCTGATCCTTCCTTGAGCATTCTGGACTGAAGATTTGGCTGCAGATGAATACATTGGATGAGCAGAATGGAAAGGCTGGTATTTATGGTGGTCTCTTGATAGAGAAGAGAAGTCAGAACACAAACATGCTCAGGGGAAGCATAAATATGCTGTATCTAAAACATGTTTGTTACACTGATATCTAACATTGGAAGTTGCAATTAGAAAGCAGACAAGTCAGAGAGGCATATATGGCATGCTGTAGATTGTAGAACTGTAAATACTGTCACACATGGCATATATTGAATGCTGGTTAGGAACATTTAACAGAAAAAAAAATGTAGAGATGTACTGTTCAACCCGGAATATATGAAGATGCAAAAAGTTTTGTTGAAAAATGACCATGTACCAAATAAACCGGAAACATAACACAGATTGTGAACATAAGTGTCATACATTCACATTATTACAACATGAATATAGATGCTTGTAGCAAGTTGTTATCAATGCATGATGTTTGTTAAAAAAATCTAATCATTACTGACTACCATGAACAGTCAAGCAAGAAAACTAGGGAGGGGGAATGACATGTCAATGACCTACCATGGTGAAAATAAATCTACCATGATGTACTCAATGCTTCATATTATAATAATATTTGTTTCAAGAGCAAATATTTCTATTGAGTAGCATTCTCCATACCTTGATCACATCCAGCTGCCTCTCAGCAAGCTCTTGGTCCATGGACGAGCTTAAATTCCCAATCCATGTAAATAGTATATCTCCATCATGTAGTACATAACAATAAGAAGAGTTCAGCGACGAAGCAGCCTGGTAAGAAGTATCATGAATAATTTCAAATCGTTGTATGGTAATGTATAATGCATTATAAAATGAAACAGAAAGTACCGTATCAACTTGAATGGCTTGCATATTTTCTGGTCCAGAGCCTTGAACCCGGAAAAGGGCAACCCCATTTTCTGAATATGTATCATCCTCAATACTGTTTTCTGAGACAAATTTCTTATACCCGCTACTAACACCACCCTGTAAGTATTGAAAAAGTGAATGGCACGAATGCAACTACTTATTGAAAAAAAAAGGACAGCAAGATTGATTGCAGAACGTGGTAAAACGCCAACCTTGAATATAACCAGGTTCTGAAATATTGAGAAAAACTCAGCAGGTTCCTTTCCTTCATAAAGGCGGACCTGTGATAGACAGGATTGTGAGACTGAGATAGTGAAACAAGATTTACACATATCTTTCAGATAAAGCTAGAAAATTTACCATGACTGCCTGAAATTTTAGAGACTCAATCATCTTACTAGCAACTGAAGTAGCTGTAGTCCTCTCCTCCTGTTTTCAAAAAAAATGAACCATGAGATTAGGGAATTATTCTCCAACTTGAGCTATCAAGATACAGAGTGATTAATTAACCCTCAATTCAAAGGTATAATTGAACATAGCAAGATATGAATCAATTTCAAGAAACTAGATACTATCACATACTCATCAATAGTGACTGGTGTAGTATAACAAATTTTGAAAACATGCAGAGTATATTCTCTACTACTTGCGTTCTACACAAGGGACAAAGACGGGAAAATATATTCCCACTTATCACTATGCCAAATGCCTTGTTGACATCTCAATAGTTTGGTAGAGCACTGGTTTGCACTGCATGAGTTAAGATATCCATTTTTAAAGAGAACCTAGTATAGACACAGCTGCTCAAACGCTTTGCCTTTTAGATGGGAGAACAATTTGGGTTGCAAGTCATGGTTCACTTATTCACCTGAATCAGTTAGCAATACATACATGCATGACTGTTATGGATTACCCATCATCACTTAAAGTCATATGTGTTGCTACAAGTGAAGTCTATAACAAATGGAAAATACATCAAAATGTTACCTGAACACTCCTTTTTCCAAACCAAGTACCAATGAGACATTCCTCACCCTCCTCACCAGGATAGCTATATTGAAAGATATAACAATCCCCACTGTAGAATTTGCATTGCTCAGAGAATGAAAGAAAAGTCTTTTCACTGCCATTTACACGCCAAACCTACAAGACAGCCAGCTTCAGACTCTCTATATCTGAATTATCTTTAGCAACATATCTGTTATTTAGAGAAGAGTTCAACAAATGAAAATGCAACAAATTATAGATAAATGTGCTGTCACTTGGATCCTTAAGCAAGAAATAAACTTTAGCAGACCTGTAAGTTGCCCGTGCAATCAATTTGTGGTTGGGGCTCTTCCTTCACAGGAGCAGCTTTTGCAAGACCCTTAACATTAAATCCTTGCCGCTTAAGAAGAGCTACGGAGAGAAAAAAAAAATATTTAGCAACATAATTTAGTGCTGAGAGAAAATAAACAAAGATGATCTTTGAAATAGATGCTAACCTGCAACTTTTCCTCTGCTCTCATCGGACACAACAGCATCAGCTTTCTTAGGCCATTTACTGAATTTTGACCTGAATATGACAGTCTCAAATCCTTCCATGAGACGAACAATATGAGATTTTGGCCTGTTTCCTTCACGAAGTAATTCCTGCATAAATGACAGTGAGAATTTCTGCATCTTCAGGGGGAGAGAGCGAGAGAAAGAGGGAGAGAATAAGGGCAAACATGAAAGGAGAACCTAGAATGTGAGGTTTCCATATTATTATGATGGTAGTTAATTATATTAGGACTAACAACATGCTGGACATATCATCCTAATTTGTGGAGATAAAATTATGGAGAGCAACGATCTGGCTATGAACCAAAGAGAGACTAGATCACCCAATCATGGTTCCACATGTCACTAATTTGAGTGTTTAAATTATGACAAGCCATCCAATGCAGTCAAAGTCAGAAAGCAGAGGGAAGATAATGTTACCTCTGCAGCAGATCCTGCCCGTTTCCTCTCTTCAAGCTGTGTTTCTCTACCCATCCAGACATAAATTTCAGATCCGCAATCTAGTAGATAGCACTTTGTTGAATCTAGCAGGTCTCTTGTTAGAGCATCACAATCAACTGGTACTGCCTGACCCTTATTTAGACTGAAAATAAAAAGAAACATGCATTTCATCAGAAGCAAAAAGAGACGTATAGAGATTGCATTTGATGTTAAATAAGTAAATAACTAAATTGCCCTAGGATTCGTCCCCACGGCATATTACCAAATCAACTTTGAAGAGAAAGAATGATCTTTTCCATTAAGATCAGAAAAGGTTTTTCTTGGAAGAGGTGCAAATCCACCAAAGAGACCCCAGAATTCACCAGCATCAGCATCTGCCATCAGCTTGCCGTCCTCTGTTGGATGGATTAGTTATAATTCTAAAAAGAAAAAATTATGACCTTATCCATCTAGACCTTTTTTACTCAAAAGTAAACTTACCAACTGAACCTACGTCACATTTGCCCTCATGGTTGGTGTCTTTCAAATATTGCACAACTTCGAGGGCTTTAGCCCTCTCCTGAATACTTGAATTTGATCCATTGAACTGGAATATTTTGGACTTTGTATCTAAAATAAATATATCGTCATGATTGAGTGATGATCTTGCGAACGGAACCTGTAGGGAAAAAATGATGTGGCATATGTATTTGACTACTTGGTAACCAATCACCAAACAAAGATAAAATGGCAAAATTGTACTAAGATAAAATTTTCACCTCTTTGACATGGACTGTATGCTTTCCTCTGCAGACAAATAACTTTGTCACATGCTCCCGTTCATTGATTTCAGCATGCCTGAAACCAGATGCAATTCCACCTTCCTCTGGAATAATACAAGGTTTAAAATATGAAAGAAATCTTTCGGTCTCATTCCCTTGTACTTCACGGTATTGAACAGCACGTCCACCAAGAGCAGCATCCAATTCCACAGTCTTGATTGCAGCTGTCCCAGCTTCATCCTAATCATTAATTGAAGAGTAAATTAAAAACCCTAATTTATTATCTAGGATCTCGACAAAATAGACATGAGCTAAGAATGTAAAGAAAACCTGACTGGTATCTTTGCCAAGCCAATAATGGATATCATGCCGAAAAGAACCATTTTTAAGAGCAGCTGTCTGTCACAACAACAAAGATAATGATTAATACTAGACAGAATTCCAGCACAGTATAAAACTTATTCGCAACAGAACTGCTTTTGAAATTGAAAACATACAGTATTGACTATTTATATAGCAGAGAAACAAGATATTGATACAATTAAAAAGAAGAAAGATATAACTCCTTCTTGTATGAACATCTGCTGCTAATCAGAACCAAAATAGATCTAATGCACTTAAAAGTTCAGGTGTAAACAATAAGAAAATTACAGGGTTGACATCAGACTGTAGACTTTTGGTGTAAAGTTAATGTACCTTCAATATCACATAGGAATCTCCCGTGAAAAATCTCCCATGTGATTCCTTGGGAACCGGAACAGCTTGCAGTTTTTCAATCCGCCATATTTCCAATCCACTGGGGGTTGTTAAGGATAAGCATATTGCAGCACCACGTTTGGTCGAATGGTTTCTCATAGAAGTTCATGTGTAGTTCTAGCATACTAAGAATGCTCTATTGGATATAATGGGTGTCATCATTTCAACAATAGCGCGCAAAATTATTGAGAGAATTGAATGTGTATGGAATTCCTTAAATAGAAACATATGAAAGATGTGAAAATAATAAAATAGCTTAAGGATACTCTTTCTGACCAGCCCCTTGAAAGACCGGATCCACTTCCCTCATTGAAACAGCCATAGTACCCCTAGGTTTTGTCGGACTAGTCTTGGGCGATTTTTGCTTCAGAAGAGAAGAAAATGTGTGCTGAAAAAAAGAAAATATGTAAGTAAACTTAGCGAAATCTCCATTTACATCACTGAAAGCTTTGTAGCTCAAAGGCAGACCAATTCAAAACACTCTAAAACAAGAATATACGTATATATAAACACTCATTCTTACTTACCTAGCCAGCTAGAAAAATGAAACCAATAAAATCTGTGTTAAAACTCTACACGCAAAAAGTCCCTGTCCAAACAGCTTGCTGCATTCTAATTGATGGCTCTAGCAGCAACACCATACACATCATATGGGTATAGAACTCAGTTTCACTATGACATGGTATAGGCAAAACTCTTTTTCTTTACTGATTAGATGTTCAACAATTGGTGGACCTATGGCCTGCTCTAATGTGCTGATAGGCACTCAATACCCAAAAAACTGAGTTTATATCGTATTGGAGCTAACAAACTGAGCCGTGAGATCATCTGGGTTGAATCAAATCCAACATTATTCAGCTACAACCATGCACCACGAATTGCTTATAAACAACTGATCATACAGTTACCACATAGTTACAAGCATAAGTACTGAAATAAGATGCTAATATTCCAAAGTCCAGAGAATTATTACATCCGTTGCAATCTCAAACTCTGGTATTTGTGACAAAGATAGCGCATTGGCACATTTGCAAAATTCTATGGAGCTGCCTGGATCAAATCAAACTCCACAACCTCTAATGCCATCGATCGCAAAAGGATTCCATAATGGACATCCTCGAGAAAGAAATCATTAATCACAAAACAGTACAAGAAATGAGAAACATCGGTTTGGGTATCTTATGCTGGAGTCACAACACCAGAAGTCGGTTTTGATCAGCCCCCGGAAATAGAAAGCTCATACGAAACGGAATAGATGTGTCGTTTTTTGTGCAACTCCAAGCCAAAATCCAATTGACTAAACCTGACGTCCTAGATCCTGACAAAAATTCCATATCCATCTCACTAAATCCAAAACCAAAAAAGACCACAAGGAAACTCGCATGATCGCAGAGTTCCAGCACACATCAACCAACAGTCACCTTGCACAGCAATCAACCTATTTTGGCCAAATATGGTGTACTTCCAGAACCAGAATCAGAATGGGAATTGATACAAAAGTAAGCTCGACGAAAACACATAGCAGTTGAGGACTCACAAAATCGAATCAAAATTCCCACCACCCAGATCCAACTCACAGCAAAATGAAGCAATAAAAACTTGCTCCAAGCAACTTCTGCCGATTGCCGATGATTCATCGCTCAATCCAAACAACAAACAGAAAGCGTCACCTCTAGACCAAATGCCAAAAAAAAACACCAGATCCCAACTCATTACCATAATTCCACCAGAAAAAAACAATCCGCCAAAGCAACCAGAAACCCATTCCACCCAAATCCCAAAAAAAAGCTCGAGACACGAACACACACACACGCACACGCAAAAACATAAACCAAAAACGTAAAACCGCCGCCGCGTCACCAAATCCTCGCACACCAGATCCAAGACGCCCAAAACCATCAACCCAAAATCATCGCGCCCAATACCTTCATCGCGGACCCCGGCGCGGCCATGGCCTCGCCGACCTCCCTCAGATCGGCCCCTGGAACAGAGCAGAGCAGAACGCAGCGCTCGAACCCGAACCCCTCCCCTCCCTTCCCTTCCCTTCCCTTCCCGCAGGAACCGCGCCGATGATGAGACCAACTTAACAACCCCGCACCGCGGTCACCATTAAACAAATCCCACGTCTCATCCCCAATAATCAATAAAAAAAAAGGGGGCTCGGTTAAAATGGGATTTGGTCGCACCTCAAGTCGGCGGCAGCGCCGTCGAATCGTGGGGACGAGATAGAGAGGGAAGATGACTTCACCACCCTAAGCAGCTAAGCTCCCGCGCCGCCCGCCCCCTCTCCTGTTGCTGTCGCTTCCGCCCGCACGCTCGCTGCTCGCCCTAGGCGTTAACCACAGCGACGGATTACCCTCTCCCAAACTTTACCGGCGACTAATCCTGCGGCTAATCACGCGGTTAACAGCGAGGGGGGCATGGAATGGAGGAGGCGGCGAATTATTGGAGGCGTGCTCGCCACTACGGAGGAGGACGGCGACGAGGAGGTGGGAGAGAAAGAGAGATGCGGAGGTGGAGGTGGTGGAATTTGTTCGGGAGGGTGTGGGTATTTATATTTTTGATTTTTTTTCCCTTGGCCTGTCGTCGTGTCGTGCTGCCGTCAGACTGAGGAGCTGGAATGATTAATACGGTTGGATATACTCGTAGGGTATAATTGTACAGCTAGGTGTTTATAATTTGCGAGATGGAAAATAAAAAAAGTGAGCTGAAAAAGGGAAAAGAAGAAGTAGGATGTAGGAAGGCAAAAGTTTGGGTAGGTTGTTGGAGATGAGAATGGCTGGCGTTTTGTCAAAAGTTCGAAAGTTTTTTTTGATGGCTCCCACTGTGAATAAGTAAACCGTGAAACGAAATCCATTTCAATCGCGTCGCTTTCGATTGAACGGGAATTCAAATGCTACGATTTCATATTAAACATTAATAGGATGGTGTAAATAACAATACTAAAATGCTTATTTGTGTAGTTGTATACGCTATTGCGGAGCATTTGGTCATTGTAAACATGAGATATTACATCGCTTATGCTAGTATGGCGTAAAAGTTAGTTTTGACCGTTAGTGTTGTATTTTGGCGCGGCAAAAACTTAATGACAATGTACACGTATCATCTAACAAATAGTATGGGTTGGATCATGACAATGGTGTAATTTAACTCGACCGTTAATGTCGTTTTATTGATAGGCAGAAGATTGAATGCGGCATACACCTAATTAGTGTGTGAAACGTATATATGAGCGGGAAAAAGGTCCAATAGAGCTGACCCATCTACCTAACCTAAAAAAAAAGTAGATATATAATTTGCTAAAAATGCAAAAACAGCAGTAAATTAATTGCCAGCTCTATTCCAGGAAGAATTACAAACAAAGGAAACCATTCACTCCCCACAACTGTCAATATCCTGCACACAAATGCTGTTGCCAAAATTGCCAAATACGGCATCATCTGAACTGGTTCCAAGCCGCTATAGTAACAAGCTTCCTTTTTGAAGCCAGCCTGCCGACGTTGGGCTGAGCTGTCCAGCGGCTCAATCCCAATCCATCCTTCCCATCCTAAAAAATGCCATCTCCATAAAAAAAAATCAAAAACAGGAAAAACTTTCCAGGGGGCAAAAAAGAAGAAAAAAAATCACCAGGGCTAGCCGAAAGGTGACCAGGATTGTTGTTGCTTTTCTGTAGAGTCCATTGTCTATATGGTCCAATGTCATTTATAATTTCGCACGGGTCGGCCACCGCCCACGGGGCAAGGTGCTCATCATCATCATCAACGAAGCCAAGCTTGGAAGTTGGAAAACGAGAGTGACAGGGCGGCGGTCACGACGAATTGATGACAAGGACGGCGGCGCCAGTTGCGACCCAGAAGAGAACAACACTGGAGGCGCTGTTCCACGTGTGCTCGCCACCCCGGATTCCCGCAGCTGGACCGAGTGGTTTGTTGGAGGCAGATGCCACCGTGGTAGTCAAACTGGGCCCGCGTGTCAGTCAGTGGGGCCCACTGCCCGGTCAAGGTGGGCCCAAGAGTCCTGACCGCTCGACCTGGAGTGGAAGCAACTGACCGAGTCGCGCGTTTCCCGCCAAGCCAGATCGTGTGGTGTGGTGGTGGTGTTCGACCGTTTCGTCGCCTTCGCCGCGGCGCGTCGATCGATCGCCGGCGATGCTCCGTCACCACCCATGGCGCCTCGCCGTCCCCCTCCTCCTCGCCATCGTCTCCGTCCCCTTCCTCCCGTTCCTCCTCCGCTCCTCCTCCTCCTCCCCCTCTCGCCACGCGCTCTCCGCCCACCGCCTCGATTGGCTCCCATCACTATCCCCAATTCACCCAACTCCTCCTCCTCCTCCGCCGCCGCCGCCGCCGCAATCGATGTTCCTGCCGCCGGTGTCACCACCTCCCTCTCCGCCGGCGAATTCCCCCCCACCACCCGAGTCGTGCGACGTGTACGACGGCGAGTGGGTGGTCTCCTCCTCCTCGTCGGATCCGCGGCCGCTGTACGCGGCGGGGACGTGCCCGTACATCGACGAGGCGTACGCCTGCGCATCCAACGGCCGGCCGGACTCCGCCTACACGCGGTGGCGATGGGCGCCGCGTGGCTGCCGCCTACCCAGGTAAAAAATAAACCAAAATCAATTGACACTTCGGGTCCGATCCGCGCTTGCGCCGCCATGGCTGGCTGATCCGGTGTGGCCTAGGTGCGTGCGTATAGGTTCAACGCGACGGATTTCCTGGGGAGGCTGCGAGGGAAGCGGCTGATGCTGGTCGGCGACTCCATGAACCGGAACCAGTTCGAGTCGCTGCTCTGCATCCTCCGTGAGGCGCTTCCCGACAAGTCGAGGATGTTTGAGACCCATGGGTACAGAATCACCAAGGGACGTGGCTACTTCGTCTTCAAGTTCGTGGTAATTAATTTCACAAACGAAGTTAGTAACCCCTATTCTCTCTCTGCAAATCCGTGATGGTGTCCGAATAATCGATGAACAATGGCAGGATTACGACTGCACCGTGGAGTTCGTGCGGTCGCATTTCCTGGTGCGCGAAGGCGTGCGGTACAATCGGCAGAGGAATTCCAACCCGATACTACAGATCGACCGGATCGACAAGACGGCGAGCCGGTGGAGGAAGGTGGATGTACTCGTGTTCAACACCGGACACTGGTGGACGCACGGCAAGACGGCGAGAGGGTACGTGACTACGTGCCATTGCTCTTCTAAAAAACCGAACCTTTTTGGTACATGTTGCTGAATTCTGAACACGATTTGGGCAGCAAGAACTACTACAAGGAAGGCAACACACTGTACCCTCAATTCGACTCGACCGAAGCGTACAGGAGAGCATTGAAGACATGGGCTCGATGGATCGACAAGAACATGGACCCGGCCAAGAGCGTCGTCTTCTACCGAGGCTACTCAACTGCACATTTCAGGTAGTGAATTACTGAACTCGACCAGTCCCCATTGCCATCAAATTCAGCTGAGCTCGATTCAGAATTCTCAAATTTATCGATGTGATCATGCAGGGGAGGGGAATGGGACTCCGGCGGCTCGTGCAACGGCGAGACAGAGCCGACGTTCAGGGGATCGGTGATCGGAAGCTACCCACTCAAGATGAGGATCGCGGAGGAGGTGATCAGAAAGATGAAGTTTCCGGTGAGGTTGCTCAATGTGACGAAGCTGACCAACTTTCGCAAGGACGGGCACCCTTCGGTGTACGGCAAGGCGGCGGTGGCGACGGGGAAGAAGGTGTCGAGGAGGAAGCAGGATTGCAGCCACTGGTGCCTCCCCGGCGTGCCGGACGCGTGGAACGAGCTGATCTACGCGTCTCTCGTGTTAGACCCCAAGCCAAGATCATGGAAACAATATTGATTAGTGGAGTAGTTCATAGAGCGAGTGAAAAGATAGTGGTTTTTTATTTTTTAGCTGATTGGCAAACTGAAATTGGGCTTGATGTTTGGTTACTTGGGGACAGGAGGCTTGGCCTTGTCTTTTGAGATGCAACTTTTCCTCATGATTCTGATACGCTCTGATTCCAATTCTGAGAGCATGTCTGTCTTTAATAAGGGGGTTGCTTCTGTACGTTTGTTTGTGGAATCAGAAATCAACCATGCCTCTCGCAATGTCAGTACTCAGTACTGCTAGTAAAATTCACATCTTCAGTCAGCATCTTCCCAAGATGACGGACAGTCCAAACAGCTGGAGGAGCACTATGAAGAATTACGTAAACTAAACATAAAAGCGTATTTACAATTTACGTAACCGGAACAAGGCTGGACGGCCCAACTGCCCAAGTAAAGAAAGCCCACGCTTTGGAAACGACCAGTCAAAGTCTCCCCAGAACCAAACACTCTTCCTCCTCTTCCCCAAAACTATCTTCTTCCTCCGCCGACTCTCCGGTGATCCGGTCTCGCTCCCTCTCCGCATCTCGGGACGCAATGGCGGCGGTGCTGGGCCGGCGGTTCGGGGTCGCCGCGGCGGCGGCGGCGCTCATTGCCTTCGCGGCGTTCGGATCCGTCTCGGGGACGGCGTCCAAGTCGTCCTTCGTGAAATCCACCGTCAAGGCCCACGACGTCGTCATCTTCTCCAAATCATACTGCCCGTACGGTCCCCTCTCATCTCTTAACACTGATTTCGCCTTGCTAGTTGGAAAATTTCGATTTGGGTTGTGACTGCCAGTACCCTCTATGCATCTCGCTGATTTAGCTATAAATTTCGATTTCGGATGTAGTTGGGTGAAGTTGCGCTGACCTAATCGTGAAGATGTAGAAAATTTGGGGCGATCTTACTGATGTAGTTATATATATGCTTCGAAATTGTATTGTGCTTGTGAACTTTTAGCAGATATACATGGCCTACTGCCCTGGCTTGTAAACGCTATACAGGAGTTACGAGAGGGTCTGGGAATTGATCCTCTTTTCCTCGATAGAAAATGAACTGTACACTATCTGATAGAAAATGCAGTTTACCTTTACTCTACGTACTTTATATAAATCTCTAATTATTTGATCAAATACAAATTCACTCCTTTTGATCTAGCTTCTAGCCTAGTAATTGAATTAATGGGCAAAATATTGCTTAACAGGAAGTTTTAGAGCTTTCAGGATTTTGTTTTGTGTGAGAGAGTTATGAGGCCATTCTTGCTCTATCCTATGAGAACTTACTGGGTCAGAATTTTGAACTTTCAGGTTAAGTAGTTTTTAATGCTTGTGAAGAGTAGGTAGCTATATGGAATGTGAGTAATGAATGTACAAAAATGATACCTATGATACCAAAATCCAACCTACCCTTGTCTGAACATTACATGTTGTGATGCTGGCTAGAGAAACTGAGTCTTACGAAAACGGATAACATTTCAGGTACTGTAAAAGAGCCAAAGCTGTGTTCAAGGAACTTGAACTGAAGAAGGAGCCCTATGTTGTGGAGCTTGATCAGCGAGGTATGTTTTATATACGTTTTCATATTGCTGATGTGTTGTCTTTTATTGTATTGACTGTAATTGCGTCATGACTTTCTTAGGCATTTTATTATCTGTAATATTATTTTTCTAGTATTTAGTATTTTCAGTTATTGATTTATAAGGTTATGCCCTTGTGTTCTCAAAGTTTGCTTTATTTAGTACACCATACATCTGTTGTGTAGTGGTATTGTAGCAGTAAAATGCAGTGCATGCAGTTCAATGGACAAATCTGTTCACAGTTTTCAGCTATACCTTTTTCCCTTAGTGGAAGCATCATAGTTTCATTGAACTAACCGGGTGTGTGGGTCTGACTTCTTTTAGAATGTTTTCATGTACTAAAACGTCACTCAAATCAGTCTCTGATATAGGAGTATTAAAATGTGATAAAAAGGACGTAGTCTAGTGTAGCAATGAGGTTACCGGATAATAGATTCAAAATGGTAAGCAAACGGGACAAATTGTGTCAGTGAGCTAATATAAATACCAGGGATTAAAGGTCTAAAGAATGCATCCTTTATTCCTTTTGCGTATATGTTTTCCCTATATGACACAAAGGGGTAAAACAATTCAGTTATATCAGACAGAATCACAAATATTTACTGCCACTAAAAAACCTATCCACTTTTGCTATTTGGTTTACTACCTTGAACCTACGTTGTCTTTTGGACCTTTCTTCTTTGAAGTATAAGTATTGTTCTCAAACCTCACACTAAGAAACCTAATCATTTTGATGATGCCTTGATGTAACAATTGTTCCTCAATGCAGAGGATGGTTGGGAGATTCAGGATGCCTTGTCTGACATGGTTGGCAGGCGAACTGTTCCTCAAGTTTTTGTCCATGGGAAGCATCTGGGAGGCTCTGATGGTAATGATCCTGTGAACTAATTAGTTACATTCAGGATTTCATGAACTCTCTTTCAGTCCTGACTCGTAACTTTTGTTTTTCATGGAAAAAAAATGCAGATACTGTTGAAGCGTATGAGAGTGGCAAGCTGGCCAAACTTTTGAACATTGATGTCAAAGAAGATCTTTGAACAGTGGTTTAGCATAAACGCTGGCATTTTTCATTTCCATAGAACATATCCAATACTATGCAACTATGAATTCACATTTTCATCTTTCATAAAATCTGTGTAAATGTAGGAGTACTTTTTAGACCCTTTTTAACCGTACCTTGTGACAATACCTCCATTTCATCGCATTTGCTAAACTGCCGATCGCCTGTTTGTTGGGGTCCCCGTTTCAGAATTAACATCATTTATAGCACGCGCTCACTTGCTTCATAGATGCAATGGGTCATTATCTAAAACAACAAAAAAAGTGTGCAATAATTCAAAATTCAAAACCGATCAGGAAACGGAAAGGTGTATACTAATGTCTATTCCGTCTGTGATTCGTGGTGCTTCAAACAAATTCCAATTAAGCCCATCTTAAAAGTAAGCAAGATGAACGCGCTTCACCTACCACAATTGAAGTTGAACGACACATCTTACGCTGTTACGCAGTTAAGCTCTAATGATCATCAGTAGAAGCCTACTAGTGGTATAGTAGTGACTCAATCGACAATCGTCATCATGGACAGCCATGCCGACGGCTGCTGGTCGGACTTGCCGGCGGACGTCCTGATCACAATCCTCGAAACACTCTTCGACATCCGCGACCTCGTCCGCGCCGGCGCCGTGTGCCAGTCGTGGAACGCATCGTCGTCGTACGTCCGCGGCCACAACCACCTCCTCTCATGCCCTCGCACGCCCTGCCTCCTCTACACGGCCACCACCACCGACCCCAACGCGGCCACCCTCTACAGCGTCACCGACCACCGATCCTACACCGTCACGCTCCCTGGCCCGCATCTCCACCGCCGCTGGCTCGGCGCCTCCCACGGCTGGCTCGCCACCACCGACGACGACGCGAATCTCCACCTCGTCAACCCCGTCACCGGCCAGCAGATCAGCGACCTGCCCCACGTCACCACCGTCGAGCCGGTGCGACGACTCCTCGACCACCACGGCAACGTCGTGCCGGCCTCGTACGTGGTGTACCCCTACGACTGGACCCTGCGGGTGCAGAAGGATGTCAACGAGCCCATGACGATGACCGCGCGCGAGCTCTCCGAGTATCTCTATGTCCGTGTCTTCCTCTCGTCGGATCCATCCGACGGTGGGGATTGTGTCGTCGCGCTGCTACACTGCCCCGACGGCCAGATCTCCTTCGCGAGGCTGGGTGACACGCACTGGACGTGGATACGCACGCCGCTCACGGGGAACGAGCAGTACGTCGACGTCACCTTCCGATCCGTCACCGGCCGGATGATGATGTACGGTGTCCGCCGCGACTGCGCCGTCCACGAGTTCGACCTCGACGGCGAGCCGGCACTGGAGAGCACGGTCGTACTCCCCGCTCTGGATCCCACGGGATGGCACACCAATTACCTCGTCGACGCGCCGTGGCTAGCAGACAACGGCGATTGCTGGCTCCTGGTGCGTAGGTACATGGGAGCTGCGAACCTCGAGGCCTACAAGGCATGGCTGCTGAATCGAAGCTTTCCGTACGACGGCGTGTGGAACACGCACCGGATCAACGTGTACCGGGTGGATCGTGCGGCGGGGACGGTGGCGGAGATCAGCGACCTCGGTGGGCAGCACGCGCTGTTCTTGG
Organism: Leersia perrieri; assembly: GCA_000325765.3. NCBI lineage: Eukaryota > Viridiplantae > Streptophyta > Magnoliopsida > Poales > Poaceae > Leersia > Leersia perrieri. Next base: position 17,953,334 of record CM002484.1, read on the forward strand.
GATGCAACGGCTCGTTTGGCCTTGCCGTAGCGGACTGCCCGCCGGGGATCCTGCCAAACCACATCTACTACACTGATAATGAGGAACAGTATGCGTTCTACACGCCCAAGTGCGCGAGGGACATCGGCATTTACGACATGAATGATGGAAACTTTCATCAGGTTCAGCCTACTTCCCCGTGGTTGGACTGGCCGCTGCCCGCTTGGATTATACCGAGCTTTGGCTGCACACTAAAGTAGCTAAGCTAGCAACATATTCATGAACGATTTCAACTCAGGTAATTCGTTTGGCTTTGATCCTCTAATGTCCCCTTGTTCTTCTCTTATGTGCAAGATTAGCCATGTACGTCTTAATGATGTCTCTGACCCTATTAGTCAGAAACCCATATGGCCATATCAGATCCCGAGAGCACCTATCTGCACGAAGAAATTCGCATTTGGAACGAGTTAGTGAGATCAATTGTAGCATCCGCTGTCGGCTCCAATTTTATTCCATGTCATACACAAACAGTTTTGTATCTTACAAGTATTATTTTAGCTTCTATGTGTTGACACCAGATTTTGGAATCAGCCTTGTCGAAGCCAATTTAGAATCGGAATCAAGTATGGAAGTCATTCAAGATCGAATTTGGCAGACTGTGTCGGCTTCCATAATTAGAGTCCGATTGTATTTAGATTAGGAAAACTCTATTAGTTTCCTTATTTTGTAATCGTAGGAGTTTTAGTTTCTTATTTGTAACAATCGCATATGTTTAAACTGATCGAGTCGTGTCATAGTAGGAGTCGAATTATCCATGGGTATAAAATAATATTGTACACCCTGGTATTGTAAAGACACACAGAATCAATATAACATTTCGACGTATCACCAACCTAGATTGCTAGTTTTTCGACGAGTTCATGCTATCGAGCCGTGCTACGGCAGTAAATATGTCTCATCAAACTTCATGCGCGTCGGCTAGCTAATACTTTCTCAGTTAGGTCTTATATACTCAACTATCGATACGCATATCACGTATCATATATATCATTAGATTCTAGATCAACTTTGATGCATCGGTATTGATTTGCCTTGGTTAGGACTTATTTGGTTAAGTCCAATATTTTAATCAAGGTAATAATTAGGACTTCCTCGGTTTGGTCCGATATTCTAATTAGGTTACTATTGACACTAATGTATCAACTTTATATGACATGATATATCTACCATCATACATGTTGTCCATTGGTTTATTTAAACTAATTAATGACATTTTTTTGGTTCAAGCTGTCTCGGTTAGGTCCGATCCTTAGATCTGAAATTAGAGTAAATCGGTTTGGGTATACCAATTGGTAGCATGCATGGTTCTATCGGGGTTTCAGCCGATATGTTATATTTTTTTCAGCCAACTCAGCAATAATTTTCTTGGAGCCGGCTTAGCACCCCTATTGTACCTGCTCTTACAAGGGAGTCAGTAAACGTCTTTGATCCTATCTATCCGCAACCTATATGGCCATATCAGATCGTGACAACAACTCTTTTTGCATGTGCTACGTACAAACTAAAAAAACATGAAATCAACATGTGCCCGTATTGCCATGTTAGATCTTCTCCCCATACCCTCTAAAAAAAATAACAACACAAGATTGACATTGATAAAATTTAAGAGCACCCTGATTTCGCCATGTCTGAAGAATATATAGGATGATCAATTACTGACTGAATGAATCAACCATGTTGCCAGCAGCAAATCAAAGAATTCTGAAGCAAATATAATACAACATTGTGGGTGAGGGAGGGGTCATTTTTGGTTCTAACAATGACGATGTATATGGGCGAACGTTGGCAATGGAAGACGTCAATAACTTTGTCAAGCAGACGATGACAGAGTAGCTTTTTTTGAGAACGCCATAATCATAAAAGACGCTTAGATTTTTAAGTAACATACAATCTAGGTCTCTAATTTTATTTAGAATATATATATATATAATTTTCCTTTGAAGGTTACAAAACACAATTTTACACACAATATATGTACACATGAGTACACTCCATCCTAACCATCAACTAACTTATATTACACAAATGAATACTAACATACTCAATTCATTCAATCCGTGACATACCTAGTATTAGACAACTACAAGTTTTCAACATAACTCATCAACATTAATACACCCTAAATATTGTGCATTCTATACTAACAAATGAACGATCACGTCTTCAAAAAAAGCAAATAAAATTTGCAATAAGATAAAAATGCACACACCAGATAAAAATTATAAAAGTAAATCAAACATGCAATAGAAAAAATAATAGAGTAAAATATAAGAAAAACATAAGAAATCATATAAGCATTCACATTAATGGTGCCTAATCCTATCATGTGCACCCTTCTATGATATTATGCTAAAGAGACACTCACACATGATAAATTTGACACCTATATAGTTACAATATAATAAATTCCTATGCTTAAATACATTATGAGCGATTCCTTACAACATTTCTCCCATTAGTCCTCAAGAAGCAAATCCAACAAATGACTAAACCCTTCATAACTTTGTTTATAGCGAGCTTATATTTCTTATGTATATCATCGCAAATCTTTGCTAGTTATGAGAATATATTCTTATAGTTTGTGTTTTAACTTATCTTCATTCCTCGCTACAAGATCAACACAACCGCTCTTTATGAAACAAAACCAACAAATAACTACATCATCATCTATCTTCTCACAATGAGTCTTTACTTCTCTTGCATATTATAAAATATATTTAGTAGTTATGAGAAAATATTATGTCTAGTTTATAGATACAATTAAAATAGATGAGCTGCAACAAATAGTAGCCATTGTACCTGATCATCAGTGTGATAGAGCTGCCACTACCATAACTGAAACAAAACTATAAGTCTATACTATCCAAAGTATGGTTCGGTATTTTCTCTTCAGATGATTTGGTGAAATAAAGCCGATGGATGATTTGCTTAATGATATAAAATAAATTACAAATTACATATTGTAAACCAAAGAAATAGTTCAGAACCCTAGAACATATAATCCAGCAATTATCTAGTTCATAATCTTCAAAGAGAAAATCTTAAATAAGATAAACACACAAAATTGGTAGTTTCAAGAGAACAATTTTACTGGCCTATATTAGCGTGTACCTCTATTTGTTCTATGGTCATTCATAAATAGCTCAATTCTAGTTTTACACCTCAAAATAAACTAAGCACAACAAATGCATGATATTAATTAGCGGATGCGATAATTTTCTAGTTATTTACCGATACTTTGGTAGTCTTACAATGTTAAATGAAAAAACTTTCTAATAGGTCTATCTTATTAATTATTATGGTGTCACCTAGGAGAGCAACCAAGTTTTGCATGTGACCCATTGATGCCCCAGCACCCACGGGCATCAGATTGAAATTCTGAAACCCGAACAAAAAATTGTAAGCACACAATATATGTGAGATAATTTAAACCATCCATACAACAACAATGAACAGAACAATACCTAGAGCACTCATGAAAATTCTAACCACTGGAGGGAACTAATTGCTGATGATGGAAACAAGAGGTGACTAAAAAAGGAATCTTATCCCTCAACCTTAATCTTTATTAAACAACTTGCGCATGCTTATAGTTTCGAACCATTGAAGAAATAAAATTTAGTTTTGTTAAGAGCAATTAATATAGGATAATCCTCAGATATGGTTAAACGGTGACCATGTATTTCAGGATTTCCAGCATTATATGGAGGGGTATAAATGAATAAGAAATAACATGTGGACAAGAAATAGGAAATTTGAGTAAGGAAGGAAGGAAGTTGCTAGTTCGACTGGTGTACAATCTTGCCTATATCAGATATTCAAAAAGACGAACTGGGATAAACGATTTTATCAGTTTTACTGATTCTCCGTTCGGAAACATTGAAAATTTTACAGGAAAAATCCAATTTCCAATAAATTGATATTCCAATTATTTTAATTGAGAAACCAACCATTAATAGAATATTCTTCTCTGATCACAACATTTATCTTTTTCTTGTTGCCCCTTCATCCCCTCAACATTCATTCCTTTCTTTTTGCCCTTCATGCTCATTCTTCTCTACCATACAACAAAATGTATGAGAAATTTCACATCTAGAAGGGAGTTAATCAACCATGCCACAATTGAAACAACCAAACCAACCAAATAGATAAGATAGCATTTGAGCCCTATGTATTTCCGACAATGAGGATGGTATGAAGGAGAACGTTGGTGATGGGCGATGGAAACAACTTCATCGCAGTATATGCTGGGATGGGCCATGATTATTGAGCGACTTCATAGTATAGTTAAGCAATGGCCATATTTGCCTATAAGGACGTATTCACGATAAAAAAATGTTTAGTTTATTAAGTGTCATCTAATGTAGGACTCTAATCTTTTATAAGATGCCTGTAATTTTTTCTTTAAAAACACACACTCACATTTGTACCTACAATTACACACAACTATATTTTTATATTATTGTAAATTAACACAAATACAAACGGGTACACTCTATATTTACTTCCCCCAATTTAGATTACAAACATTTAAAACATAATTAACTAATTTACTCAATACCATGCCTAATATTGGACCAACTAAAACATAACTCATCACCACTAATCCGTACTAAACACAAGGCACTCCGCACACACTACGAGCAAATCAGCAATCATGCCACTGCATCTTCAAAAAATCAAACATGCAATAAGAGAATAATGCACACGCTAAGGCAAATATGTAAAATTTAAAACACACTCACATTAAGAAAAAAGTATAAAATTATCTAAACACTCACACTAATCGTACACAATTTATCATATGCACCCTTCTTTTCCTCACTATAAAATACACACTCACATTTGGGATAACATTGCTCCCAATAGTTTTTAAGAAACAGATCGAACAAATAACGAAACCATCTCTGACTTTGCTCATAGTGAGATTATATCTCTCATGCATATATCATCAAACATCTTGATAACTATGAGAAGATGGTTTTCTATTGTGTGTTTTAGTAGAGGGAAGGTTGAGTTTATATAGAGAGAGAGGAGCATAGTTTTTTTTGAAGTGAAGGATTCATACAAAAATGTTGAATAAGCCTAACCCTTTCAAAGGTCAATCACATAAAAATTGACTTAATTAAATAAGACATATACACCAACAAGCCGAGTATTTTACTCTTTTATGTGGTTGAGATGATCACGTTGAGCATAGAGTTTGTAATTCCAGGTAATCGAGTCAATCATTTTGGATCAACCAACTAGTAAGTACAAAACTAGTTATGAAGCCTAATCAGAAGGCACACAAAAACTCTCATGAAGATAAAACTATAAAAAAAGATCATAAACTTCTCTAGAGGTGGCTATGTAGGTGTCATGCTCATGCTCCACATATTCTTAGAGTGTAGAAGGGAACCTTCTCTAATAATGATTGCATGTCTGTTGGATATTTGATAAGTGCCAAGATCATAATCCTTAGTTTAGAGCTACCTTGCTATTTATTGAAAATATCTACTATCTAGAAGTTTAAGTTATTAGTATATTTTTTCATTCTAGGCCATTCACATCTTATTCACAATAATGTTAGAATAGTCTAGAAAAATTTGATTGCATCCTTCAACAATTTACACTCACAGATAAATTGAAAAAAAATCTTATAATACAAAAAGTTTGTTTTAAGGGCCAACTATTTGACTGATGATAGCTAAAAAGTCAATGCCCCTATAGTTGTCTTAGAATGGAGATTGAAAGATCTATGATCTTAGAGAATGATAATGGTTTTGGTGATTATTGATAACCACTTATTAGGACTAACGTTATCCATGAGTTAGTGTGTTAAGTTTGAATTCTAGTATAAGTCAAAAGATTAGTGAATATAACTATGTGAAGAAGTGAAGCAATATGTTGGTCAAGAATAAAAGAGTGTAATTGATGGCCAACACGAAGATGATGAAAAAACTAGAAGATAAAAATTATCGGTTGATGAGAATCAAGTGAAGATGATTAAAGATGTGGCATATGAAGTTGCTACTTACAGTGAGACAATGAATGACAAGTGATGTTTGGCTATGGCACTATGCGGTGGTAAAGGGCAAGAAAAAATCTTGGCGCTAAAGGACAAAATCTAGTGTAGAAGAGAGCAAATATTTTGTCGCAACATACTGTGCAAGGCCATATGAAGCTATGGGCTATGCGCATCAATCATTTGAAGAATTGAAGATGAAGTGTCGAAGATGAAGAAGATGTGATTTGTTGATGAATATCAAGCCTAAGATGGATACTTATCAAGACAAAGGTATAAATGAGTCATGACTAGTATGTTTATTTAGTTATAGGTGAATAGTCACGGCAATGAAATTACGATGTTGTTGGCAACTCTCAAGTGAAGAAAGAAGATGGCGTGAAGACATTCCTAGTGGTATAGTTTTTTATTTGCATTTGAGTATATCAATGCCATACTATTAAGAGGAATGTAATGTTGATGTGTTTACATATGTCTCGGTGCTCAAACTGACTCTCTCTCTAGTGCTACCTTGAGAGAAACCCAAGCCTTAACCTATCCTATGAGTGGTTTTAGAGGTTGTTGTTGGCTGGGTTGGGTAGCCACCTCAATAAACTTCCCATAGAGTATAAGTTTGTCAAGAACGGAATCCAGAGAGTCGAGTTATATCCATTTTTGTGGGGTATATCTGGCTCTAGAGTATGGCAGGAAGCTCTGGGTTTGGTCGCCAAAAGTTCTGGGCAATACTCCAACCGCCAACCGAGGGGTATGACCTAAACCTTTGGTCGACCCGAACGGAACTTCCGATACATATTTTTTGGGTCAACCGAGAGGTTCGACTAGAAGTTCCGGTCTGGGTGGCTGAAAGTTCCGGTCCGAGAATCTATCTAACGGCTAGTCTAACCCCTCCACCCCCTCCATACTTGGTTAAGGTTCTTAGGCAAGAGTGGAGCTATGCTAAGTCAAGTACCACCTCCCTAATCTCCTATCTCTATGATAAATCTTTGTGAGTGAGATTAGAGTGGGATTTGAGTGAGATTTGTGTGAGATTTAAGAAAGGATATGAGAGGAAAAAAAAGTTGTGCCTGAGAGAAGGGTTGGAAAGTGAGTTTGGGAGCTAATAATGAGCTTAACCCCATCGTTGTGAGAGATTATTGAGATTTAGTGATCTTCATTCTTGGTTGAGTGAAGGTTTGGGATGAGAGATTGATAGTTAGTGAGCTTTACTCCACCATCCTTCGAACATTTGAGTTCATTGCAAACATAGCTTTGATTATGTATGCTATTCATGCAGGCCGAGGACTCATAAACGGCTAGATGTCGTGGGATTATGTATGCTATTCATGCAGGCCGAGGACTCATAGACGGCTAGACGTCGTCCATGAGCATCTAGCCGTGGGAGGCGCCAAGCCCAGGGCCGGCCCTAGGCCAGTGCGGATGGTGCGACCGCACTGGGCCTCCAAAAGTTAGGAGCCTCCAAAATATGTATACCGCACTGATTTTGTATTTAGAACTGTTAAAAGAAATTATTCTAAATGATTTAGAGACATTTCTTTTTTATTTTAAACTTATTAGCGTGGAATTCGTTAATGACAATGACTTTTTAAATATTATCTTGTATTTCTATGGTAAATGGAAGCCTTTATTTTTTGTTCCGCACCGGGCCACCAAAAAGTCAGGGCCGGCCCTGGCCGAGCCCAACGGCTGTAGAGATGGGGACCCGTGAGCGTGACGGTGTAGGATGGCGGTTGGTGAGGCTTAGAGGGTGGCCGCGTTAGGATCGGTGGTGACCGTGTAGAGGAGGCAGGGCGTGCGAGGACAGGAGAAGAGGTGGTGGTAGCCGCAGATGTATGACGATGATGCGTTTTCCACGACTGGTACACGGTGCCGGCGCGGACGAGGTCGGGGTCTCGGGGATGGCGTCGAGGATTGTGACGAGAACGTCCCCCGGCAAGTCCGACCAAGGGCCGTTGGCATGGATGTCCATGCATGATGACGATCGATTAAGTCACTACTGTACTACTGGTAGTAGCCTTCTACCGATTATCATCAGCGTGTAAGATGTGTCGTTCAGCTTCAATTGTGGTAGGTGAACGGCGTTCATCTTGCTTACCTTTAAGACGGGCTTAGTTGGAGTTTGTTTGGAGCGCCACGAATCACAGACGGAATAGAAAATCGAAAATACATAGTTTTCGGTTCCGGGATCGGTTCTGATTTACTGGTGGGTGCGGGAGGGAATGCATCGATCAGAAAGGGATCGATAAACGATAGCCGTTAATCAGTTTGATTGTTGGATTTTGGAACAAAACTGGCACGTAACCGAAGTTTCAGTTGTCACTGTGATTGTTCGCGAGCAGCCGATCCAGAATATGGTTTCACAGGCCCAAATTGCTCCCATCCCACCTTTTGTCTCTCTACCATGGATATAACTTACTAGGCCCAACTTCCCAATCTTTGGGCCTCAAACCAGCCTACGCCTCACCAGGCCCCATCACACACATCCCCACCCTGCCCCCAACCATGTGCAGAAAGCCAGAAATTTGCAGAGCAATCACGCGATTTTCCGATCAAATCACACGGCCCGCGCCGCACACACACCCCATCAACGACAACAACCAGAGTCAGTGGCCAGTGGGAGAGTGAACTCTTCCATTCCATTGTCTTTCTCTCGCATAGGACGGTGGCTAGGCAGCAGCTGTAGCCGCTTTAACCTTTTCCTCCTTTCAAATCATCAGAAAAGAACAGCAGCAACCAAACATGCCAACCCTGCTAATGAAGAAGAGAGAATGGCATGTGACCCAAAAGTGCAAAAGGCCTCTCTTTTCTTGTTGACAATGCGAAAGCGAGTTGGAGCAGGAAAGTTTCTTTCCCATGATGAAGGGAACGATTTTGTCCAGTGAAATCGGTGGGGATCTTGTTGTTGTTGCTGCTGCTGCTGCTTCTGCTTCCTTCTGCTGTGATTCAGAGATAGTTATTTGACAAACTGGTATCCTGTTTGGGAACTGTGACAGAACCAGATTAAGGGTAATTATCAAGCTGGCATTGTCTTCAGTCTACTGGAATGTTAAATTTTGGTCTTCGAAAATAACTACGAGAGAGAAAAAGATGCCATCTTGTACTGGTTGCAAGTCTGCAAGACTGCAACCCATCAACAGTGAAGCCGCTGAAAGTTGTTTGTTACCTGAAAATCGAGTCTGACTGTGAATTTACACACACAATTGCACACCGGCCCGGTAATTAAGCATCATCAAGGACCAAAGTACAAGGGTTGGTAGTTTTGTACTGTGAAACACTGTAGCGCAGGTCCAGGCCGACGCATCACCATGTGCCGGTTGGCCGGAATGATTCGGTGTGCTTCATATATCAATCATCATCATGCGGCTGGTGTGTGTGCGAGTGAGTGAGAGTGACTGAGAGCCGCCCTGCAGGCCTTCTTCATGAACAGAGGCGACATGCGTCATCATTGGTGCTTGCCTTCCCAATTTAGGAGCCACTGTATAATTGCGTGAATACGCGATGACATTTCTTAGAACTCTCATGTTCGTCAGTAGTAATTTGCGGAACCCATTACTTGTCAATTACAAAATGTAGAACTTTTTAATAGCATATTCTGCAACCCTGGTCATCAGACACTATCTAATCCGAGTAAAAGATCAAGTTCCTTTGTTTTTTTTTTTTGGCAATGATGCTAAAGATTAATTAGTTGATGAGTAAAATCATTCACTGTATGATTTTTATCAAGCATGGGCCAACTATCAAAACTGAAGACCATTCTTAAAAAATTAATATCAAAACTGAAAATTATCATGAACAATTCCTTATTTCTGAAAATCATAGTCATATATCTGAAAAGACTGAAATAACTGAAGTCTGAAAACATCAAGAATGAATAGGGGTGGACGTTTACTTGCTTATGATCAGAGACAAAAATAGGTGAGATTTTGGAACGTAGTTGCCGGGGGAACATTCATGCATGCATCACATACAAACAGGCAGCTAGCGGCTCACTTGCCCACTATACACAATCACCAGGTGTTAGACGGAAATTCCGTGTTTTTATCTTCAGAAAAATTCAGACCTGTCCCCAGAATATCTCAGCTGCAGCAAAAGGACGAGAAGAAACATCATTTGTCACGTACCAGAACCGTTTCTAGTATGAATGTCTGATACGTTTCTGTTTGTCTTTCCTATCTGGACACAGGTAATCAATCAAGACTATTTCTGAAATGAAAAATAAATAAGGTCAAAGAAAGTTTTTTTTATATATATTGAAATGGTCATGGCATACGTACTGGTATATGGTACAGTCTGCCGTTTTACGGTGAGTTGACTGACTGAATATACAGTACTGCACTACTGCATATATGCAATATCAACAACAAATGGTTGTGCAGAGAGGAAAAATACTGCAGTTGGCACAATTAGAAATGAATAGTAGATAACCAGGCAAATCATTAAACCCTCAAGACAGCCCTGAACCTTCAAGAATTCAGATCTGAAGGAGTGTTACATTAACTGTTCTTTTTTCTTCTCAGATCTGTTCTGCTCTGCCCTCTGAAGTCTGAATTTTGCTCTGCTCAATGCTCATCCATGCATCTTTGTTTAGGTACCAAAACGACTACAGCAAGAGGACACTCTTTGGAAGCTAACGTCAAGGCTCCTTTCCTCTCTCGTCCTCTCTTGCTACCCAATACTCTCTCTCTCTCTTTTCTATCCACCAAATTAAAGAGAAATTTCAACAAATTAATTTGAAATTAACAAAATTTAAGACCAGTCACTCAGATTAACTTGCCTTTTCCAAAAGCTCAGTACTTCAGTTCGGTGATCCAAGAAAAGATTCCTAATGAGCTGTGTAGAGAAGAAGAACAATTGATAACACACAATATACGCAGAATCCACAACAATTCAAAGCAAACTATATATCAACACCAGTTGTGAATAACAACGAGTTTTCAGAGTTGATCTTGAATTCTTCATCCTGATCTGCACGATGACATTTTTTGCGCTGCCTGAGGAAGCCATATTTACAATTCGATTATTCGAACACGATCTCCTTATCTCAGAGAAGAGAAATTACGCCACTGCAAATACTGGAACTAACCAAACTTGTGGGCTTCATGTACTCGATCTCACGGTGAATAATTCAGTTGTTTCATTGAAGAAGACGAACCCAACCACTGTGTCCAATCCAATCCTCCAATGTCGTGCGGCAATGGCGGCTAGACTCCAAGGCGAGATCAGCTAGTGAAGTAGTGAGCTTCAATTCACCAAGAACTAATGCAGCTAGTCGGCGACATCGACGGATCGATCACCCCACGGCGTGGACGCGGATCTTCTTGGCCGGCGGCGAGCACGCCGCCGCCGCCGTCGCCGCCGGAGCGCGCGCCACGAACACGGCGGCGAGGTCGTGCGGCACCGGGAAGAAGATCAACGGCGACCGTCGCGGCCGGCCGCAGCAGCAGCGCTTCGTCGTCGTCGTCATCCTCTTCGCCGGCCTCGGCTTCCTCGGCGCCGGCGGGCACGCCGTCGCCGCCGGCATCGCGCTTGCCGCCGAAGTCGGCGTGACGCATGATCCGGCTGATGATGACGACTCCACCTCCGTCTCCGTCTCGCCGACCTTCTCGGCGGCGACGTCACCACCATGCCGCCGCACGGTGGCTGATCCATTCCCCTCCAGCGTGACTCGAATTGGCCGCATCGCAGCCAATTCCGACGAAAGCTCGAGCTCGAGTCCCATTGGAAGCTCGAATTAATGCCAAGAATATATCACCACAAACTCTCGTAGACAAGAATTCAAGATCGAACAAGCGAGCTAGCTAGCTAGCTAGCTAGGTCAAGCGAACTCCATCCACTAGTAGCAGATGCTTGAGCGAACACACACTACCCTTTTGTAGCTAGCAATGGTGGTGTGGAGGGGAGAAGAGAAGATGGAAGTGATGATGATGGCGAATGGGGCAAGTAAAGGGGAGAGAGAGGGGCAACAGAATTATATGCAGCTAGGCAAGAGGAGAGAGAAGACGAAGGGTGGAGCAAATGATTGTGGGAGGAATGAGATGAGGAAGACGCCTGTGGTGAAAAAAAAACAACTTTGGCATCGAGAAGGGTGAGTAGTAAGTAGATCGCACTCTCGATCGCTTCTTCTTCCTCGCTGTCTGTCGACTCGATCTGCACAGGGGAAGGGTTTAATACGGCGGGGAGCAGCATGCTGCGTGCTACATGCTCATGGTTGAATTTTTACTGCATGCTGAATTGCTGGTGCAGTGATAGGAGAGAGTGGTAGGAGAGAGCTAGGATGCATGCCTGCATGGACAGAATGCAACTGGATCGAGTGGATTATTTTTTTTTTTCGGGGAAATTGAGTGGATTATTCAGAGCTGTAGTACGTAATAAATGGGGGCTCAGCTCATATAACTCATAGCAATCGGCATCTAGATTCAATTCAAGAATGTTGCTACCTTAGAGCATCTCTAAGAGACTAGGTATATGACTAGTTAAGCTAAATTTTAGCTATTGTGTCAAAAAAAAAGAGCCTCCAAGAGAGCTATTTAACCTGATAGGCAATTGGAATAACTAAATTTTTTCTCCCAATAGCCAAACTTGGCTAGTCTATCCACCTCATCTCAATAGCTAAACTTGGTTGGGCCCACATGTCAGCGAAGATTTAGCTAGCGAAAATAGCAGTCTGTTGGAGTGCACATCAATTTGGCTATGAAATCTTTTGACATGAATAGCTAAATTAGAATTTGAAGAGCTAAATTTTGGCTAGTCTCTTAGAGATGCTCTTAGAGGGCAGAAGGGATCAAATTTGCAACAACACATTAGAAAGTTAAATTTTCTGGTCTATGAATTGTCTGTGCCATATCGTGTCCGAATAAGTAGAGAAATATTACAGTTCTTGAGGTATATATGCCAAGAGTTGATAAAATCTTTAATAGTATCTCCTTTTACCCGTGACTGTTCACAATTGAAAAGGCGGTAACTACTCAAATATGGTTTTATTAAATATTAAATATTTGTGACTAGGTAGGTAAAATTCACTCTAAAGTGGTAACAATGCTAGCTTGAGGGTATAGTTTCATGATATGCTCCCTTGTTTTTTCTTTTATAATCCTATATATTCATATCAAATAAACCGTGTGAAGGGGTTCAACAACTTAAAGTGAGCCATAGTACAACAAATCTTAGAAGTTAAAAAAAATTCTTAACTGAAGAAAAAATTGATCTGTACTACTTATGCAACAATTTTGTGAGATGCTCACGATCGGCTGCTAGATTAAAGCTAACAATTTAATAGCTGATCTTACTTGACACAACCATGGACAATGTCTCAAAAAATATTCAGGAAAAATAGACCTATGACTTTCAAGTTTCAACCACCCATTTTTATAATTGAAATTGTGCTACTTACCAATTTTTTGTCACATTGAATTGCTGAGCATGAAAAGTAGTGTAAGAAATTAAACCTGATAGCATGATTTATAGGTTTTCAGATTAACTTACCAAGCCACTCTTGTCAATTATTTGAATTGCAAACCCTTATATTTCATTGAGTCCAAATAGATGTATACTCTAGCTGAAAAGAGAATCTGTAAATCGAAACAGAGTAGTGTAAAAATGTTTAGGCAAAAATGAGTTATTTCTAGTTTCTAGAGATCGATCAGTAAGGCAAAAAAAAAGGAGTTAAAAGGACCATTTTTTACCCTTTCTACATGTTTTTTATGGCCCTTTCTACTTGTTCATGTAGCCGTGTCATGGGCTCATGGCTCATGGCGGGTAGTTCTCTCCCTTTAGGCCTTTCATCTGGGGACCACTGCCAGGTGGTCCCGGCCATTGTAGCCATAGTGGGCTGCACATCAGCACTGTGGGCCAGCAACCTAATAATAATTTTCAGACTGGCAAACTATTCGGATCATCCCAGCCGTCCAGTGCTGTCCGATCGACCGCAAGGACGCTGCTGCACCTGCCAACTGCGAGTTCCATCGTCTCCTTTCATTATCAGTGTCCCATCTTTTCCTTTTCTGACATTTCACACAAGCTGCATTTCAAATTCCAAACGTATGAATCCAAAAACAACTCGTGCAAGCGAACGGGCTTGTAGCCTAGTGGTTACAAGAGCCTTAGTAGCACCTAAGGTCCTGGGTTCGATTCCCCGTGGGAACGAATTTTTCAGGATTTAACGGCTTGACTTCGTTATAGGAATAGGGCTTGCGTGCGTGTATTTATAGGGGTGAGTGTGCGTGCGTTGTGAGTGTCTGAGTTGTACTGTGTAATTAAAAAAAACTCCTGCAATTGAATCTAAGCATGATAAAATTCATGCAACTCCGTTCAGGTACTCCTACATTCTGTACCCTGAAAACAAGAATCTTGAATCATATTAATTTTTTAAACAGGAATTAAATAACAAAAGAGACTAAGCCTTTCTCAGGATTAATGGATAAATGTTGCAGAAATTTTACAGGAATTGAACTAATATGTATGAAAATTATGTAAAATTCAGTATCCCAAAGGAGCTATGGTGCATGCACGGTCTGTCTAACATCGAAATTTCGAAGCATGCATGCAAATCATGCACGTAGGAAGCTGTAAGCAGGATGGCCGTACGGACCAACAACTAATGGCGTATATGGACGCCACGCTGACATGTTTGGTGAGACATGAGTGCCAGTGCGGGACATGGACACACGAATCTATTATACTCATCCCTGCAATTTACCATAGGAGTAGTATATATGATGTGTGATTCATTTTGGTCAGATGTGTGCAGAGACATGTATCTGAATGGAAAAACAGGATAAGAATTACAGCATCGTAGCAGGGCACTCTTCTAGGTTTCAGTGTCATTTTTCTTCCATTATTCTGACCCACACTTCCATATACTGTACAAAAACACTGCAAGTTTTATTATATGGATCCTAATAGTATTTATTACTGCCTCTCTCTCTCCTCACACACACACACTGCACGCACACACAAAACCTGTTTGGGTCACATGGCCATTGTTGTTGTGTTTTACCCTGAGCTGGTAATTAAATAACTAATCTTCACACCGATCGTTAATGCAGACATAACAAGACAAATAAGTTAGCTAGCTCTACCTTACCTCAGTAATATATGAAATAGTGCTTTTGCAGTACAAACATATACTAGTATGTTTATATAGTCCCCCATCTAGTAGTTAAGTTACTTATCTAACAAGACAAATTGAGGGAGACAGTAGTAGTGAGGAGAGAAACCAAAATTCAATGCATCCTGGAGCTAGTACATTTCAATTCAAGTACATTTCCCTCCAATTCTTGACTCTTCCCTTGGCTTTTCATGGAGCAAACAAAAAATTAGATGGCATCCTTAACTAATCAGCCCATTTGCAATAAATAGTGTGATCCTTCTGTGGGTCTATCTCCACATAAATTTCTTGACATCTTCATGAAAAAAAATCAATACGCTCTGCTCAATCAGCAACAACTATAGCAGCAGGCTTGGCAAGTGCCAACTAATCCTATAGGAGATATATATGAAGGAGAGACCCCATTTGTTTCTTCTTTGATTGTTCATGCATAGGACCACTTTCTGAAACCCCTGCAGCATGCCCAGATCCATATGGTTGATGCAAAGTACGTACACAAGTAAAATTTTGGTTTAAAATTGAATCTTGCATGCGTAGATCGATTTGGTATTACTGCTCATTTTATAAAATGTACTGCCGTATTTAATGCATGTTTGGTTGACCAAATTTGTATATATACATACTAGCTGATTGGTGTAGCACTGACAGCTAAATACACTAAAAGAATATTTGAGAGCTAAAAACTTTGATTGATTAATTAATTTACCAAAATAACTCATGCTACCAAGATAAATATATTATATTCCATATTTTATATAAGAGTAAATTTCACAAAACTATATGTATTTTGCACAAACTATCACAAAACTACAGATTTAAGAACTTATTTCACAAAACTACAGATTTAGTGTCTTTGTGTATCACAAAACTACAGATTTAAAAGTTTGTTTCATAAAACTACAGATTTAGTGACTCCATTATCACAAAAATATAAGCTTAGTGTCTCCATTATCATAAAACTACAAATTTAGTGTTATCATTATCACAAAACTATAGGTTTAAACAATGCTAAAACATGTAGTTTTGTGATAATGTATTGCTAAAACCTGTAGTTTTGTAATAATTGAGACACTAAACTTGTAGTTTTGTGAAACAAGCTCTTAAATCTATAGCTTTGTGATACACAAAGACACTAAATCTGTAGTTTTGTGAAACAAGTTCTTAAATCTGTAGTTTTGTGATAATTTGTGTAAAATACCTGTAGTTTTGTGATAATAAAGATACCATATTCCACGCAGTTTAAAATTTCCTCGGTGATTCTTCCCACCAATTGCGGTATGGACATCTCTTCGTTCTCGAAGACCCTTCAATTTCGTTCGCACCAAGTCTCCCTAGCCACCAATAGGAACATGGACTTCGTACCTTTGCTCTTGATCTTGTCTTCCTGTTTAACGCTTTGCAACCACCAATCAAGGAGATTACCACCGGCCTTGTAATGTTGCTACATATTGCCATAAGAAAGTGTTGGGGCAAGGGATGTCCAAATCTGCCTTGTGATTGGGCAGTCCTTGAAGAGGTGTTGGGCGGTCTCTAAGTTCCTGAAGTATAGTTGGAAGAAGTAATTATTTGGCCATTGCCTTCGTTGTAGCCGATCCAAAGTCCAAATTTTATCTTGAAGCATGAGCCAAGCAAAATCCTTGCACTTGGAAGGAGCCCAAGCTTTCCAGATTACATTTACCGCCACCGAACCAATCCTCCCTACAAACTGCATATTGTAAGTTGATTTAGCACTATAGGTACATGTCGATGTCCAAAACTAAGTGATGGAGTCCTCCATGTTCTCCTGTAGAACTACATCCCTGTTCGACACAGGTCCAAACCTGAACAAACTCACTAACTAGGTTAGCGTTGATGTCATGCTGGATATCCTCTATATATCCATTGTCGGTTTGACAAAGACTCATGAACGGATCTATTCTTCCTCTTGGAGTGCCTAAACAGATTTGGCGCAAGATTTGTGAGGAGGGCGTCCCCAATCCAATTTGATTCACAGAAGGAAGTCTTTCGGCCATTACCTATTGCTACTCGAATGGTTGAACACAAGGAAGAGGTGAACCTATCCAAGGCTTATCGGGGCTAACCCACTCGAAACAGAGCCATCTAATACTAAGGGAGGAGGCAAACTTATGCAAATTGAGGATGCCTAGACCTCCTACACCTTTTGGCGAGCAAACCTTTGGTCAATTGACATTGCATTTCCCCCCACTCAATTATTTGTTCCCTGCAGTGGCGGATCTAGCACATTTAATCATTGGTGTCATAGTGTACCTACCTGTATCACACCATGCTAATTTTACTTATATTATAGTATTATATTATGTGTATAAACACTTTACCTATAGAGTTTACTAAAAGCCATCGGTGTCACTTGACACTGACGCTAACAATACTTTAGCTCCGCCCCTAGTCCCCTGCACAGGAAAACTTCTTCCTAGCCTTGTCTATGTCTTCTAAAAAGTTGGTTAGGCGGCTTGAGGACAGTCAAAAGGTAGATGAGGGCAATCCCTATTTATATTAGAAAAGCTAGAGATTCTGAGAAGTTGACGATCATTGATGTCCAAATGGTTGTACGAGCTAAAGATTCTATAAATAATTAAATATATATATATTAACTGTATGATTATGAAGGTCGTCCAAATGGGATTAAAACAAAAGGAGTTGCTAAGCTAAGTACTTGAGTATATATACTCAGGAATACATACATGCATTGCGTGTAACTGTGGAAAGGTGTAGTACAATTAACTGTTCCGGAAACAACAAGCATCTGCAAATTTTACAGGTAAGGCTGTACGGTTTTGGGCTTGTGGCCTTCTTTTGAAGGGAAACGTACACTGCTGTCAAACTATGCAAAGTTGTGATGTTGGGAAAACTAATTGTGAAGTATAGTACTGAAACCTTGACCAAATCGGTAGTTGAAAATTAATTAGAGAAATGCTAGCTGAGCACGGAAACAAATGAGTACTGCTCGCACACTTTGTCACTAATTAAAATAGGCCTGAATTGCAATCTGTGACCAGATTGGAGATAGCAGGATGATTCATATAAATACACATGTCCTCCAAATTAACAGTGTACCAGATTGGAGATAGCAGGATGATTCATATAAATACACATGTCCTCCAAATTAACAGTGTTTAGTTTGTGATAGACGGCAGGGTAACGTGCAAACACGCTGAATTACACTAGAGCTAGCTACATTAGTTTAAAACAACCTGGATAGTTCATACACATCTTCCAAATTAACAACGGTATATATATGCTAGAAGAGAGCTGCTATATACTTATATGTAGGTAGCTTAGCTAGTAGGGTACAAACACTGAATCTCAAGCTAGCACTATGCACAAATTAAATAACTTAAAGACGTCGACAACTTTAAATTAAAGCCTAGGCAACGAGATAGCTCCTCTGATTCGTAGTGATTTTGTAGAAAAAAAGAAATGTTCTGCAGCTCTATGATCTTGGCACATTCCAACCATAATAAATTTAAAAAAAGGTGATATATATGTTTTAATTAAATATTGCTAGCCACCTCTTTTTTAATTTCTTGATGTTTTAGGTATCAATATATAGTCTCCAATGCGTATGTTTCATGATTAGATTTCTGTATAGTTGCACAAACAAACTTGTTTTATTTTACACAGATATTCCAAGAGTACTTTTCACATAGATCTATTAGGGTATTTTACATCCATTAATTGATGATTAAGATTTCAACATTTTCTTACATGTATCTTAGGAGGATGCATGCATGATTATCAATTACTACAGTAAAATATGTAAGCTAAGCCAACTAATAACAAAAACTAGCCATCATGTTTAAGAAGTGGTGTACGTACGGTTTAGGTGCGCCACCTAATTAATTAGCTGCTTTTGTTTGTTTGTTTGTTTAGTTTCGTTGCAGGTGACAAGGGCTCCACGTAGTAACATTATATTGATGTAAAATATGTACTGCCACATGCTACGTACGTACGGGACTGGTTGATCTAATTCTACTCCACTAGCCCACACTGCTTCCTGTCGTTTTATCACTAGCTAGCTAAGCAAACACGAATGTTTTTACTGACAAGATTTCTATATACAATTAACTCAAGAGTAATAAAAGGGTTTATACAGAAACATGCATGCTAAAAGCATGGCTTTGGTAATCGCAAAAGAGTGGCTATGTTTTTAACACGTCCTATTGCCGTATATCAAATGGTACATTAAAGCTCTTGGGCCAAGTTTGTATTCACGCTTAGTCAACACGGTACTGGATCTACCACTATACACGTACGACAACAACTCAACAATGGAGTTCAAGGGAGACATATCAAGAGTACTAAGAGCTGTGATGTGTGCTTGTCTGTTTCTACACAACAGATCGAGTTAAATATACTGGCAGCAATATTATTAACATGAAAATGGATCTAAAGCTGTCGATGACATCTTTACTCGTTTTCTTTGTAAGCAATCTAAATAATTGTAAAACATTTTTTTCAATAAAACGGAACAACCGTGTCATTTTTATAAACTTATGCAAGTTCAATTTGATTTATATATCAGTGGAAAACAATTTAACTGCAAATGTAAATACAAATTTTAGGTTGATTTTAGACTAATATTTAGATCGAATAATTAAAGTGAAGAGTGAAGCATGCAGTCGTGGCCTTGTGTGTGCATGATGCCATCCACTAGGGTTAAAATCTTGATGGTCACAATTGTTACGCACAAAATTAGGATTTGCCAATAATGTCAAACTCTTAAGTGTGTGTGCGGGGAAACGTGATCCTCTCATCCTCTGCAATAGCAGTACTCGTGATTTGGTCACTGACGCGTAGACTCAAAAGGTGATGAGTCCATATGTTAGCGGTGTATATGTACTCTGTGTACTTCAGGATGAACATATGTATTTTCCTTATAGAAAATGGGTAAAAACTTTGCCTCGTAGAGAGCCTTGTAAGGTTTCATATATGTAGATATACTACCTATGTATATACCTAATGGGTGGTCTAATGCTTCGCTACCATTTTATCCTCATTAAACTGCTTTGCCTCTTGATTTTATTTTTGGTATTTAATGGATTTTATCGGTAAATACCCCGCCTTAAAATCTTGTGTCCATCACTATATGTGTAACTGAAAATAAAATTAAAATACATATATTCTTGAGACTTTTTTTTTCGGGGCATATTATTGAGAGATCAATAAATACATTTTTCCATGCCCACTGAAGATACGCTCTACTTATAGTAGTTAGCAACCTAGTTAAACCTTACCCGACCGATCTGTCACTAGGGTTAACGACGAAAGCAACATCTCCCTGAAGAACTTAACCCATGCAATAAGCTCCAAGCAGCTAGCTGCTAAGTTCCAAACATCGGATGCCCTCCTTCCTTCCATCCCCTAGCTTGCGGCGTATATGTAACTGCGTGTGCCCTACAATTAATTAATCTCCATCGCTAGGCTAGCTCGTAGCAGTCTGTATGTGACGATTTGCTGCCGGGTGGGACCACCTGATCAGAGACAGACGTGTACTACAAATATACAGAGCCCACTCCTGCAGCTGCTGCTTGCTTTCTACACTGCTGCAAGCCTGCAACTGCAAGTGTGCAACATATACAAATGTCTGCTGTTACATTAACAGGGCCAACCAACACTGAATTAATGCATTAGCCTTAACAGTGATTATCTATGATAAACTGTAGTTTGTTATTGCCCTGCGTATGCCTGATGATCAGTCCGTGTATATCGAAGCAATTGACCGGCTTCTGGAATCTGGAACAGCATCAAGCTAATATTTACCTCTGTCGTTTATTAAGCAGTGGATGTATAGTAGTATTTTGTTGTTGGATACTTGGATTAGATTCTTGCACATTGCTGGTTTTGTTTAGAGAATTCATGCAGATCATATCAGAGCTAGCTAGCTGCTGCGCTGCTTCATCAGCTGAAAGGAGATCTAGAACATGGGCAGAGCATCTGCATCATTAGCCTGCTCATGCATGTTCAATAAGGTTTTAATTAATTAACCAAAAGAACTTTCACCGTACGTAGGATCTGCATAATTGTTAACTTCATCAGTTAAAAAATGTACTAGTAGTATTTTACTTGTACCATGTCTAAGCACAAGGAGGCATGCACATGCAACATACTGCAGGGCGAGAGATCCAAGACAGACACCTATATCTTGTTTATCCCAGCAGTGATGATCCAAACCAACCAAACAAAGCTATACTAGCTAGTAGTTACATGGAAATATACCAAGCACATTCATTCAAACCGGCTCTTATCCAAAATTCCCTCCTTAATTCTTACCATTAACTCACACTTAGTGTTAAACTAACAAATGAATAAAATAGTTAAAGGCATCTATTCCCGGAAATTGATTAATAAAGCTCCATGATTTAGGGTGTGGTCGGCCGGCATGTGTGGATGATATATGCTTGTTTGCGTGCATGGCAGTGGCAATGTGGGCAGCAGGGGAGAGGTACACAGATTTGCGGATACAATTGGTATGTGATCTGAATTTTGTTGTTTAATTCGTTTTTTAAAACAAATGTTGTTCGATTGAGATGAATGTATGATTTGTGTAACTAGAGATTATTTTATTCGTATTTCTTGTCTCAAATTTGTTCTGTGCACTTCATTAATTATAAACACATCGATGTTCAAATTTTTAAGTTTAACATGGAAATATTAAAACGGCATGTTTTTGCGACCAGGCGGAGTATTTGTACATGATGTTAGTGCGTTTTTATCATCTTGATGTAATTATATAAAATTAATAAAGCTTATTTTGTCTAAAAATAATCTGTACATGGTGTTCTCCATTTGTTCTTCGCACTAATTTTTTCCCTCTTATTTTGATTCACTGTGTCATTTGCTATGTCCTTCTCTGATATGTTCTCTTATATATAATTCCACTGCACTTTTCTTTTCGTGGATTGGATTCTGATGTGCATACCAAAACAAGATGTCCTGACAAAAAAGACTTGATTTCTGCTGGAAAGATATGTTTCAGTAATCTGTGGTGCTATTTTTTGTTTAAAGCATGTCTCACAAAAGGAAGAGAGATTTGCACAAAAGCTAGATTTTCTGATTGATATCGCAGACCTGGCCAGCTAGTTGGCACAAAAAAGAAGTCTCTGCTGAAGTCACACAAGTCAGTACAAGTAAGCTAGCTAGGCCAAAACAGCAATTTCAGATATGAAATCTGCAGCAGCAGGTTGCTGTATCAGTATCAGTGGATCAGTCAACTGCTAAAGGTAATTTGAGTCCCCAGAAAGGTCATTTTCATGAAAGCGATGCCACACCAGTAACCCGAAAAGACCATGCACACATAGATATTCAGAGATGCATCTATTTTTGTCAATGAATGGATGGAATGGAAGCTGATCGACTGCAGTGCAGCTTGCAGCTGGCATGCATTTGATCGATATGCACACGACTACTCACATAAACATATGCAAATGTATAGGGCATGAGACTAAAAAATGTACTCGATCGACCATCTTATATAGCAAGAGGTAATTAAGTAAGTATGTCTAGTGTTTTTTTTTTTTTGAGCTCAAGTATGTCTAGTGTTGTGGTAGAGTTCTAGTGCATAACTCACATTAACAAGATTCAAATACTAGTGTTCATAATTACACGTATGGTTACTAGCAAATGTATGCGTAGATAAGTTTTCCATGCAAGGTAACAATGATCTGTGTGTAATCTGTAGGCGGTAGCAATGGATTCATCAGCTTATCACGACCATCATCAAGGGTCTTTCAATAGACAGATCAGAGATGGTAATGGTATAAGGCTAGTCCGTTGCGTCGATACGAGGGACGAAGTAGGCCTGCGATAGAGAGATGGCATATACTGTATTGCATCGTTGATTGGGCCTTATTCAAACAAGGGCAACTTTATAGGCCTTTTGGGCCTGCATTGCTGGTTGCAATTTCTCTTTTCCATTTCGGCTCGCGGATGAAAGTTGGGCTTATTACTAACCCAATTATTAATTTCGGCCTTGGGGTCATTTCCACTAATTGTATGTACTTTCTCTTGGGGATTTGCAATATTCCCGCTTTTACCTTCTTTAACCCCCCACCCCAACAAAAACTGACCGGACGTCCGTTACAATGGACGTGCCGACGTCAACAAAATCGTTAGGTACCAGATTCCGGAACACAGGGTACTAGATTTTGATACCCAGGGTACCGGACTTGAAACCTATGATACCGGACCTGAAATCCATGGATACCAGACCCAGTACCCCGGATACCAGACCAGTATATCGGATTTGATACCACTGCAACAAAGCACACACAATCACCTGGTGTGCTTCTTCAACCTTTTCAGTGTCCGCGTCCGGTCGTCGTTGCCGAGCTCGCTGCACCGTCGTCGCGAGCCGAGCCGTCGTCACAAGCGAACACTGGATCTAGCCGCCCCGTCGCCCGACGTCGAGTCGCCGTCGCCGTCGGCCCGCCGCCATAGCCAACAGCCAGATCCGGCCGCCCCGTCGCCCGCCGTCAAAATCAACAGCCAGATCTGGCCGTCCCGGTGCCGCGTCGCCAGATCTGGACCCATCGAGCGTGCCGCCATCGCCGTCACCGTCGCCGACGGGGGAGACTGAGAGGAAGTGGGGAGGACGTCGCCGATGGGAGGAGGCTGGGAGGAAGAGCGGAGGGGGAGTCTCCGCGGAGGCGCGGGCGCACAGGAGACGCGACGCGAGCTTGGTCTAGGGTCCCCGACGGACCCCCAACCCGTTATTTTTCTCCAAAACAAAACTATAAACATCCCGACTTCTATAATGACGCGTAGTGCTCTGTAGGCACCGGATTATTTAAATCGAGTACCCTCCGTCCCAAATACAGTACTACCTCCATTCCAAAATATAGCAACCTATAGGGGATATGACCCCTCATCTATATCTAGATACAATGTGCTAGGAGGGGTTAAGATTGCTATATATTCTGGACCAGATGAAGTAATTTAGAAGAGAATTTGACCTTGATAAAAGTCTAAGACAATGTGTCTGTCCATAGGCTATATTTTGGACATTGTATCCTATGACAATGTAGGCCTCGTGGACAATATATCCAACCCTTGTAGGTTGCTATATTTTAGGATGGATGTAGTAGTAAATTAATATGTATGTGTTTAATAACGTCAAGGCTAATGCGCCGCCGATCAGTTTTCACTGCTCAAAGAAAATTTCTAGTGGAAACTAATCAAAATTTTGAATTAAAAAAAATAAAAAATTGAATTAGTGCAAACTGATCGTTATAAACAGTCGGCCATGAATTAGCCGCTCCACTTACATAAAAATAAAAGGAGCCCGACTACAGAACGAATGTCCGTTTAAACAGAGTTCCATTCAAACAGACCCGTTCGAACAGCATGTCCTTTCTCCCATGTGCTGCAATACGCTGCTCCCTTTCAACCAAACCAAGGTGACGGCGCCCCAGAAGTCCAGCTAGCAGCTGCTTGTCAAAGGGCTTCCTTCGTGCAATACCCGTCGGTGCCGCCGTCATTCTCTTCACCAGCGTCGCATGACAAGGTACCGAATGACATGGTACACAGGGTACTAGGTCTGATATCTTACCAGACCGTGCCCTGGTACCTCGCTATTGTTACGCGTCTTGTCGGATAAGTACATTTCTAACATGTCAAGCCTGATTCCTCTCCGAGCCCTCCATGCCTCGCCGGAGTTGCATATCTTTTCGGAGCCGCGCGTCCTCGTCGTCACCACCAAATCTCACATCTCCGAGGTCGACAGCGGATCTAGCCCTCATGAGATGTTCGTCGTCTCCTCCCCGCTGTGTCGTCAACATCATCTCCTTACGATGCATCCTGTTTACTGGCTAGACCGCCGATAAGAGAGGCGGCGTGACAACGAACACATGAACACGAGGGAATTGAAATGGAGAGGACTGGCCTCTCAAGGATGAAAAAAGAGCGAGGCTGAGGAGGTAGAAAGAAGAAGAAAGAATTCATCCTATACCATTGAGTTTGTCTCGGTTCAACAATATACCATCGACTTTGTTACTCTTCATAATATACCGGCCACTTTACATATTGTTCTACAATATACCATTGGGTTAAACATATTTTTCAAAAATACCTAAAGTACTCTTACAAATATACAATGTTTATAGTTGATTTGTCCCTTTAGAAGTATCCAAAAATTATGAAAATTTTATTGTAGCCCCCTTACACAATATGGAAGTCAATATATAAATTTCAAAATTTTTGCATTTTAAAATTTTGTGTATAAGTAGATATATCCATCTCTTTATATATGCAGAAGAAGACAAGAAGCGAAAAAGACAAGCCACGTGGAGACAAAACCGTCCATTCCAACAGACGACTGTTTCGTAATCTACGAGTATAGGAGCTCCATGCGATCCTAACGTTAGGGCCAATGAACCCGATCGATTAGCACGGCCACTTGCTCTACTTTTTCCCCCCTCACACGCGCACCCAACATCTGCATCGGAAACTAAAACACCGTGCTTGCTCGCTAGAACACTTGATCAGCGCATGCAGTTGAGCACGAGCAGACGCAACTTGCAACGATCAGAAGCGCGTGCAACGGTGCACACACTCTTGCGGCATGTGCGTCGTCCCGACCTCTCCAGGTTGTATTGCTAGCTACTCCTGCGGCTGCTCGGCACCGAGCCGGCCGGTCGCCGGGTTGGGCGGCTGCCGGTGTCTGCCGCCGCGGCGACACGACAGTACATACCAGTCCTAACACTGGCGGTGGCGCCATTATACTAATCCTGTCATAACCAAGATCATTTTTGGCTAGTTGGTTGGTGCTAATTAAGCATGGATGTGGCCAGGGGTTAGCATCTGCTAATTGGGTTTGTTCACATTGACCATATATACGCGCCTACGGTTTGGGGTCAGACCGGAAACGGGTTCATACACTTTATTTATTTGAAAGGGGGCAGAACGGCTTCAGACACTTCGATGCAGAGGATGCAGAGGATCGATGCACCGGTAGGCCAGTTCTATGTTTGGCTCGTCCTAGGCTCGATTCGAGCTAGGCTCGATTCGAGCTTGGCTCGAGCTTTAAACGAGCCGAGCCCGTGTTAAGATCAAACTCGCGAGCTTTATTGATCCGAGATCGAGTTTCTAACGAGCTTAACAATATATAATTTTTATTGTATATTTCGTAAATTAGTAGACCAAACATATAGAAGTGTATGTTCACATTATTTATTAATGTAGATTGGCACTATATATTTATCATATTTCTTTTTTTCTCATTTTCAAAAAATATTATTAACTAGAAAATATTTTTTAGCAAGAGATTATCTAAAAATATATATTATATTAACTACTAGTCAAGCTTATAGTCGAGCTCGAGCTATCTCAAATCGAGTCTACTTGAAAGCTTGAAGATTTTTTAAGCTCGGCTCGAGCTCAGCTCGTTGACAGCCCTAATCACGACTTCAAACCGTTCGAATATAAAAATCCGACGGTTAAAATTTTGCTACAGATAATGAAAATGAATGATATCATTGGCAAATCTAAGTATTAATTGTGGACATAGTAGTACTACTACTTCATGCCACAAATTACGGCAGCGAGAACCTAAAATATTGGGGGTGTGTTTAGGTCTCTGAAGTAACGTAGAGGCTACACGTCCGTACGTTAAAATCAGGGGTTCAATGATCTTCCCTATCATAGGCAGATATTATCGAACATTATCCATCAAACCTTACGTGCTCTACGTGATTCCTTGCTGTGTTGCCATCGATTTAGTTCTTGCCTCGAGGTGAAGTGACACTAGTTGTCAAAATGAATTACAAAACCCTATATATGTTATGCTTGGCAAGTCAAACATGGCCAACAGTTTGTACGATTAAACTAATCACCCTGCAAGGAAGATGTGATCCATTTGATTAAGTCAATGGACAAGCTTACTTTGAGTACCTTGCTCAAAAGGTTCTTCCTGCCGTTGGCTATGGCTGATGGCTTCATTGACCCTAGAAGAGAAAAGGCACCTCCACCTCGTGAACAGCACAAAATGTCGGGGATTTCTTGTGTATTAAAACGACGAGTACAATGTCACTGTGTATTTTAAATCGTATAAGCTGGCACGCAGATATTACAAGACATAACATAATTAAATTATTGCCCAATGTATATGAGAGCTAACGGCTAATAATCGTTGCGTTGTCCTAGATAATTCCATGTTGTAGGTGCAGCAGATAAATTCAAGGAATCCGCAAAATGCCCATGGCTCTGGCTACTAAATTTCAGTGCCAACAGTGTTCTCAGTACAGGGCAGTGCCGCTATTGTGGAAGAATCCACTGTTTTCCTAAGCTTAAAATTGGCATTTCTGATTTAGAAGGGGAGAAAACGAAAAATGGTCAAGGTTCTTAACGGTGTCTGATCCACAGCTGTGTTTAAATGTTTTAATGTTTAATCTAATAATGTCAAGTAGTGTACTTTTGTGACAGGGCCAGCCTCTCTGTGGAACGGCACAAGTACACACCATGAGTTGGCATGCTCCCATGCATGCTGAGTTCATAGCGTATCAGTTTTTTGGGGGTGATTCTCAGCTTGCCATGTTAGATTTAAGTACATAACAGGAGCGTGCCATGTGATACAATTATACAAATATAGAAAAAACGAAACATAGAAAAAACGAAACACAAGTTTTTAGTGTAGAACAGGACAAAACACACAAAACTCTCGTCACTACACATTGGTTGTTCATCTTATATAAGTGAGTCCATTATCTAAGAAAATCTTAATAAGTAAGTACATAATATCTAATGAGAGAGTAGTCACCAGTTTGTCTTCCATGGCGACGGCGATGACTCACGCGTGGGTATGACAAGACACACGCGGGGGCAACGGCACGCACACGGGGGGCGGCGGCAACGGCGACGACAACTTCTTCTCCAATGACGGCGGAGGTAAAGACGACGGCGACTCCGGCGAACCCCAGCCCTGTATTTAGGGCTCGGTGTGGAGGAAGCGGGGGATCAGCGGCGGCTTAGAGGGAGGCCAGGGCGGCGGGCAGATCGATGGTGGGTGGCGGATACTGGCGGACGGTGAGGCAGCGGTGGCGCCCCCGGAGCAGCGAGTATGGAAGCCGGCGGTGGACGGGGTAGGCGGTGGGGTGACCAACGTCGACAGTGACTCCGGCGGCACGAACCGCTGCCGGAGGCGGAGAAGAAAGAGAGGGAGGGAGGGGAGGTGGCCGCCGGAGGGGGGAAAAGAAGAGGGAGAGGAGGATCTTAGATTGATTATAACTACAGCGTAACTAATATGTAACTCACCAAAATGCAAGCATGTGTGCGGCTCGGTGGCTCTAGCGCCACACACTGACCGCAAATCGAAATTTTGGGAGAAACAATTATGGTAAAACGCAGAATACAAATTACAGCTGCATTATTTGATTCCCAGGAGAGGAATTAGTGCAAGAAACAAAACATTACTTCTGAACCAACGTTTAAGGGACGATCAGATGGATAGTTTTAAGAGACCTGAACCAACGGAAGACCAACTCCGTCCTAAAAATATGCGTGGAGCAATCGGGTGGATGGAAACGGCCAAAGACATGTACGCAGGGATCAATCGGATGGCCAGCAAATTGACTAATATCAGCCCAAAAATTATCAACAAATTTTTACCAAATCCTTTTTTTCCTCATGCCTTGTGCTCATTTTTATTTTGCTTTCGAGAGCACATGATTTTTCTTAAATGGACCTGCACATGCTGTGCCAAGCATTAAATATAATAATAAAAATGTTATTTTCTAGTGTAAAGAGGAAAACTATACAGAGAGTCCATAAGAGGAAGACCTAAGGGATAAACTAGGCAGGTTTTTCCCTCCCGCAAGAACCTTAGGTTCTTCCTCTGCTAGGAGCAACGGTACCATAATCTTCGTATGTTGGAAGATTCATTGGTTCTTTCTTTTTGTATTTCCTAATTCGTTACTCTTCGTTTCAGAACGCAAGACGTTTTGATTTTTTCTTACCATGTTATCATTCGTTTTATTCAAAATATTATAAAATTATTATTTATTTTGTTTGTGACTTATTTTATTAACAAAAGTACTTTAAACATGACTTATTATTTTTATATTTGCACAAAATTTTTGAATAAGTCGAATGGTCAAACGTTAAAAACAAAAAGTCAAAATGCTCTTGTATTATGAAATAGAGATAATAATAAAAGGAGAGTTTGAGTTATTTTCTTTAGGAGACCTGGGCGTGGCCAAAACTTTCCACCAATCATAGACCGTCTTCACCATCTTATAGGAAGTCGGCACATGGTAAAAGCAAAACTTAGAAAAAAACTATACAAAGAAATTCCTAGACTATTCATCTAGTAATCCTAAGGGTTTCTTTAGATTGCATGAAAATTGTAAAGGAAAGCTAGAGGAATTCAACACAGAGAAAAAGTTATTGGATGGTGAATTTGGTTCGAAGGGGTTTTAAAGGATAGAAAACATCCTTTCATGTTTTGAAGGAGTTTTAACATGTGGTATCACCTTGTGCTTACCAATTCTTTTGAGAATTCTAGTGGGCTCTCTCTCTCTCTCTCTGCTAATAAATATTCAAACCTCAAATTTTCTTTGTTTTTCTTACGAGACATCCAAACAGCATTTTATACAATTCATTTTATTTTGGTTCATGTGGTATTTAACAAGCCATGTTACTTTTTTTTATTTGTGTTTCTATTCTTGTGTTTTTTATTCTGTGTTCCCATCGAGCCAGGAACAGTAATTTACATGAGTAAGTGTTTCGTCCTTCCACTTTTTCCTTGCCAAATGGGGCCTTAACTACTGAGCAACTTGGCTAGCTATGTAGGTTAAGTCATTGTCATGCCCCATAGGTTAGGCAGGCAGAGCCTTGATGCTACTATCAAGATCAAATTCAAAAACAAAACACAGCTTAGCTTCCTGAATGAGGATATTTACTTACATCCATATACAAATGCTACTTAATTACACTGATAGTGATGAATGGTGATTAACTACTTATAGTCAAGCTGACGCTTTCATTAATTAACACTGCCATCACCATCACGGCATCTCCCTCCTCCTATATAACCATCCTTCTGCCTCTCTGCCACACTTAATTAGCTCCTCCGGCTACCTCATTCTCTTCCCAACAACAACAACACACACACACAAACAAACCAAAAAAAAAAAAGCTAGCTAGCAGTTCGCCGGCGCCGCCGCCGCGATGATCACGGGGCGCGACATCTACGACGTGCTGGCGGCGATCGTGCCGCTGTACGTCGCAATGTTCCTGGCGTACGGCTCCGTCCGCTGGTGGGGCATCTTCACTCCCGACCAATGCTCCGGCATCAACCGCTTCGTCGCCGTCTTCGCCGTCCCTCTCCTCTCCTTCCACTTCATCTCCACCAACGACCCTTACTCCATGAACTACCGCTTCCTCGCCGCCGACTCCCTCCAAAAACTCGTCATCCTCGCCGCCCTCGCCGTATGGCACAATCTCCTCTCCCGCTACCACCGCCGCAATCACAATAATTCTTCCCAGCTCGATTGGACGATCACTCTCTTCTCGCTGTCGACGCTGCCCAACACGCTGGTGATGGGGATCCCGCTGCTGCGCGCGATGTACGGGGATTTCTCCGGGTCGCTGATGGTCCAGATCGTGGTGCTCCAGAGCGTGATCTGGTACACGCTCATGCTGTTCCTCTTCGAGTACCGTGGCGCCAAGGCGCTGATCTCGGAGCAGTTCCCGCCCGACGTCGGCGCCAGCATCGCCTCGTTCCGTGTGGACTCCGACGTCGTGTCGCTCAACGGCCACCGCGACGCGCTCCAAGCCGACGCCGAGGTTGGCCGCGACGGCCGCGTCCACGTCGTCATCCGCCGCTCCGCCTCTGCCTCCACCACCGGCGCGCCACGTTCAAGGATGTATGGTGCGACGGCGTCGAGTGGGATGACGCCGAGGGCGTCGAATTTGACTGGGGTGGAGATATACTCGCTGCAGACGTCGCGGGAGCCGACGCCGAGGGCGTCGAGCTTTAACCAGGCGGATTTCTATGCGATGTTTTCTGGGAATAATAATAGTAAGAGGGCTAGCCAGATGGCGAGTCCCATGGCGCCGGCGGCGGCGCATCATGGTGGACGTGCTCAGGGGCTTGATGAGCAGGTCGCGAATAAGTTTAAGGGTGACACGCCGGCGGCGTATCCGGCGCCCAATCCCGGCATGATGCCCGCGCCAAGGTGGTGACAACAATTTGTACAATTTTTTTGTTGCATTAGACGTGACAGGTGACAATATATAACTAGTTGTGTGGTCGTTGGTATGTAGGAAGAAGGAACTTGGGGGGTCGAATTCGAATTCGAATAAGGAGCTGCACATGTTCGTGTGGAGCTCGAGCGCGTCGCCGGTGTCGGAGGCGAATCTTCGCAACGCCGTCAACCACGCCGCCTCCACCGACTTCGCCTCCGTGCCACCGCCGGCATCCGCTGCCATCGACGGCGCCACTCCCAAAGGTAACAAACCACCCATCCATCCATTGACGTACACAACGATCAATCACTAGTTTTTTTTTTAAAAAAAATAGTAAAAATGGTTTACATCTTCGCAGTTAGACTAGAATGATGAGTCACCATCTACATGCTTACGACTTGTACAACTTGTGCGTTTCAGGTGTCAGTGGGACTGTCACGCCGATGAAGAAGGACGGCGGCGATGTGGTTGAGATCGAGGACGGGCTGAAGAGCCCGGCAGCGGGGCTGGCGGCGAAGTTCCCGGTGTCGGGTTCGCCGTACGTGGCGCCGAGGAAAAAGGGCGCCGGCGGCGGCGGCGACGTGCCTGGGCTGTCCGAGGCGGTGCACCCGATGCCGCCGACGAGCGTGATGACACGTCTCATCCTCATCATGGTGTGGCGCAAGCTCATCAGAAACCCCAATACCTACTCCAGCCTCATCGGCCTCGTCTGGTCCCTCGTCTCATTCAGGTATATATCACATTAATTGCTGATTAATTTCACCATTGCACAACTTCAATGTAAATGTATTTTGTGATGATGCTCGTTGATAGATTGCTTGGAATTTTAATTTAGGAAATTGCGAGATCGATTGGTGATTAGTTTGTTAGTGATTAACTTCTCAACTGGATTAGTGTTTTCTGAGTGCATGTGAGAGCACATGATAATTACGTTGGTCTCGGATCTGGTCCAGCACATGCATGAACATAGTAGCACACACACACGCATGCAGGTGTGCAGGTGCAGGTCTTATGTGAGTTTCTGGAGTTTTGCAGCAGGCCGAATCTACCGAATCAGCTGCGATTGCCGCGTTTGTCCCCATCCACCCGGGCTAACACAGACAAAACAATTCGCTCACCTAGCTAGCTTGATATGATCCATCATCTGTAGAAGAAGATCACAATGATATGATGCATCGATCGCTGATTCATTGTACTATCCTACAATAGATGG
The DNA here is from genome assembly GCA_000325765.3 of Leersia perrieri. Taxonomy (NCBI): domain Eukaryota; kingdom Viridiplantae; phylum Streptophyta; class Magnoliopsida; order Poales; family Poaceae; genus Leersia; species Leersia perrieri. The sequence goes on from CM002484.1 coordinate 17,985,896, forward strand.
TACATCTAGAGGGAAGGTTCAAAGAACAGGGCATTTTTAGGGGGGAGGGAGCACATGCCACAAGCATCTAAAACAGCATACATGATGCATCTAGCATTGATTCTCATTGTCATATATTTGTGTACATGCTGAAAATAAATGCTTATTGACTTGGATTAATCATTGATGTACATTTCCTTTGTGAAATTTGATCAGGTGGAATATCCAAATGCCTTCAATAATAAAAGGCTCCATATCAATATTGTCAGATGCAGGTCTAGGAATGGCTATGTTCAGCTTAGGTACAGAGTTGACCATTTTGATACATTAATACTATCTATAGTCATAACTGTCTGATTTTTCTTTGATTTGACCAAGAAGTTCTGACAATAGTATATGTAACCCAGGCTTGTTCATGGCTCTGCAACCAAAGATCATTTCTTGTGGCAAGACCGTTGCAACTTTTGCAATGGCAGTGAGGTTCTTGACTGGGCCGGCTGTTATTGCAGCTACTTCTATCGCCATTGGACTCAGGGGAGTGCTTTTGCATGTCGCCATTGTTCAGGTAAGGAAGATATTCTTTATATAAGCTTTCCTTGCAACAATCTTAGAAGAAAAATCATGTATTATATTTTTATATTACAGTGAACTTGAATGTATATGTGGTAATCTTAAAGATTATTTGATTGTTAAACAGGCAGCACTTCCACAAGGCATTGTCCCATTTGTGTTTGCCAAGGAATACAATTGCCATCCTCAAATACTTAGCACAGCGTAAGAAATGCATGCTCAAATGTTTATTTGTTACTCCATACCGTTACTGAAGTCAATTCCGTTATCTAAAAAAAATACAGTTGCTGAAGATATAGCCTAAAATATAAAAATGTAAAATTTTCAGGGTTATTTTTGGGATGCTCATCGCTCTTCCGATCACGATACTCTACTATGTGCTTCTTGGGATATAGTGCTCTTGTTGAAGGAAAAATGGTAGAGAAAAGTAGGATTCTAGGTTTCTAGAGGAAAAAATGCAACAGAAATATATGGGCTTTCTTGAAGACTTGATGATCTACCAGAGCTGAAGAATAGGAGGAATGAAACTAAGTAGGATCCTAGCTAGAGAGAAATGCAAATGAAAGACACTCCTGATTACAATTTTTTATTTTTTTTCAACTGTTCTGGCATCAAAGTAAAGGTTAGGGCTCTGAGTATGAAGAGTTCAACCGTTAATTTGACAAGTTGGGCTGGCGGTACTAAAGATTCCACCAGTTGATTCCTTTGTCCAAAGACACATGGTCTGCCTCTGCACATTTTTGTTTGATCTTTGCCGCAGGTGCAAAGGTAACTGTAACTTCGATCCTACACTGGGATAAGCTAAAGTAATAGATGATGTTTCCATACTGCATGGCAAGATCCCTCTGAGAGCAAGTGCAGCAATAGCGTCAGCTGTCAGCGGTAAATTTTCCACGTCACTAGGTAAGATGGAAAAAACAACACATGCATGCATTAAAAGTACAGTACAGTGACAGCAAAAAGAGTTATTTAATTTGTTTAGGGCCCACCAGTCCTTCTAACCCTTCTCACAGCTGCATGTAAAATAGTTCAGTGTCCCACAAGATGTACTGGAGGCAGTGAGCAGCCAGGCGCTTCATCTAGCGCCGGTTGATGCTCTCTCTTCTCAATAACTCTCACCAGCTCATCAATTGATCTGACGTGGACAATATATCGCCCGCTTAGCATTCCCTATTAAACTTGCTCTCAAGGCTTTGGTTAAAGAGCTGGCTGCTTCAGTTCAATCCTTGCATGAACAGATTTTTAGACTAGCTGAACTCTGAAGCTGCATCTAGCATGGTAGCAGTAGTACCGTAGTAGTAACTTGTCAGCTAGTTACAGCATTGTTTATTGATGTGTAAAGGTGTTATGTAGCTTGCATTGATGAGTCCAAAGTAATGCATGCATGCTGCCATGATCTATGTGTCCAAAGTAATGCATGCATGCTGCCATTATCTACTCTTCTAGGGATTTAACAGTGGATCCCATGTAGGGAGTATCTTGTGATTGTTAGGAGTAATATTGTCTTTGTCTGCCTAATAGTGTTGGTCGATCAATAGTTAACTGTCAAGGGTCAAATGGTAGCTAGATCTATTGGTCTGCCCCACATGTGAAAACTTCTGTATTTTTTTGCTGCTAGTGGGCTGTCCCTTGTTGCATGGAACATGCATGAGGACCTAGAATATTGTGACTATTGTTTAATTACCGACTGATTAGTCTCCAGTCAGGTTAATTAATTTAAGTACCTAACCATTGTGCATGCTTGCTTACATGAAGGCCGCTTTTATTAGTCCGAACCATCCAAAGCTGCTGTTGTTGACTGTGTGCAAAGCTTTTGTGCTCTGACGAAGTGAAGAGATCTTCATGCTTTTGAGAACTCCTATAGTCCTATACACAACACTGACAATTTAACCATGGGTCCATTTCACACACTCGTCAGAACTAAAGTTCCCTTTTTTTTTCAACTTGCAAAAGGACAGAAACCAATGGAATAGACGGCCACAGTAGTTGTACCAATGAACCATTAATCCATAACCAAAGAAACTTATAAGACATACAGATGGGTTACTCCACTCGTAGCCAACTGAATCTAGTCAAACGAAGCAAACATCAATTGATCATACTAATCAATCACATAGAACAGTTCAGGTTGTCTGGAGGATAAGACTGATCTCCTGGCTAATTAGTCAAGCAAGCATCCCACATCAAGCTTTGGAATCTCAAGAAAGATATGCATCCCACTACAGTTGATTATCCGGACCACTCTATTTTGTCCGTTGAGGAGTGATTCTAAATATGGCAGTGGGCTGGGTCGGGTACGGGTAGAGCGAATCCATGCCCAGCCCAACACCCATATGCCCATGCCCGCCCATGCTCACGAAGACAAACGGGCAAAACTTCATGCCCGTGCCCATGCCCGATGGCATGCCCGTGGATACCCACTGGGTTTTGTCACACTAAAAAATAGCAGTAAAGATAGTAGCACACTTTTAGAAGTTAAATGGCAATTTTATAACATCAACAATTCAATATAAGTGTTTAAGTACCACACTTTAATCAGGAGACACAAGTATATACAGTAGTGTATATAATTGGGCCAAATGAGCCATATTATATAAAGTATAAAGTGAAAAGTCTGTAGACTACACATGGGCTAAAATATATCGGGTCGGGCATGGATACCCACAGACGAAATATAAAACCCACCTCGTACCCACTTAATTCATGGGTATCGTGCGGACGTGTCCACGGACAAAATATTGTGCCCACGCCTGTGCCCATCGGGTCGGGTATCCGTGGATACCCGAGCCCATGGGCAATACTGCCATCTTGAAGTGATTCAGTGAATGAAAACCACTTACAGCTTCTCCCGTCCATTCCGTTGCCATCAATTCTATGCTTCCAGCTGATACATGGGAGAGGGTCCTCTGCGGTAACAGTAGGACTCTCTCTCTGACATATGGGTCCGTCACCTTTTGGGCCTAGGAGCCGGCCGAGGCCAGGGCTGAGCTCTTCGGCGAGGCACGGCGGCGACGTGGTGTAGAAGAAAGCAAAGCACGCGCAATTAGAGAAAAAGGGCGCTGTAGACGGGGAATAGAATAGGGAGAACGCAGAGTACTTAGGCAAGGAACTAGATTGGATTAATTCTTCTTTTTGTTCTTCCCTTGCGTATTACATAGCTTAAATACCCCCTGGACTCCTAACAATACCGAATTGGACTCTTAACAAACTCCAATTAACTAACTAACTCATTTAGAGATAAAGATACAATCTGAAACGAATACTGTAAATCTTCATCCTGTTGCCGACGCTGCCGCGCCTCCCGTGCGAAGACCCTGGTGCTTACGACGAACAAAAGGGATTCCCCACATGATACAGTCCTCCGGCAGTCTACTAAAGGATCTGGTTCCGCTAATCTATATGTACAGTGTAATCTTTTCTACGCGTTGTATACTGCCACTTTTTTATTTGTTGAAATGTTGTGCAATCATTTTACGCTTTTGTGAAAAAAAAAAACATGCAACGGATGTTTCCTTAAATTTGTCTCAGTTGCATCGAACCAACATGACTTTACTGTGTGATGATGCGGACAACTCAGATACTTTTAGAAGCGTTCGCTATGGCTACTATCATTTCAATTCCATTTGTAAGCAGAGGCCGTCTTGCAATAGTCTCTCTACTGATAATCGATATAGACAGTTCATATTTTTCTACTAACATTTTTTTTAGAAAAGGGAATATTTCAATATTCCAGCTACTGTATCAACCAATACATATAATTGTCCATTATTACATCTATAGTGGTTGCAGAGATTGCTTCTAGCGTCAATAATAAATATTACAAGTAGAAACCATCATGAAGATAACAATATAAAAATAGGACTAAAACGGTCGGTAAAAAATATGATGGTGACTTTGGTAAGCAAATGGCTTGTTTGATTCGGAGTGAATTAAGCTTGCAGTAGAATAATTTGGCAGGTGGATGCAATTTAGCATGAGAACTTGATAAATGAGTGTGCTATTACAATAACCTGGCTAGTGGGTGCATTCTGTTTGAATAATTTAAGAAGTGAGTGTACATGTCTAACTATATAACGTTGATTAGTTTTTTTTGCAAGGATATTAGTATATATAGATAAGAAGAGAGTAAATCACTAAATTGTTGGCAACACTAAAGCCTAGACAAGTTTTGTATTGTCAATGTTTTGACAGATTTTGATAGCAAAGTAAATAAAATATTATTCGAAGTGACGACAATTTAGCAGGGCACATTTTGACTTTACACCGAAAATGGTCCGTACTCATCTTCTACCGTCGTCTCAAAATAAAACTATTTCGTGAGGGTGCGACACATCTTACGACAATGAATCTGGACATAGGGTTGTCCAAATTTATTGACCTAGGATATATATCCGGCAGAAATAGATATATTTTGAGATGGACATGGTACCGGATTGTGCTCGTAGGTAAAATAGGCAGTCAAACAAAACGCTGCGCTGGTTGTTTATAGTTGGGCCGTGTGGGATTTCAGCTAGTTTCGGCGAGCCTGATGGGCTGATGGCCCAAGTGGCAACGGGTGTTTCCAGGCTTGCACTGGTTATGCCGTGAAGCAGGCTGATATAGCAAGTGTTAACCTACGTTATGGGAGATATTTTTTGGTTTGACGATTTACCAAAGTTTGGTGGTGGACTGGTGGTACTGCCAAGGTAGAGAGGTACTCCGTAAGTGGGAGATACGAGTGTTGCCGTATTAATTTGGTTGGTGCTCATGTACAGCAAAACACACTATTCACCTTTGTTGTTGTTCCACACTTGAGTAGTAAAGCATATCGTGACACTCCAGCTTCTTGCGAAACAGGGCACCACCAAATCTCGCCGACCAGCTCTGTCGCCTCATGTCTGATACTGATAGCATCAACATGGTCAATCTCATCGCTCTCACAATCACCAGATATATTTCGTGAGGCGCTCGAGACCAATAAATCCCCAGATTCAGTGGAACGCAACGCCACGCTCACTCGATTTCATGGGAAATCGTCCTACGTGTGCTGGCTGGTGTGCACGCGCGCCGGCAAATCCACGGTGATCGCGACGGACGCGGATGGGGATTTATCGGTGCGGTGGTGGCACACGCTGCCTTCCTCGACCGAACCAAACCACCCGCATGATCGTGACGCGCGGGCGCATACGTGTGCGAGGCCTTATCGCCTTGTGCCCGGCACGTTTGCTCGGAACGGATCGAACCCCGCGGTCTTTTCTTTTCTCTTTTTCTCAGCGATCGACGTCACACACACCAAAAAAAAAAAAAGACACCCTCAGCATCGGCGATATCGCTGTTGTTCATGAGCACCGGCGAAACAAAACAAAAAAAAAACGCAGCAAAGGATAAACTCATCGAATCTAGAATATATATGCTCCATTCTCGCTGTAAGAAGCGCATTTCAGTTCCCAGATCTAGAACAAATCATCCCGACTAATCGCAACATCATCACCACAATCTGAAAATAAAACAAAAAGGGGGCGAAATTAAGGAAACAGAGACAACAGAGCAGAGGACTAGTCATGGACAATGGCAGGGTAGGAGACGAGGCGGCGGGAGCAGGCGGTGCAGGAGAAGCGGCGCTTGTTGTTGGTGCAGAGCGGGAGGAAGCAGAGCAGCCACTTTGCCTCCACGTCCGTCGCCGCCACCCCTCCGCCGCAGTACGGGCAGTTCCCCGGCGCCTTCTGCACCCCAAGCACCTTCTCCTCCTTCCCGCACATCATCCTCATCTTCTTCTTATTCTTCTTCGCCGCCGCCGCCGTCACTGCACCAGCAACAGCGCGCTCAGGTTTGTAGCTACACACGATGGGGTCGTCCTCGTCCTCGGCTAATAAATCCGGGTGGGGCGCACGCAATGAATGCCTTTTTGCTGTTGTGGTTGGCGCTGGTGCGGTAAAACCGTGCCACCACCTGCATGCGGTGCGGCCCACGCTGGAAGCGAACAAACCACGGGAGAAATCACGCTCTGCATGCGCGCGGTGGCCGGAAGTGGGCGCGGGCGCCGTTGCGTGGTGGCAACATGGTTCACGTTTTTTACGAAATCCAGTCGAATTCCACAAAATTTTACGGTTTCGACATTGAACGAAAGTAGATTTCGACCAATATTTCGAAAAAATACAATAAATTTGACCAAATTTTAATCAAAATATGTCGAAATTTGTTTGAAATTTATCATTCTGCCAGGGATCGGTATCTCCGTTAGAATCGAAAAAGTGAACTGGATGGCAGAGCAGGAGCACGTAGAACGTTTTTTTGTGGCTTCTCTTTTTTGTTTTTCTGTCACGTATAGGAGAGTTCGGTGTTCACGTTTCTGTGGCTTATCCGGCCGTCGTCGTTGCCGGGGCGGGCGTACGTAGGCGTGTGTTTCAGGTGACGCTGACGGGGGAAAGGGATGGATGAGTCGAGTCCAGGGTGTTCTGTTTATCTGGATTTGTCTCTTTGCTCGGTGAGTGACATGGAAAGGTCGTGCTCGGCGTTGTCGCCGTACGCACGCGTATGTATGTGTATAATCGATTTTGAGCACTCAAACAGTCAAATATCCAGTCAAATTTGTACTATCTTGCAAAAGGATGTAGAAATCTCACCGAATTCCAAGCTCACTTAATTAGGATCTGTGGAGTACAAATCAACAGCGAAATGGACTCGTTACTTTTCTTTCTCTTTCAGTGGTGAATCAAGATTTCTCAATCGGTCGTTCATGACACCCGGCAGCGATAAAAAGGAACTACACTTGATCTCGTATGACATGATGTTTGACCCCCCCATGTTGGCCACTGTTACACACGCCACATGTTATCCCGCAGGCCTAAATTTCGTACTACAACATGATTGGGATTTTGTCGCGGCGATGAAGCTATGCGTCAACAGTGCGACGTCCTTCGCGTTTGGCTTTACGTCATTTCATCGATGCAATCAATCAGAAACGCTGAACTATGCAGGTGATGAGGTGAACAATGCAGGGAGGCAGGGGAAGACGGTGATTAGCGTGTTGATGCCGGGTAAAGCTATACATGTGGTGAGCTTTGGTGACAAACCTGAGCAAATCAAGCATTGGCCCATTAGGTCCACAACAACAAGCCCAAAAAGGCATAACGGGCCAGGCTTGGGCAAAATAGGCCCAATTAGAAAAATAAGTGTCGTATTCGAGGAGATATGTAAAATACCATCTATATAGTGGTAAATCTGACGTCTCTCCCTCTTATTTCCTCCCCCACCGAAGAAGCTAGGGTTTGGGCTGTCGCCGTGCTCGTCTATTGAGTGCCGGCCGTGTCCTCCATCTCCTCCGTTGGTCACCTCTCTCCTACGCCGGTTGTTCCATTCCCCTTCTTCCTCTCTTCCGGTAGGTGCAAAGGTGGTGTCATGTGAGCATCTTCCAGATCTACTACTAGTAAACCACGCAAAAAAAAAGATCTACTACTAGTAAAAGCTTATGCATTTTCTGGGTTGATTTGTGTGGATTGAAATGTTGAAGACTTGAACTGTTTGTTGATCTCCTAAACGGCTACCCGGAGCGCGTCGACGAGACGGCAAAAGTGTGAGACTGAGACCCCACGCGGCATACGCTCCTACCGTGCCCTGCACGCGGGGCCCACCTGACGCCAACGGTCGAATCTCGCCGATCGCACCGCATATGAGTCTCGTTTTATTTCCGTAGGTTCTTGAGTCGCACTCAAATCTCCTCTTCCGTCTCCTCCTCTTCTCTTCTCCCCCAAATTGAAGAGGAGAGAGCGAGCCCTACACGCCTAGGGTTTCGCCCTCGTCGCGGCCTCCTCCTCCTCCTCCTGGCCCCCGCTTCCCCGGCGGCAGCGCCCTCCGTGTCCCCGCGTCTGCCGTTGTCTCCTCATCCTGTTGCAGCCCGTCTCGATTTCGCTGCTGCTACCCTGACCCAAGGTGGGTAGTGATGACGGTGCGCCGCCCTCCTTTTGCCTCGATCATCGTGTCCCTTGTCCTCCGCATCGATCTCGTGGTCGGATCAGCCGGAGTGGGTGGCTGGGCTGTCCGTACCATTTTCCCTCGCCGTCGGTCTAAGGTAAGGCGTCTATTATTCATGTTGATGGTGATGGAGATGAGATCTCCTGGACTCGATTTTTGTTATATGCTAGTGTTGGTTAGTGCAGATTTGGTTGATCTATTAGTTTCGATATATTAACCTGGAAATACATTGCTCACAATCTCATATATGAGTAGTCATATCTCTGTGAATTCTAGGTGATTCTTTGTGTAGAGAGAGAGATAAACATTCTTTGTGTTGTTCCTGTAAATTTTTATCAGTGGCAGTGTGACAATGTTGATCGCACAGGATGCAAGGTGCAGGGCTGGCTCCTGAATGTACTATGAGTCTGTATCCCTGAATGAATACGCACGAGTTATACGTGCATGGTATATGCGATCTGCGCGCGTAAAACTGTCTGTGAGTGGAGGGGAATGAGGCATTAAAAGTTGATTGGTACTTCTAGTAGGACTTACTATTTATACCCTTGATTGGTCAAGTTAGTAATAACTAAGCGCGTGCATGGCTCATTACCATATTTGCAATATTGCTGTAGCATGGGATAATAGACGTAGCCAAGGGTGCGAAACCAGGATTTGATAACGCCTTGGTCTGAATTAGTGTGTCCTTCACGATATCTATGATTTTCATGGTAATTTTTTAAGAGTTCAATGGGATTATATTTATAGCCCTAAGTCACAGGATGCAAGTCACACCCCTATTCGCCCCATCCTTGTCTCTGCCCAGTAGCCTACTTACGCAAATCACCAATTCTGGTCCGTGGTCTTAGTGCATTGTTTCAGAAATGGATATTTGCAACTTAAGTGCATGTGCACCTACACAGCTACTGTTAGATTTGCTTTGAAATTTGAGTTGGTGACATGGATTTCAGCAAAGGACAATATTGTATTCCACTTTTGTACTCCGCACAAATATTCAATAAAAACATCAAACAATCGTTGTTGTAGGCATACATGCATTTAGGTTGACGTTTCCCATTGTTTTAGTATGATTAGTTTCTTGATGTTGCAGATATTGCTATGTAGGAGTACTTCATATTTGCAACTGTTACTAAATACAGTATTGTTTTCTAGTAGGATTATATTACTACTTTAGCATTTGCATTTACTTGGTGTGAGTATGCATATGCACTTGCTTATGTGCGAGATATTGAGAGAGGAAAAAGGTTGGTATTTTAGTAGGAATTGATTTTTAATCATCAAGGTAGAGAGAGATGGTAAATTTACTATATGGTAATGGCTCGTTTTTAGGTTAAGAATACTGTGAATCTGTGCTAATGACATGCAATGTATGGTATTTACATTGATATCTCCTGCGTGAATTACTAAAACTGCAATATATTTTATTGGTTTCTCTATGAGTTTATGTTACTCTTGTTGTTATATGGTCACTTTTGCATGCATTTTATTTATGCATCATTCATAGCAGTATTATCCAGCATCATTAAGATACTCTTAGCACATATATCAGTTATTCATTTGTAGCGCATTGGACACATTAGTTGCCTGTTGCCATGCTCCTGCAACAATAGTTGGTAACTCCATGCGCTAATTTTTAATTACCTGGGCAGTATTAATTTTACCCTGTAGATATCAATTAAAATGTTCTTGGGGCAGTCTGCAACTGTTTTTTTTTTCTTATCCCTACCGCAACTACTGCTAATTTGTTTGTTTTGAACATTCGATATTGTTCTAATCATCCACAATCCTTAACTATTATTTGTTAATTTTCTTGCAGACTTGTTTTGTGATTGATCAGACTCTAAAATACCAAATTCCAAGTGAAGTTGCCTAAAGATAATAGTCTTTCTGCTGCTACTGCTTCCATGGTGAGCGGTCGGAAGTATTTAATATTTTGGGATCTTGTTCATTTTCAAGAGAATACTACTGCATCTTTCGTGGTATTAACTGTGTGTTTGTGTTACTAAAGACAACCAACGAGAACCTCCCACCAAATGTCATCAGGCAATTGGCTAAGGAACTGAAGAATCTTGATGAGTCACCTCCAGAAGGGATTAAAATTATCGTTAATGATGATGACTTCACCACTGCTGATATTGAGGGGCCTGGTAATATTTTATCAGCATACTTTGGTTTTGTATACAATTTACATGCCTATAGTAGTTCTCTTTCACTTTCTTTGCATATGGTGGATCATGTATCAGAACCTGGATTTTTCCCCTTGTACTATTTTCTTTCACCGTGTTCTGAAATTCTTAATCTCGATTTGGGGCAGCGGGAACTCCATATGAAAATGGAGTATTTAGGATGAAGCTATTGTTGTCTCGTGATTTCCCTCAGTCTCCTCCTAAAGGTGAATCTCTCAAAGCTATTGGGTTCTTGAAGTGAATCCTTTATCTGTATGTGTTCGGTTGTTCAAACTAAACGTGAATCTCATTGACCTTTTCTTTTCATTTGCAGGATTCTTCTTGACCAAAATTTTCCATCCGAACATAGCAACTAGTGGAGAGATATGTGTAAACACACTCAAGAAGGATTGGAATCCTACTCTTGGATTAAGACATGTTCTGCTGGTAAGCTCTGGTTTGTCAAAGTCATCTATTCGTAGTAATGTACGGCTACTTTGTTAAACAGTTGCTGGGCTAAAATTCAGCATAGCAGCATGGATTACTTTGCACGGCATGCAAGGTCAGCTTCTAGTAGCATTTCAAAACCTTGATTAAAGCTCTGCTGTTTGAAAAACATGTGTTCAGTTCAAACTTAAATGTGAATCTCTTAGCTACCGTTTCACCAAATTATCTCACTTTCTTACTATGATCAAGAGTGTGAGTTAAGTTTTTTCTCTTGCATGCGACAGGTAGTGAGATGCCTTCTAATAGAACCATTTCCTGAGTCTGCCCTTAATGAGCAATCTGGGAAATTACTGCTTGAAAATTATGATGAGTATGCACGGCATGCAAGGTCAGCTACTAGCATTGTATTTCGAAACCTTGATTAGAGCTCTGCTGGTTGAAAAATATGGTATTAAGTATTTTATGTGTTCAGTTGTTCAACCTTGAAAAACATGCAAGGTCACCAAATTATCACACTTTACTTACTGAAATTAGTTACTGATTATTTCATGTTGCTCCATGTCTATCCAGGCTGTCCACTAGCATCCATGCACTTAAACCCAAGAATAAGACCAAGACCGGGGCTATTTCTGAATCAACCACACTTCTTAATGCTGTCAGCCAGAACACACCATTGGGGCCAGCAGCATTGTTTGCCTCCACTGCAAATAAAGCATTTGGCACTAATTTGCAGGATCAGAATGCTGCTCCTTCTGATCCTGCCTTGGGAGCATCAGCCGTGCCCAAGAAGGATGGGCTACATGCTGTGAAAGTTCCAGCTGAGAAGAAGAAGATTGATGCGAGGAAGAAGAGCTTGAAGAGACTATAAAGTAAACAGCCTTGGAAGAGCTGAGGCTGTTAGTTGTAGCTAAAATCTAGATTTCTTCATAAGTTACAAATTCAGCAGATGCATAGTGAAATCGATAATAATGTGGCGGCATCTGATGCAACATGAAACGGTGTTCGGGCTAAACAGAGAAGAATGTGTACTGTGACTGTTGGTTGTACCATACTGTCTGTGCAATGACAATTGTTTGGTCGTATACTTGCCCTTACCTTCGTTGGTTCTTCCGCTATCTCTTTCTGTTAGTGTTAATTTTATTGTTACGTAGTTTATTTTAGCCTCCAGGGTAGTTAGTTCAGTGGTGCTGAAGCTTTCTTTTGCAAGAAGTTGACTGCTCTAATTAACCAATGGACTCTTGACACTACCCATGTCTAAGATTCGTGCCATTTGGTGCAGTGTGATCAAGAAGCTGATAAAAGGCATCAGGAGTCCCTATCATGACTATTAAATCTTCTTCTGGAAGTAGGCCTGGGTTCTCTTCTATATCGGAAACCATCATGAAGTTTTCTGGTAAGGTTCTTGTGCCAAATATCCTTTTTAACTGCAATTCACCTCGATTCTTCAGCTACCACATATAGTCACCAACACGACATATACATCTCAACATGATTATCTATCTACCAACACTCCCTTTGTTCAAGCACTATGTCATGTCTTCTAATTTCTTTGCAAGATTTGATTCGTGTTAAAATCTTCTTTTCAAAGTACTTCCACCTCCAGGGAGTTAGTGAATCTCAAAGCAGCATTGCCAGCCCAATGGCCATCATGATCTACCACCCAAAGTTCTCGTGACCCAAAGATGATTCAGGAACTTTCACAGGCAGTTGCACGGCACTGCATGCACTACTAGGCTTGGCTTTACGCCCTTTTCGCCTTTTTGCTTTTTTGATTTCTTATCCGATTGGTTACTTTGACCCCAGTAGAGTGAAAAATTCCGAATCAAATGGGACCCAAGAGAGGCAAGAACGCAAAGAGAAGAAGAGGAAAAAGAAGAAAGCCTAGATGCCAGATGACATTTGCAGGTTGGAAGAAATGAAGAGTTGCGTTTTCCATCGTCGGTGACGTCTTTTGCTTTGCCTCATCTCTGATCGCCAACCTCCGTAGACGCACGCAATCATCACGGCTTAGTCTGCAAGTGATCCATCACTTGAATAAAGTCGTGGCAATTTCTGAGACCCCAACTTGGTGATTAAACTTTGGCTTGTCCAAAATGTTCATGTATGATATACTAATATTTAGACGAGTCCTCCAAACTCCATAAGATTATAATTATATGGCAAAGTCTCCATTTTCCAATGTCACGTAATCCGACCGTGCAGAGCAGCAGCAAGTCAGGTGGCATTTGTTTATTAGTCTGACGAAGCGTTAAGGTTTTGATTACTCGTACATAGGAGTACTAGATGTTAAAGAACGGCAAATGGTGAATTTTTTAAGACAAAACACTGGTACATGTTCGTGAGCTATACGTTCCTGTCTACTACCGTCAGTCACAGGGGTGAGCTGAAAATTGAAGAGACTGTTCTTGGTGAAAACAACAATTTTGTTGTAGACCAAATATTTTTGTGGATAATACTAAAACAAATAAAAATTTCGAATGAAAGGTGTCGATTAACAAAGTAATGTTTGAATATACTGCTTCAGTAGTTTGACAGCCGAAAACAACAGTCAGCAAAATGGGTAACATCAGGAGTTGGTGCTTCAGAATCCATATTTAAGTTTACAGATAAAATAAGGGTGTGCTGCAAAGTTAGTTTTTCCTATCTCTGGCACTAATCAAATAACGAAACCTGTAATTTGAGATCTCATACGACGAATGTCTGCTTCATAGTTGCATGTGACATTTAAGCCTGCATTCTGCAATCACACAGTATTATTATTAGGCTGCTGATTTGATTAGTCAACCCTAGGAGAGGATAAGGACTGATTGCTTGTGGAGATCTGGGCCTGCTGGTTTGTCATAGTTTAGCACTTAGCAACTAATAAACACTACTACTTAACTACGAATTTGACCTACAATTGATAATAACACTTGAAACAATACTCTGCATGAGCGATTCCATATAAAACAACTAAGCTACTTGTGGACTGCAGTTCTCCATTTCAAATAGATACCACCCATTGTAGTAGGTAAGAGAAAATAATACCAATTACGGTAACAATCAATTACACCCGCATACGTAAGTTAAGGTATCACCTAGTATTCATCTCGGTCAAAAACAAAAATTACCAGTTAACTTTATATATAAAAAAGAGCATATCGCTATCGATGTATAGTCATTCACTCGTACCGTTCACATAGCCATTTATGTCAACTTTTGTACTGTCGAGGAAACGCACCACATTCATATAAAGTCAAAAAAATGTGATGCGGTTACCGCGTCGAAAACTCACTCGTAACTTGACTCAGCTCATACATGCTCGGATGACCCAGAATTTTATTTTATTTTTGAGCTAGACGCCTTGGGAGACTGGAGTTGCAGGTGATAAGAAAAGAGGTCATAAAAAAACACAAAGACCACCACACATGTTAATACTCCCATCTTATACAGTCTTTTTTTTTTAATTACACAGTAGTAGACAAGCATACTTATCCCTATGAACGCACACACGCAAACTCTACCCCTATGATATCTCTGAATACTGGACCGGCAAATTCTTAAGATTAACGAAGTCATTACGGACGTCTCGCTGACGACGGGTACGTCGCTTACCACTGAAACACAAAGCCATTAAATCCTGTAAAATTCGTCCTCACATGGAATCAAATCTAGGACCTTAGATGCTACTAATCTGATAACCACTCGGCTACAAATCCATTCGCTTTTATACGGTCTGCTAGTACCACGAGAAGCACAAAAAAAACCCCGGCAAAAACAGCCCATACACACACAGGCCGCACCATGATCCAATCCAGCCAGACAAGATCCTCTCAGCACATGCCTCCTCCCGTCTCCCCGGTCCACGCCGCACTGTGCCCGCCGTGGACCAGCCGCGCCCGAGGCGACGACGACGACGCCGAAGCGAGTCGCCTGCCACGTCACCCCGGCCCCACCTGCAGACGTGATAAATTTCCCAATCATCCGAGGCAGTTATTAAAAACTCGAAAAATTAAAGCGAGCCCCGCCTCTTCCAGCGCAGAGAGAGAAGAACCCCCTCCATTTTATTTTTCCTTTTTTTTTTTGCTGCCGTCGCGAGGCGGGGTGAGGCGAGGCGCGGGCGCCCACCTTTTTTACGCCGACGTTGCGTGCCCGAGCTGCTCGTCTCGTTGCCTTGCCAGCCAGCGAGGCGAGGCTATCATCCCATCTCGTCTCCTTCCTCGCCTCGTCTCCGCCTCCTCTTCCATTTCTCCTCTTCGCTGACTCGCTCTCTCCTCTCTCTCGCGCGCGCAGACACATCGCTCTCGCTCTGCCGCCGCCGCCGCCTGCGGGAGCATTGGGTGGCTGGATCCGGCGGTTTCGATCTGACCGAGGCGCGCGTGCGCGTCGGATGGTGTGATCGGGGGACGGAGGCGATCGTCGTTGATGAGGGGAGGTGCGGCGCTTGGAGGAGGAGGAGGGGGTGGGGTTGGGTTGATGGCGATGGCGCTGGTCGTCGTCGCCGCTGCATTGGCGGTGGCGCCGCGGCTCGCGCGGGCGGACACCGTCGCCGCTGACGGTGAGTGAGTTCGTTCGTTCCTGGATGGCTTCGTGCTTGACTTGACTTGACTCGGTTGGTTGGTTTGTTTGTTCGGTTGGTGGTGTGATGCGATGGTGCCTGTACGGGAGGCGAGTTGAGTCGGATTCCTCGCTGCTCGTGCTGTTCGTGTGGCGCGCGCGTGCGTGCGTGCGTGGGTGGGTGGGGGGGTGGGTTCGGTTTCGTCGAGATTAACGGGGAGCAGGGGATTGATTTGGGTGTGCTCCGCTGCTGCTGCTTGCAACTGCTTCGAGTCCGTGGTACGTGTTATTTTCTCAGTGTTTTTATGCATCTGTAATTTACGGTGCGTGGTGGTGGCGAGCATGGGGGAATGGAGAAACGAGGATCATCTGGTTTTGTGAGTTTTCCTGGTTCGACAGACTCCCTAATGGGATTATTTAGTTTTTGCTGAATTCAGCAATCAGGCTGACAAAAAGCCAAGCAAGGCGGTTGTGAGTTGTGACATGTATAATTCGGACTAATTGATGTTCTCTTGTTTGATAAAGCAATCTGCCTATCCCTTTCGTCTGGGATAACGAAAGTAACTTTTGAGGCCTGTGATGTTGTGGTGTTATGTGCTTCATGTCTTATCGCCCTCGATAGAAATGGGAGACAGAGATGGGTTGTTCGCATTCTGGATTGGTGGAAACCGAATAGAATACAGGAGGAAACAGTTGTATTTTCTACGCAAATAATAGCAGAATGGACACTTTTAATTGCCATACTGATAGCCAACTGAACATAATTAGGGGGAGTTGATCAAAGGAAGGGAATAATGTAGGTAATAGTTGTATGCTGGTCTTGTTGTTATGGCCTCATCAGTCAATTTAGTATAATGTGGGTTTATGTTCTAAAATCATGGACTACTGTTTCTTTTCTTGATGTGCATATGTTATCTCTATAATTTTTTTTGAGGAATGTTATCTGATCTCTATAATTGTTCTCTTTTTTCATCTGTCCTGCAATGTAGGTGATGTTGTGGTCCTCGTGGACAAGTGCCCACTGTTTCTTTTTGCATTAATGACTTCTTTATATTTCTCTTGACATGTGCAGTCTCTGCTATAAATGGATTGTACATTTCACTGGGATCACCAAAACTTCCTGGATGGTCAGGAACTGGTGGAGACCCCTGCAGTGAGCTTTGGCAGGGTGTTGTATGCACCGGTACAAGTATAACATCGGTGTAGGTTCTTCATTATGTTTTATTTTCTTTTATCTTGTCAATCCTTGGGATCAGTCTTATTGACTCGCCATTTTTAGAACAATGAATGCTGCAAACTTGGGTGGCCAGCTCAGCAGCTTAGGGAACTTCACCTCGATTGTTACCATGTAAGGGTGTTAAAGTTGTGAAGTTTTTATATTACCATCATAATGCCTGTCAAAATTACAATATTCTAGGATTTCTTTTTTCTGGTTGAATTTACTCTCTGTTTGTATTCAGACTAAATTCCTCATTGAATTATTTATATATTTGATGTAGAAATCTTAGTAACAATAAAATCGGTGGAACTATACCAGAAGACCTGCCGGTTACGCTGCAGCATCTGTACGTATAATTGATCTTTTATGCAGCTCTTTGGTCCTGTATTATTAAATTAATCCTAAGATCTTTGCACCGTTACAGTTTTCTTTCAGCTAATCAGATCACTGGAAGCATCCCAAATTCACTGGCAAAGCTTAAAAATTTGGCTGACATGTACATTCTTGCTCTCTTTCTGCAGAAAGTTTATAATGCATGCTAGTTTGTGTTATAAAGCACATATATTATTTTGATTGTTTTATCCAGGTCACTCAATGACAACCAACTCAATGGGGAACTGCCAGATGCTTTTGGTTCCCTTTCTGGACTAGTAAATTTGTAAGATGTCATTTCTGTATGTTTTCATGTCGTTGTGTTTGGTTGCTATATTATTGTCTTAATTTGCTGATGGTTGCATCTAAGGTTCATTGTAGGGATATTTCTTCTAACAACTTGACTGGTGTGTTACCATCATCAATGAAAAATCTGTCATCTTTGACTACATTGTAAGTGTACATTCTTTTCTCAGTTTCCAGTTACTATTTTCCGACCTAATTCTTCACCTGTCATATAATAGGCACATGCAAGGCAATCGACTGTCTGGGACTCTCAACGTCCTGCAGGACCTACCTCTTAAAGACTTGTAATCCCTCTTTTTCTTCTCTGTTATCACCATGTTCATTCAGTTTCTCTAGATTTAAAAAATTGAAGGCATGCTTAATTTTAGATTTCTTTAATTTGGTTTCTTTGTCTATTTTTTCCTAAGACATATGGTATCTTTAAAGATGCATGTAGCTGTTGTATGATATTAACTTATGTCTTCTGTACAATATTAAGTATACATCCCGTGTTTAACTTTGTTTTGAAATCTTTGAAGAGAATATATGGGACAGCCAGATCTGCATTGTTTGCAAACTTACACTGCAATTGCCATCACTGATTTCATAGTGTAATATTCCGTAGCCTTGTAGGAGACAGTGTGTTTACAAAAACAATCAGTTCAACATTTCACTTGAAAAAACAATGCTTCCCTTTTTTTATCGATGTTCTGATTATAAGCACTCCCTCCCAGCAATGCTGCTTCTATACTGTTGACCATTTTTGTTCAAACAACCTTGTTCTTTAGTTCAAATACTAAAAAAGAATAATGTTATTGGTTCGAAAGTAGTATACTGTAGACTGTATATGTTTTTTGTGGTGACAATGTCACTACACATCATTGAATAGTTGCACTTATATCCTGTAACATCTTTACTCTGATCAGGAATATAGAGAATAATTTGTTTTCTGGACCGGTGCCTCCGAAGTTACAGAGCATACCAAATTTCAAGTGAGACATTTTTTTTCTTGTATTCAATTTCATTTTGATATTAGCCAGTAGCCACTTGTACTCTTTATTTTGTCTACCTTGACATTATTTTATCTTACATGATAAAAAAAAAACAGAACATTGCTGTATTGCTTGTTGAGTAACTAACAGTATACAAGTGCAGAAAGGATGGGAATCCATTTAATACCAGTATAGCCCCTTCTGCATCACCGCCATCAACACCCGGAGGACCAGCACCAAGTCCAACACCAACAAGACCAGCACCAAGTCCGACACCAACAGGACCTCCAACACCAACACCTACCAGTCCAAATGCAGCACCATCAACATCACCTCCATCCCCCTCAGCCCCTCCACCATCTAAAACACCATCAAACTCTTCTGACGGGCCTACTACCCGAGACAACATTTCATCATCTAAGAAACAGAATTCCTCAACCCTCAAAATTATTGGATTTGTTTTTCTTGGAGTAGTTCTGTTCATAGTTATAGTCCTGCTGGTAATATTTTGTTTGTCTAAGTACCAAGAGAAGCGGTCAAGTTATGATTATAACAGAAGTCAGTTGGCAAGGGTGCATCATACAGTTGAATCTAGAATCAACCCATCTACGGTGCAATCAAGGGATGATGCTAAAAAAGGTTAACTTATTTTGAATTCCCAGTAGAATATATATTTCTGGTTATTTTTGTCATGCATATAATATATTTTATTTGACATGTTCAGTTGAGGCTCTTGACAGGAGGGGGCGTGAGCAAAGTTGGGCATCAGCAGGTACAATGTCCTTGGAACAACACAAAATCTAGTTTTAACATACTGTTCACCGAGCTCAATTTTTTTAAGTTTCGTGCAACTTTTTGCAGCCATCCCTAAGAAGCCTGCTGAAAACCAAAGAGAGCACATAGTTAATTTGGACTACAGAGATAATCTGGAGCGTACAGATTCAGGACTTTTTGCAGTCGCTCCACCACCCCCTCCACCTCCCCTGCCTTTTGTGCCACCATTCCCTGTTGAAAAAGTTATTGTAAATCCTGTCGTTTCTCCAGAAAAGAGATATATCTCTCCACCAAGAACAAGCAACCCAACTTCTGCCACACCGTTCTCCGTTGCATCACTTCAGCAATATACAGGCAGTTTCAGAGAGGAGAATTTGATAAGAAAAAGTAGACTAGGAAAGGTATACCTAGCAGAGTTTCCTGACGGAAAGGTATGTACTAACTACTAGGTATTACTTGTCTTAATAAAAAGTGCAACGCATATATTCAGTGTGCAGTTAAAATACTAATTATCATTCCTGATATTCTGTGTAGTTGGAAGTTATGAAGATTGACAATACTGATGGAAAAATATCAATAGATGACTTTCTAGAATTGGTTAAGCTTGTCTCAGACATCAAGCATCCTAACATCCATGAGTTAGTTGGATACTGTGCTGAATATGGGCAGCGGTTACTTGTGTACAACCACTTTAGTACAAAAACACTAGATGATGCACTTCATGATAGAGAGAGCGTTGATGGTACACTCTCATGGAATGCTCGCCTCCAGATTGCTCTTGGTTCAGGAAAAGCCTTAGAGTAAGTAAAATTATGGCTCTTGTTTTACCTTTTATGTAATCCATGTATGAAATTCATTTTTTTAAAATGTGCGATCTTCATACTTTCTTTCTTGCAGGTATCTCCATGAAAGTTTCCAACCTCCAATTGTGCATCAGAGTTTTGAACCTGCCAATGTACTCATTGATAATAAATATTCAGTGCGTGTTGCTGAATGTGGACTAGAAAAATTGATGGCATCAAGTTCTGTCACTCAGGTAAGATATAATGTGTGAAGTTGCATGTTTATTCAAAGTGCTGTAGTTGTTATAGCTGAAACAGTATTTTCGAACATGTAAAGAGTGATTAACAATCCTTGAGAAGGTACCAAGAGGTCCTTTGGTTCGGATAGCTTATCAGAAATTTTCTTTTAAGTAAAAGTTACTATGAAGTTCCGCTCAACACATTGGATGGAAAGAATTAAATTTTGATTCGGCACTTACTTTTGCTCTGCTGCTAGTTGATACCACACTTTGTTGTTTGATCACAAGTCACAAGTGAGTAGATTTAGCTAATTTAATTTGGCCTCCTTTTCTTTCTCTGGCGTATATTAGCTTAGCAGCGCTCAAAAGGGCCAAGCAATGAAGAAATCATCTAGTTATGTTGATGAATATGACAGCTGGTGCACTTACCACTTGTATATTTTTGTTCCAGTTGTCAGATCGGATGCACGCACTGTTGAACTATGAATCACCCGAATTTCGGGAAACTGGGATAGTTGCAGAACAAGGTGATGTTTACAGCTTTGGAGTAGTGATGCTAGAAATTCTTACTGGGCGTAAACCATATGACAGGTAAGAAAATTTTGAAGTCTCGTGCTCTCAAGTTTGATCAGGATTTCAGGACCTTTCTTTAATTGTTTTAGATCAATGTTTTAGTGCGATATGGGGAAAGAACTATGTGAACAACAGGCCTGATTTATGCAAACAAATTTTCAGTTCACTCCCACGTGCTGAGCAACATCTTGTTAGATGGGCCAATTCTCAGCTTCATGACATAGAATCACTGTCAAAGATGGTGGACCCTTCTATACAAGGGCAATGTACTGAGAAAGCATTGTCACGATTTGCCGACATAATCAGCCGATGTATCCAGGTAATTCGTGTGTATTCGTTCTTACTGCAACTTCCTTTGAAAGCATGCTACTACGTACTCCCTCCGTTTCACAATATAAGCGCTCTTATAATGTTTGACCATTCGTCTTATTCAAAAATTTTGTACAAACATAAAAAATGATAAATTGTGCTTAAGCTATTTTTGATAATAAAATAAGTCACTAACAAAATGAATGATACTTCCATAAGTTTTTGAATAAGACAAATGGTCAAACATTGCAAGCAAAAAAGTTAAAACTGATAGCATTATGAAATGGATGTAGTATTACACAAGAACATGTCTGATGCTTCACATTATTTGTGCTATTTTGAGTATGAAATATCACGTGTCATTGTGTTTAATCTGAAATTTTCCCAATGGAGCAGGAACCACAATTCAGGCCACCTATGTCTGAAGTTGTTCAAGACCTAGCTAGAATTATAAATGCTACTGGTGAGGAATCGGAGTAACACACAAATCAAGGACAGAATCCCTTGAACCAAGTTGCGTGTAGATACTGGGAGGAAATTCTTTCAGCGTATTCTGGAAAGAATACTGGCAAATAAGCTATCGTTCCTAGAGCAAAGACACAAGACACTAACACCAGTTACACCATAACGTGTGCCAACCTGGAGCCGCATTTACACATGAGGATAATGGGAGGTACAGCCAACATGTACTTAGCTGTTGCAGACTTGAAATTGATGTATTCTTTTGCAGGCATGATACCATACCCACTTGTAACCAACATTCATGGTTTGGTTAAATTTTGTGCCTTAAAGCTAAAGATATCTATATCTTCATTCTTTGCTCGTGTTCGTATTGTGTCATCTTTAGACATGGAAAACATGTTCTGCCTTCAATTTCTTTAAATATCTGATATATTTCTTGCATGGAACTATGGAAGCCAGTATGTAGTAAGGATTCTGGAATCTTGATACGCCGAGAAAATATCTGGCAGTGCCAGGTCCTGCCTGTCATCATGTTGAACAATTTTTTTTCAGCAAAAATCGGGAATTTTCTTCATTAAGAGCCAAGTGCTCTGAATAAAAATGATGAACAAACGCTGATGATGTACTATTGGACAGACCGGAGCAATGAGCGGCTGGCAAAAGACCGAAAAGCAAATTGCGGTCCATGCCTGAAGTGGCATGGGTTATGGGTACTATCAGGCTAAAGTTACTGGGTTGGTCTGGATTGGGCTTAGATTCATATCGGGCCATTAACACAAAAATAAGTGTCAGCTTGGACTAGGCCCAGTTCTCTATCGGGCTAGGGCTGTGTTTATTATTCCTTTTTTTTCTCTCTTTTACTCTCTGTTGCGGTCTTGCCATACTGAATTACTTATTCTTCTATTCCACTGAAAGTACATATTAGCTCATTCTTTTTTCTTGTAGGGTATTGCTTCTATTAGTAGCCTTAATTAAGACTCTGACGTGGATGTTGGCATGCTTAGTAATTTTAAACGGACTTCCGTTGATCCCTACAGGAGTTGAATTCCTCATATCGTCTTTACTTCTGAGATTTCTCGTGTTCCAAATGAGGCCTAATTTTGAAGATTTGTACTTTAGGTCGTCAGGTAATCAATCATTTTGAAGAAAAGCATGGCCGACCATCCCCCCTATCCATGCCCCACAGGCCCACACACCACACCGTGTCAGCATAACTGTTACTATGTTTATTGTAGCCATACAATTTCCTATATTGCATCGCTAATTTTGGTTGAGTTTGATCCAAAATATCATTACTGTATTTTTGCATTTCCTTTCTTTGGGGATGGTATTCTGCACTTCCGCGACGTTTGCCTCTGTTCGTTTCCTCGAGGTAATCAACAACCTCAATCAACTGCTAATCTCCGGTCCATACAATAAATCAAAACAAAAGGATACAAAAATAAAATAAAAGTAGATACTTTTTCCTACGAAAAACTCCAGGGAACTACTCTAATTTCTTACGAGACCGACATGTTCCATCTGGAAACAGAACAAGCCTGCGAACTTCGCAACCACAACTTCACAACCACGAGAGCAAGCTGCAAACTGATTCAGGACAGTGACAAGCCCCAGTCTCTCCGGCCACAAAAATCGCCCAAGTGCATGGTGGTCACAACTCACACGAGGCTGAGAATTGTGACGTTGGTTTTATAGATCTAGAACTGTTGATCTAGCCATGCCATGTGGATGGCCACATCTTGTTTCATATAATATCCTCTGGTATTTATGAGGTTGGATGGTGATGGATGCTTAAGCAAGGGGCCGATCGATATGCATACAATGGACCCTTCGATTATTTCCGCCCTCGTTTTTAATTTCATTATTGTTTGCAATGCATGATCTCTAGGCTTAGAATCGTTTAGGCCCGAATCTGTGGCTCTCCTAGACTCCTTGTTTCATAAAGAAAGCATTGCTTGGTGTAGGTTGGTTGGATTAAGATGTGTTATGCAATGAACCACTCAATGGTATTAACCAGTTAACAACATGTGTTGATCCCCCGTTCATTTCTGTGGTTGCTGGAGGTTTGCATCGAGATTATTCGAGCAGGTTTCTTGTGCAGTTGTGCTACACATATCTCTGTTCATCTTGGAGATGGAAAGATACCAACTCAACTGAATCAAGCTTCAGAACCATGAAGACGGAAGCGATCATCTGCATCTGCATTCTTTAGTTTCTGGATGAGGGCATTGAAGCTAAGTCCGGCACGATAGTACTACAGCGCAGCTGTTCATGAATCATCCAGAGACCTGATTACTCTAGTATCAAAATTAATACCTAAATTTTGACAATATTAATACTACCCTGGGACCGTTCATTTGTGCCTGAATGGCAAATTGGCTAATTGGCACGTAAAACAATAAACGTTATTAGTATGTGATTAATTAAGTATTAATTATTTTAAACTCGGTAAATAGATTAATTCATTTTTAAAAAACAATTTTACGCAGAATTTTTTTTCCAAAAAATACTCCGTTTTAACAAGTCGGGAAATGTGCTTACGGAACAAAGGGAAAAAGCACTGTTCCGAGTAGCAATTGGTTACAAACGAACATGGCCATGAATATAAATGTTTGATTTATTTGTATGTCAGGTTTTGTTTAGTTTAATGCCATGCCTATACATCTGTAGTGCCAAATTCTGAATATGTTGTAATGTTTGGGTCTAATCAGTCTGATGCGTAACTTCTAAATTTCTTGCAAACTACTGTCTTTTGTCTGAAAATATATCTTATCCAATATATATGGACAGAACCTTAGTCCATACACGTTACACTAGAAAATGTTCCATACATTCTAAAGTCTAAGGTAGTATGATTTGGAACGGCCGCGGTAATTAAGATTAATTAAGATTCTAAGTTCTAGCGTACATAGTTGCTCTGCGCATTAGAATTCAGAATCTAATCACTTGCACTTTTTTTATCAGCATGAGTCAAAATTTAAATTTTGAAATTTATTTTTAAAGTTGATTTTGTGGTATTTAACAGTCTCTTTCTCCATCTTTAGATTTTAAACCGTGGATAGTACTAATCTAAAAGTTCTTTTTATCGATAACTTATTTTTTTTTCTTCGATCGTTATAATAAAAACGGGCGAAACGATCACATGATTTCACATCATTAGGATGCACGAAACCAGCGGTGGATCTAGCAGCAAATGCAGTGTGTTTTGCGGTCGATCTGTGTACACAGTTTGCGAACCCCGCGACCGCTCGTGCCGTGGACGGTAGCGCACCGCTCTACGTACGTACGTACGTACATCACTAGCTCCGCCTCCACTTCTCCTTTTTTCCCTTTTTTTCTTTGCCTCTCCAGCCGCGCGCGCGCGTCGAGCGAATGCGAATGGTAGGTTCGAGAAGCACGCAAGCAAGCGAGCGACACGGATCGACCACCTGATGGATGCATGGCCAGATCGAGTCGTCGATGACGCGATCGATGCGGTGTCGTCCTCACGTACGGTGGTGTCCACAACCATCACCGATCAACACGAAGAAAACACAGCGCTTGGTGTCGCGCGTTCGAGGACCACGCGTTCATGCAGCGAATCTATTCGCGGCCCGCGGGGTGGGACGCGTCGATCGATAGCGCGCCCATCCCGCGCGCGAGTGAGGCCGCGATCGATCACCCAACCAACCAGCCACGCGCGCGCGGCCACGGCCGGCCGGCATAGCTCGCGGCTCGCAGCGCCCGTACGTGGCCTCCGCGTAGGGCGCGCACCGCCATCGCCGCGCGATCAAACACAAGTTTTTTTTTTTCTCGTTAAGCGTCGTGTCTAACACGGACGGATGCTGGCTAGGAGGAGTCCACGCCGGGCGATTCTAGTATTCTACTGCTCTCTCCAAATAAAAAAAACAGATGTTTTGAACAATATCAAAGTCAATCTTTTAAAACTTTGACTATAGATAATTATAAAAGCACGTTTACGAATAACAGAACCACACGTAAAGATTCATCTTGAAAAATATTTCAATATGTTTATTGCTATTTCTCTATATATAAACATGGCTAAAGGTGTTTTTTAAACCGTACTTTTGTTCAAAATATCCATTATTATTAAACTAGAGGAGTACATACTATTTTTTTTGACTCGTTAAGTTTTTAAGATATGACTAATAATATTTATAAAAATATGCTATTTTAAATTAAAAGGTTTGTATATTATAAGTTTGTTTAACGACGAACCTAATCGCATTGTTTTTTATGTGATAGTTTATTTTGAATTTTTTATTATTAATAGTTAAATTTTAAAATGGTTGATTTGACTTTATATATATATATTTTAGGACCGTGCCATTAATTTGTTTGGTGTCCAGGCGTGGCGCGGTGATCGCCTCTACTCCGCCTCAGACCCAAAGCGGTGATGCTCGGATATTTTCTCTCCGTTGGTGGGTGGGTTAGCTTTAGCGCGACGTAACCAAGAGATAATTACAGCGATTTATACTACACACACACGGATGCATGTACCATAATGTGGTCATCAACCGATCGGTACGGATCTCATTTTCG
The DNA here is from genome assembly GCA_000325765.3 of Leersia perrieri. Taxonomy (NCBI): domain Eukaryota; kingdom Viridiplantae; phylum Streptophyta; class Magnoliopsida; order Poales; family Poaceae; genus Leersia; species Leersia perrieri. The sequence goes on from CM002484.1 coordinate 18,012,092, forward strand.
CACCACGAGTATTTTTTACGACGATGGATGTACTAAACAAAAATTTTAAATAGCATGGACAGGATGATCGACAGATCGAGTGGTGGCACGTACCTTCATGTTGGCATAAATAAATGAGGGGATTAGATTCGACCGCAAAATCTAATACTAGCTAGACAGCGCAATATATATATTTTATAAAAGCAATTTGCAATGAGCCGCAGCCGGATGGATAGAAAAGGATTTTGATCCAAACACACCACCTTTCGTCGCCGTGTGTCTAGAATCGTCAAACACTAAACAAATTCACAAGTGGCATATCAAATTCAAACAATTCCAGAGTCCAGATACATCCAGGAATAAACAAAACCAACCGAAAGTAAAACACCACAATAACACATCGAGGAGGAGCCTTCCAGGAGCGGTGAAACAACAGCGGCAACAACAATAAAAAATGGGACAAAACCACGACCAGTCAGTGAAGTGACCGGGCGGTAGGCGCTGAATTCGACCAGGACGAGGTTGTGTGGCCACGAACGCCTCTACGCCCTTTCGACGCCAACCTCCCCAACGAGCGGCTCCAAATTCTTCTTCCCCTCTTCTCCTCCTAGATCGTGTCATTAACCCCTATACTACTACTACTAACCACTTGTGTCGATGTGTGTCCCTTATTTGATTCTGCCCTAATAAAGTATCCTCCTCCTCCATGGAAATCGCTCCAAGTGTCAACCACTTAGCGATCGATCGATCTCACGTTGGTACGTGACAGCCACAGCAACGACGTTGCCGATTCCATGTCCTTGCGAAAAATTTCTCGTCGTCACATTCCGTTCTCATCATTTGTGCTACCTCCGTCTTTAAACAGGAGTATTTGACACTATCAACTTTTTACACATATTTAACCATTCGTCTTATTAAAATTATTTATAAAACATATAAATTTAATATATATATATATATACATAAAAATATATTTAGTACTAAATCAAATGATAAAAAAATTAATAGTTACATAATTTTTAAATAAGATGAAAGGTCAAAATCAACGGCGTTAAATATTTAGTCATCAAATAATATTTACGGACGGAGGGAGTATGTATGTACACGGACGTCGCACGTGTGTGATGGATGGAGAAGGGGAAAAATCGGTGCTTTGTGTGAGGTGAGCGAACTGCTTTAAATACGCGCCCCGAACCAAAGCGAGGTTGTTGGGTCACTTCGTCACGGCGCTCGACGCGATCGGAGAAAAGGATCGGAGGAAAAAGGAGAGATCAAATTCGTGTCGTGATGGGCGGCGGCGGCGAGGCGGAGGAGCGGTGCGCGCTCTGCGGCGAGGCGGCGGCGGTGCACTGCGAGGCCGACGCCGCGTTCCTATGCGCCGCCTGCGACGCCAAGGTCCACGGCGCCAACTTCCTCGCCTCGCGC
>CM002484.1:18022679-18034054 GCA_000325765.3 Leersia perrieri
TGTGTGGTAGTTGCGCCGGCGGCGGCCGGGGAGGATCCCGATCCCGCCGGCGGCGGGCTGCGCCGCCGCGTGGAGGCGGGCCAGGGTCACCGTCCGGGAGAGCGCGCGCGAGGCCGACATGGATGGTGACGTCAAGCGGTGGCCGGAGCTCGGAAACCTAGCAGCCGCGTGCGGTGGCCGCCGGAGTTCGAGACCTCGTGGTGATGTCGCGAAGGTTTGAGAATTGAGACGAGGAAGGTGGGGGAGCTGGTAGTAAATATAGAAGTAATTCGGGGGCTTATCCGCAAAAGACACGGTTTCCGGTTCGGAAAACTGCAGGCTGTCTCCGCCGGTTTTGTTTTGCCGACTGGACATTTTACACTCGAGCCCTTTATATAAACATATAATACAAATAGACCCTCATTTGAATAATGTTTTTGCAAAGGTCTAAATGTAAAATTAGTATTTTTCGGAGGTTAGATTAGGAATTTATTATTCTCAAGGGGCTAAAGCGGAAAGAACCCACCGCCTTTACCCTTCTCTTCGACTCTACGCAACTCCTACCTGCGGCGGCGGCGGCGGCGAAAATCCGAAGCTTTCGAGTGAGTTCGAGCCATCGAGGAGGAGGAGGAGCTAGGGTTTCGTGGTTTGCGGCGGAGATGTCGGCGTACGACGAGGTGGAAATCGAGGACATGGAGTGGAACGCGGAGCTCGGGGCGTACACGTACCCGTGCCCCTGCGGCGACCTGTTCCAGATCACGCTCGCCGACCTCCGGCTCGGGGAGGAGATCGCGAGGTGCCCCTCCTGCTCCCTCTTCCTCACCGTCGTCTACAACGAGGAGGACTTCGCCAACGCCAAGGAGCCGCCTGCCCCTCGCCCCGTCGCCGTCGCCTGAGACGGGTGAGTTTTTTGCGCTGTTGGAATCCGTTGCTGGTGAGGCGTGTTCAATGATTAGGTTATAAATTTGAATCGTTGGTTTGTAATTTGGAGTATTAATCAATCAATCTGTAGTATACCTGGTTATGGATTCGATATATAGTTGTGAAATTTTAGCCTTTGGACTTTGGAGGCCTTCTGAATTCTGGTGTATGTTTCAATTTGGACGAAGTAGGGGGAAATTAGCCTTAGTACAAACGTGCGATTTGGTAGTTTGGAAGGTTGGGATTGATGTATATAGTCTGGTAGACCTATGTAATTTTGAAGTGTTTATTTGCAATAGATATTATTGATAGATAAATGAGTAGTAGTATATTGGTTCTCAGGTTTGAGCATAAATCACTCAAATTATGACAGATTGTAGACATATGTGAGATTTTCCTAATTTCATTGTTTATACTAGGACGTGGATTTAGGTGGTCAATAGGTGAAGTATGGATACCTGCTATGTTTTGGCATGAGCCTGCCTCACGGGAATTTGGCAGTCTCTTCTTGGGGCATTGGTCCAGAAAGCAAGTAGAATTACAATTCTGGCACTTGAATTACTGGATGCTAACTGGTGAGCTTCAGGAAATTTTGTTTGTTGATTAGTTGGTGTGAACTTTGGGGTTTATTGTTTTGCTTTATGGATTGGAGAAATTTGTTAATTGGCATGGCAATGTGGCATGTCAGATCTACTGTTGCTGTTGGGCTATTTGTTGATTGAAAAATAGGTTTTGTTCATACCCTGAGTTCAATATATAGTTGTGAAATTTCAGCTTTTGGAGGCCTTCTGAAAACTGGTGTATATTTCTTTTTTTGATGAAATAGGGAAAAAATTTCATCCTTGGTATAAGCATGTGATTTGGTTGTTTGCGAGGTTATGTAGTCTTGTAAACCTATGTAATTTCGAAAATGTGGTGCTGTGGTTGGTTGATTGCTTTGATGTGCCGATAATATTGATTTGTAGATGGAGGAGTAGGATCAGGAATTCAGGATTGATTTCACAAACCACAGAAGTTTGAATTTTGAGTTTCTCATACATGGGAACGCATGGACTTGATAGCTTAGATTGTAACAGATGTGAGATTTTACTAATTGATGTGGCAATGTGGCACGATAGGTTCTCCCCTTTTTTCGGCAAGGAGTGATAGGTCTCCTGGTAAACTATTTGTTGATGGAAAATTAGGTTTCGTTTGTGCCAGCGGATATGCTTTGCAAGAGAGTCCTTTAGAAATAGAATAACTGATGGGTAGATTGATAATTCTTTGATTCATAGGATTGGCAAAGGATTTTCATAGGATTCAAATTCCTATGGAATTTTTCCTATATAGACCTTTGATTTGTAGGAAGAGGAAAGGAAAATTTTCATAGGATTGCATTCCTATAGTTCAATTCCATAAGAGTTTTAACAAGAGGTCTCACCTCTTTGTAAACTTCCTTTGTTTTTCATGTGCCACTATCAAAGGGTTGCTACTCTCTTTTCCTGTGTTTTGAATTCCTGTAGGAATGGAAGGGTATACCATTTCAATTCCTATGTTTTTCCTATTCCTGTGTTTTTCCTATCTTGCGAATCAAAGGGGGCCTTTATATGACGAGCAAGCTTGTTGAAGTCTTATCTAGATATAGCGACTTCATAGCTGTTTACTCCAATTTAACTGGGAGGATGAGCTTCTGTCTTAGGTGTAAGTTTATTCATGTCTTGTCAAGAATTAGCAAAACTGCAAGGAGAGGTTAAGGTTCTTTGTACCGTTAATTTCTTGGAAAATCGTTAGTAGATTTGGTTAACACAAGGTATTCAAACTGTATGATATTCGATACATTATTTATAAACCTTTGCTCCATCAGTAGACAGCAGTATCTTCATGCCAAGTTACAAGCACTACTAGTACTGTTCTTGCTATCATTTGGGTATTATTGACTGATATCATTAATTGCTTGCGGCAGGATGGAACCAGGCGATGCTGGAAACCAAACGGGAGCACTTGTACTTCTAAGATGAGAGTAGAATCATATCGATTTTTGGCTTTTGGATTCACTTATGTACGGAATTACGAAAAAAAAACGCAACCTGTTACATGGCATCATGAATAACTGTTGCTTGGAGATTTTGCTGTTGCATATTTCTCACACAATCTTGCCTTCATTATTAAAGTATCAGTCACTCTTCCATGGTCAACATCTTGCCTTTGGCTTTTGAATTCACTTATCAACATCTTCCATGTAAAATCTTGATGAAACTTGTGCAGTGCAAATGTCTTGAAACGGCATAAACCTTCTATGGAAACTAATTGCATGGATATTTACATCGCTGCTCGATTAAGATCAAAATACTAACCTTGTAAAAGGTGCATAAAGTTACTACAGCAAGGAAAGGTACCAGAGACAAAGTTTAACAAATGAGAGGAAGAAAGTATCTTCGATTGCTCATTATCAGAACATAGAGATGAAGGTTTTTTTAAAAAATGAACATAGAGATGAAAAAGGATATGTATAAACCTTGCCAATTCACATTTGGGTCTGTAGGTGCTATAGCAAAGCCATATGATACCGGAAGCCCAGCATCACTTTACAATCAGCCAGGAGTTGTTCAAATATACAATTATGATTTTATCAGCTTTACATTGAGCATGTACATCATATCTAGGAAGCAATTGGACCATTTAACCATTGTTTGTTCATTATAAAAAATCCATTGTCGAGTTAAAATTTGTTTGTAAAAATTGTGAAAACAAATTATGGAAGTATGGAACAAATAGTTAGAGTTACTCTCAAGAGCTTCAACAAATATAGCTGTACATGTTAGATTTGACGTAAAAGATCACTAATCTTCTTGAGTCCTTCTAGAGCTGCTTTTGCTTTAGCTTGCTCTATGTCACCTAGAACAATTTCCTCTGATTTATCCAGTGAATTGAAGTGTACATTTTGTTGAAACAACAAGTCAATAACCTGTCAAAACAAAAAAAAAAAATCAGCCAAATAAGAATATAGCATATATCATTATCTTGGTCTGAGCATAGTTGTATTGCTGAAGTTACACCAACATGTTCCATTTTCATTCTTTTGTATCTTCTTAGACAAAAGAAAAACAAGACAGTGCTGAAACAGGGGATTTTATATATGGGAATTATGAACATAGTCTATACTGCCAACTCTAGTGTTTGGAATTAGTAGAATATAGGGGTAATATATGCAACAAACATAAAATACAATCATAAGATTTATGCATGAATCATGTTAAGTTCTATTACATATACGCGACATGTTTTGGTTCAGAAAGTAGTAGGGCATATAGCAGCAAGTTAATTTCAAGTAGAAATGAAATTTTAATTTGAATCTTAAAATCAAGAAGGAGAAGTCAAGCATATGATTACCTCAATGTTTTCAACCATAGATTCCCCAAGTGACCTTAATGTTCCAACTAACTCTTTATCAGCCACATTTGAACTTGAACCTAGTTTAAATTCTTTGTGGCCAACTTCACGCACAGAGTTTTGTACATCTTTTACCTCTGATTTCCCGTTAACAAAACATAGTTTATTCTGTTGTGATTGCTGATAATCCACCAATGCACATGTTTGAATGGCTGCTATTGTCACTTCATCAATCTTATCATTATGCACAGCGAGTGGGTCAGGCTCGCTAACCACCTTATCATCATGGGAAGCACATGGCTCATCTGCATGATGAGTCTCATGGTCATAATCAGTACCACATGATAACGATGTACTGCTATCTCTTGATAAATTTCCACATGCAACTCCAAGAGGATCTCTAACATCAATAGAACTGGAGTGGTAGCCTTCATGCTGTCCTGCCTCCCATACATTGTCTGAGGTGCTCCTGATATTGTCTGCAGTACATTGATCAACATGACTCGTTCGTTCTCCTGTAGGCATGTGCACTATGCTATTTATTAAATTTCCAGAAACCATACAAGATCTGTTATGTTCATCTGCAGTAGATTGTGTAGCTGAAATCAAATTCTTCTCTTCAGAATTAGCATCCTTGGTTGGGGAAACATTTGATTCAGTGTTGGACAAACTTCTTCTGAACAAACCTCTTCTCTTCATCCTATTAATTGGACCACCAGTTCTTTTCTCTCCTGACATCTGGAGTATCTTCCATGTCTCTTCCCAGTAGTTGGGTGGAGTCAAGGGAGATTTTCCTCTCGGAGGAGATGAAGGAAGATTTGCTTCTAGGGCAAAAGGTTGCAATAACTTGGCTTTATCAATCAAGCTCTTTAAATCAACGTCTTCAGGAAAATTTAATAATCTCACTAGGCATGAAGTTGCATGTTCACTTCCCAACAAGGAAGACCTGAGATGGAGCATCATTGAGACTGCCATTGACAAAATCAGGGCACCACGAGGAGAACATAAGATCTTAAACTGATAATCTGCTTGATTCTTTATATCTGCACAATATGAATGATTAGGACATGAGAAGATCTCATCCCAAATAAACAGAAGATTGTCGAGTGAAAATTCACGACCAAATAGAACTCTCAGCCATCTTAGCGCAAAGTACTGAGGCTCTACTCCCAACTCTACCAAATGACTGTGAAGAGAGGAATCCACACTAGCAAGCAAATGATATATTGCAGATGATGCCTCCCTTACAGGTGTTAAGCCTGTGCTTGATTCCGGTGCAGGACTCAGAGAATAGAAGTCAGTAATAGCAACCACACCTTGTGCACCATTCATCAGACCATGCATCAAACTCTCAAACATACAATAAGCATCATGCTCCATAAACTTTTCAGACAAAATAATGCCCAGCTCCCCTTCTGCTCCATACGCATCATTAATCAAGAAAAGGTCCCTCGTATCAGGATCAAGATCCTCCAAACTTCTAATTTTGGCTGCACTACCCTCAATTGTGTTTTTCCTGTCACTTCTGTTCAGTTTTATCCTATCTGGAAATGTTTGGCCATCAAAATCATCACTAAAAAGCTCTTCATGAAGCTCCCTGGCTTGTTTGAAGTAATGAACATCAGAGTGGAGGACATAGAGAAGAGGAGCTAAGAGCTCATGCATTCCTGCAGAAATCAAGGAATGTGATTCATATTGACAAATTTACAACAAGGACAGATGGTACTTCAGTGCAATTAGAACATTAGTAACTATTTTTTTGACGGAAATTAGTAACTATTTTCAAATGTTGATTGGAATGATGAAGACTTATATTTACCTCTATGCAATAAATACTTACTGTTACTCCTATAATCCAAACTTATGTTAAGGTGCTAATGTCCATGGACTTCACCAATGTTACATTATCAATGACAAATCACTAATCAGATCCCTAATAACAAATTCACAACTATTGCAAAGCTGCTGCCTGAGTTTTAGGTGCATCTTATTACAAGCTTGCAGCTTGAGATGGTATCTGTGGTTACTAGGTCACATGAGAAGTGTACGGCTTACCTTGTTTGTAACCAAGCTCTGGGTACCTAAGGCTCCAAACTAACAGTATACGTCCAAGCATGGACTGACATATGGTTGTTTGAAAGAAATCCTCCAATTCAGGGTACAACCGAGAGAGATCTTGGTTCAACATTTTCTCTAGTTCTGCATTTCTGAAATATTGGCCCCAGGTGCTTTCTGCATTCATGATGTAACATACTGGTTAGAACCAAATAACACAATACAATGAAACCAAACAGTGGTCTGTTTAGTGAATAAAGGTGCCAACAAACATGCAGCCGATGCCACTTTCTTGTATTGCCTGGATAGTGCTGAATCAAGAAAGTGTCCAATTGATGTGTTCTGCTAATTGCAAGTAATCAAGTATCACCTTAAGTTGTAATGATGTTGCAACAAAAATGTTTTCTGGCAGCTAGACGGACTTGATAACCTCCTATGCTTTTTTAGATAAAGGAAGCTTTATTGATTTCAGATGATTACATCAAGGTGACAAAACCATACCAAAACCACTACCTCCTATGCTTAGAGGATATCTGAATTAACATATCACTACCTCCTCCCTCTATCCATCCCAACCCTCCTATGTTATTCTAGCACCAACACTAAACAAACAATTAATAACATGATGTTTCGCAGTTTAGTTTTAGTAACAAGCGTGGGACTAACAAAATACCATTGAACATCTTATGTAAGAGTCTAAATCAACAAATAATTATGCCTAGTGATGCAAGTAATAGAAATTCAGAGAATGCATTCTGAAGGGCAAAGGCAAACCCACCTGGGTTCTGTGATAGTGGATTCTCCACAACAAGGTCAGGAGTATTTTCTTCATCCTTTGAAAGATGGGGATCTATTAACAGCCGCCGCCTCAGATTAGCATATCTACATCAAAAATCAATGACAAAACCAGGAGTCAAAAACTCTGAACCTAACAAACTTATCTTTTGCCCCCATACTAACAGGTAGTATAAAGATACTCCCTCCGTTTCATTATGTTAGAGTTTTGAACTTTTTCTTACAACATTTGATCGTTCATCTTATTAAAAAAATTAGTGCAAATATAAAAAGGATAAGTTGTGCTTAAATTACTTTTGATAATATTGTAAGTCATGAACAAAATAAAAATACTTCCATAATTTTTTAATAAGATGAATGGAGAAACGTTATAAGCAAAATGTCAAAACTCTTACATTTTGTAACGGAGGTAATACTAAACAACATTCACAGTGATCGAATGTCCAAAGAAATGAAACATCATGCGAAAATTAGCATATAGTATTAACATTGTAATTGTATTTTCAGCATAATTCGACATTCCAATAGCTCTAAGCTTAGTAGTTCATTACTATCATGTCTAATCAACACACTGACGAGGATAGAGAGCATGGTGTGACGCGTGACAAAAAAAAAGAAGCTTTTTGCCACGCATTAATCAAGTAATGATCTAAAACAACATTAATCGTAAATTAAACCAAAGTACCGCAGCATAGCTAAGCATTCCAAGCAAAAGAAAACCATCGCCGGAACCAAAGCATCCCAACAAAGAAACGAAATTCTCCCAAGCCTGACCTCCGGCGGGAGTCAGCGGCCGCTCGTCGGAACTCCTCGGTGGACACGGAGGCGAATTCGGGGAGCACGTCGAGATCGGCGCGCCACCGGGCGCCCCGCAGGCCGGAGAACCGCGGCCTCGCCGGGGACTCCGGCATTTTGCCTCTTTAACAACGAATCAGACAAAGAAGCATGTGCAGAGTGGGAAAGGGCAGCGCAATCGTCAGCCGGGCCGATCAGGGAGAGGAGGGGATTGGGATCGAGGATGACGGGAGAGCGTGCGGAGGCGTTCTTGGATTGGAAGGTGGGGGATTGGGGAGGAAAGAAGGAAGAAGGGAAAGCATGGGAGAGAGGCGGAAAGCGTCCGGGTGGAATTGTGTCTGCGGCAGCTGTCGTGTGGATGCGAATATGCGACGACCTGTTTCCTCGGGCAAATGTTGTGATCGATGCCTCTGTTGCTCAAGCATCGGCATGTGTTTGTGTTTGTGTTCACTGCCATGTGCCACAACTGCCGGCCGGTGAGGCAATTGAAATGCAGAGAAAATTTTTGGTTGCTCACAAAAGTAAACCGATTTCTATGAAGTTTCTTGGTGTCAAAGCTCAAACATGCTGTTTAACTCTTTGCAACTTTTGGTGATAAAAGGGTGAATCTTGGTCCGTTTTCTACACCTTTGAGTAGGATTTAAATATTAGAAGACGTTGTGAGGCTGATATATAGATGGACGAACAACAGGGGTGGACATGTGGTTGATATACCACCGCAATCAGCTGCAAGAACAAAGAACGACAATCCATGGATCAGGAACGGATCTAACCCAAAAATCGAGTGGGGGCACCTTGCTAGATTTGTTAGTGTGCTCAAAACTTTTTTTGCTTAATCACACATTAATAATACAGTAAGTATTGAATTTGAGTGGGGTCCTAGGACCCCACTCATCACACTGTGCATCCATCCATGCATGGATCACGATTTACCCCCTCGGCCCATACAGGATACCGGTGTCGGTATCTATGTAGACTAGTCGTCCATTATCAAATGGTATGTCCGAACTCTTGATGAGAGATTACTATTGTGATTGTATTGATTGTCAAATAGAAATGTGAAATTGTTTATGCTTGCCAATCTCGTGTTGAGCTCGACAGTCGCCACCTCCTATTCTGAGTGTTCTATACTATGGGCCACTTGTGTACTAATTTATTAGCTTCTCAGTGAACATGTATGTACAGAGGGTGGTTGATGGCTTACAGATTTTTTATTGATAGCATGAACAAATCGATTTTTGTAAAGTTTGGATTTCAAAACTCTTGAACTTTTGGTGATAAGCAGTGGTTCCTTGTCTGATTTTTTTTCATATGTTACACGCTTAGGCACAAAAACTCACCGGTGTCTTGGCAGATAGTAGGGTTGAAGCATGATTAGTGTTGCGCCACGGTGATCAATTGCAAAAATAAATAAACCCCATGAATCAAGATTCGAATTATTTAGTTGGCCCCAAAAGAGTAACGCCTTGTAACGCCTTGGCCTTAGCCTTGATCTAACTCGGTTGCCCCTCATAAAATGACGTGGTCAAATTCTCATAGCCTCGACAATATACCACCGTCATGACAATTAGGCTTGATCGGCTTGCTGAGTTGACCGTCGAAGAAGCATGTGGAGACGTATCCCGTATAGCAACAACAAATAAGTTGAGAAGACGACGGCAAGTAGTATAACATGTCGAAGGTGCCATCTTTGATTTTGTGTTTTGTACTCTAGACTAATATTGCTAACTGATGGACTTCAAACAAAATAGTATGTGTGTATTGGGGCATGTGAGTTGTGGAATGTTTTTTCTCTGATTTTTTAATACACAGGAGAACTGTGTTGAGAGAGAGAGAAAATGGAGAGTATGGGATTAACCAACCCCAAAACCCACCTACCACAGCCATACAACACCCACCTCATAACACCAAACACACACACCCAACTCCACCTATGGCGCAAGAGCAATTGCTACGGCCTACAAAGTTTTGAAGTTTTGAAACACCCGCCAAGCAACAAAGACCTCCCTCTCTAGCCACCACTTGAAGAACATTTTTTCATGCTAGGGGAACCTCCATTAAACACATAATTATTCTTGTGCTTCCAAATCTCCCAAGCAACTAAGATTATTAACGAGTTGAACCCCCTTATTCTCATTCTTCGACAAGTCATTCACTACTCTTGATCACCAATCAAAGAAATTAGATGTGTCTTGATTCGATAGAGAAGAAAAGAAACCCAACCTGTGTAGAATCAAAGCCAACACTTGCCCGTCGAACACACAATTGACCAAAATATGATTAATTGTCTCCTCGGCTTGATCGCACAAAGGGCACACAACCAGTTAAGATGAACTTCTTATGGTCAAATGGTCAGCTATCAAAATAGTATGTGCGCGCAAATTTACCATTGTCCAAAAAAGACCAATGCCGTGTGTCACGACCCGCCCCTCGGCTACCGTAATAGGTAACCAGAAGGAGGGCGTGCCGTAGAAAAACAGCGAACTGTTCCCTACGGAACCGTGTCACGAGTACCAGTCCCAGGATTCCGTTGCTGGTACTCACGGTAACAAGATGAAATCAAAACATTATTATTAAATAAACTGTACCTTTACGTTGCGACTTCGGGTAGACCCTGAGTAGCAACCAACAATCAGAGAGCAGCAACAGCGGACTTAAGCGTAGCCAGAACACCATACCACAAACAGTGGTTTGGGTTAAGGAACGAAACTCCTCGGCGTCTACATCTTCAACCTGGTCTAGCAGCAAGGGAGGAAAAACAACAACAGAGAGGGGTGAGTACTTTCGTACTCGCAAACCATGGGAAAAGTGTAATATGCTGGCTTCAAAGAATGGCTGGATTTAAGTGTAAATCAATTTTCATAAAGATACTACAAGTGTGTCAGGATTTTAATTGGATTCATTAACAATTGTAACAGTAAAGATATCAGGGTATGGCAACACATTCACGCCCATGATTCAGCACGAAGCTCAAATCATGTCTCAACAATTCTTCCGAATCCCAATAGCTCAAAATCATATCGCAATCTCAACGTCGAGCATCCCTGATGCCTCGACTTCCAGATCCCACGGATCCTATCTCTGGCCCCGAAGGCCTCTCAATCGCACACCAAAATCCAACTCGCAACACATGATTCCCATCCCAGAGAGTTCTCCAAAAACATTAGTAAAACCAGAACTACGCTAAGAGAATCACCTCGCATTTGCTCCTAACCGTGAGCACGGCTATTCGAATAGATTAACACTCTGCAGAGGTTGTACGCCTTACCCACGCGACACGAAGCTAACACCGAAACGGGCCATGAATCGGAAGTTCGTGACAAGGCCTTTCCAAGGCTAGGTCCTGATGATCTCATGTAGCATGGCTGGGCCGATTAGCCGCTCGACCAGTATCGGGCTATCCACGCAGCCGTCATCCACTGAGAACACCCGGGGGTACCTAGGGATCACGTATCCCCTCT
>CM002484.1:18037239-18048248 GCA_000325765.3 Leersia perrieri
CCCGCATGAAAGCGCACATGGTTTTCTTTAGTTTGTTTTGAACTCAAAAAAAAGTGGCATGCATATTACTATAGAGTCATAGATGGTGACTTTAATCATTAGGGTTCAAACTTACAAACAGAAGACACATATAATTTGTAGTATTGGATTTTTGTCTTTGTGTGCACACTGTAAAAAACAAAAGCTACTACATGTACACCGCACACCGGTTAGAAACGGCATTACCACTGTTCTTCCTGGCCACTGTGTTGCTTCTGAGCTCGGCGATGCCGATAAGCCTTTGCCGACAACCTTCTCCCTTACCCTCCACCATCCCTCTGTTTTCTTCCTCTCTTATTTCGCAACTCCAGCCTCCATCACCCTTGCCATCATCCCCGCCCACCGCCAAACGCAGCTCCTATTGCAACCACCGTCGGTTGCCGTCACCCACTATAAGTCTGGTTGTGGCCACACGACAAACCCTCTAAGCCGAGCGAAAACTTATCTTCCCCCTCTCCCACTCCCAAAATCTGAAAAGTAGGTTTCCACCAGAGTTCATGCTTGCCTTGTCACCTCCGCACCAGCATACATTAGTGCCGTTAGGATTTAACGATGCCATTACGATCTAACCGACGATCCGATGATCGGATGGCTAGTACACGCATTACCAGTTAAAATTAAGTAGGGCCACGCGCAAAATAAATTTTATGTTTTACAGTCCAATTTTTCCAGGAGGAAAACGAAGAAGGAACAGCCACCATGAGACATGAGCCCGGTGACTACCATCATCCGTACGTGGTCGTGTGGTCCTTCGTCCCCACTCCTCCAGCGATCCTCTCGAGAGGAAAAAAAAAACGTGCGTGCAAACCGCAAAAAAGGCCACGACCAACCACGAGGGGAGAGGCCCGCGCCCACCTTTCCCTCCCTCCTCCATTCTCGTCTCGTCTCTTCACGCCGCGAGCGACGCACGCAGCCGCACTCCGTGCACGTACACCGGCTCGCGTCCCGTGCACCCTATCAACGCGTGCACGCACGCGAAGCGCATCGCTGATCGATCCCAAGTCCAACGGCAAGAGCGTCGCGCTCGCGCAAACCAAACCCAAAACCGCACATGACACGCGCACCACCTGTTACCTGCCGTTCTTTTTTCTTTTTTTTTTCTGTCCTTCGTGTTTCTCTCTCTCTCTTTCCCTCTCGCGCGCGCGAGGCGCTGCGTGGTTGCGCTTATCCTCTTCTTTGCAGTTCGATCTCTCCTTCGTTCGTTCGCTCGTTCGTCGTCCGCGTCGGCGTCCGTTGTTTCCCTCCGCATAAATACACTACCTTGGACCGAGCCTCTAGTCTCTCTCCTCTTCTCTCGCGAGGATATATATATAGAGAGAGAGAGCGGGGAGCGCGGCGAGCCGTGCTTCCGCTTCCGCCACGCCTCCTTCTCCTCCTCCTCTCGATTCCTGGGGTTCAGGTGAGTTCCTCTTTTACTACCACTTTGTAGGATTGGTAGGAGATGAGATGGGTAATCTATCTAGTGGTCCGGTGTGTCTCTGTAAGATTAATCGGCGTCTCGTCGTAGGATTGGGGGATTTCAACCTTCATAAACAAATCGAGGTATTTCAGGGCGAGGGGGTTCGATTCTTTGATATGTTTAGACGAAAGGCTTGATTTTTGCTCTGGGGCGAGGGGTTCGAATATGTAGGTATTTCAGGGTTTTCCAGTTCTTGCAGTGGTAATCTTTATAGATTGGCAAGTGCCAGCTTTGTTGCTTGTGGATAAAGAGTCCTGCACTGAGGAATTTGTGTGTGAAAAAGTGTGAATTTTTTAGGGTCTTTTGCTGTGCATCTGGACCTATCAGAGGATTGGTTGCAGAATATGGTCACACAATCTTTAAAATCTACTCTACGACACGTGCACAGGCGAGCAACCACGAAATCCGTGAGGCTATGTAGGTTTAGGTTTCTGAGTGGTGGATGCGATCTATAGTTTTAGTGCAAGGCTGAGGGTGATTGATGCTGCTGCAGCAGTGCCAGTTCTGATGCCGAAACCACCAGGTGTAGGATGAAATTGGCGTTCGATCTGGAGTCGAGGAAGATGCTGGAGGGGGGAAGAAATTTGGGGCATTTGTGGTCGTGGGGGATGGGGCTGGTCAGTGGTAATGGGAGTTTTGTGAGGTGGAGAGGTAATGGTGTGTGGAGCGGGTGGCACGGTGGTCTGGTGTGAAACCGTTGGATCTCAAATTGAATGGTCGAAAAATGGCAAGATATGGAGTAAAAAGTTCTTTCTTATATGGCATAAGCAATGAATTCCCAATGCAGCTATGTGTCTATTACAATTTGCATCTTTAGAAGAGTGTGGCTGCATTGCAGAATTTTACATTTCTCATGAAAACTCCTGATATTTTATCCTATAATATAAAATTTCTTTTACTCTTATACATAATACATGTACTTTTGGGATTGAACTGTTCCTGTCAGAGATTATGATTTTTATTGGCATGTGAAACTCCAGTGGAAAATATTTTCTTGAAGTCCTATTGGTTATTTGATGTAAATGGTGCAATAAGGCTAAAATATTTTTTTTTACTCTTGATTTTTACATTTCAAGGAATTCTTATTTTTGTGCAGAGACCTTGCTGATCTTAAATCTAATTCCTGACTTCCTGTAATGGGCATGGAACATCTGCTGAACACCGCAAATCCTTCATCAGGTTGTAGCCACGCTTTAACTTGTTATGCATTGTTCAAATATACAGGGAACCGTTACTGACTGCTCATACTTTGGTTTACATCTTACCAAAAGACTTTGAGGAAATGAGGGAGCTAGAAAAGCTGAGAACAGAAACAATGATGAAATCCTGCCAAAGCACAACAAGCAGGGCCGGCCCGATCAGATGTCCAATACCACGCAAGAGTGGCAGGTATACTTCCTATCGAGTTTACTAGTTATAATTGTCCACAAGACAATGGTGATACAAACAAACATTGTCAAATACCTAAATATCCCAATAACATACTTCATCCAACAATAAAAGGATTCTTAGAGCAGTGATAAGTCAAAACTTCTAAAACTGACCGTCAATAAAAAAAAAAAAGATTACTGATGTAACTTACGCAAGAATGGTGTTACTAGATTTATCATTAAACAAACTACCGTAATATGCAAGTTTTTTTTATTTATAACAATTTATTTTTGTATATATTATTGGTTGAAGTACTGTATCGAAGACTCTTGAGATCCAAAAGTTCTTATATTGTTGGATGGAGGGAGTATGATTTTGTCAAATTCATCCCATCGTAGTGCTTAACTGTCTATTGCTGCATTAGATTGTTTGAATTATCTTGATTTGGCCGAGTATGTTGTCATTTGGTTTTTGCATGTTCACTTTGACTATATTGGCACACTTCTCATCTGGAATTTACATTGAGATAAGTTCTGAGTATTTTGATTTTAAATGGATAGCGTACATGATTTTTTTGCTGTTCAGGTCATATAAGGAATATGATTTAACACAAGACCTTTCTGATTTTATTATGAGCAAGGTTAGTTTCTCCATTCTTTTTTTCTTTACCACATTTAGTTTCTCTATTTTTTTTTCTTTACCACATTTTCTTTGGTGTTGCTGAATCGTGCTTCCAAATTAAACTAGAAGTTCTGGTAATATACAGGCTTCTCCTCCATACTTTACGGGATCTCCACCAGTTCGAGCAAGCAATCCTCTTGTACATGATACACAGTTCTGTGCATGGAAACTGCAAAACGTTTATCAATCGCTTGGCATTCCTATACCAACAAAGGGATGCAATGTGCGTTACTGTGTGAGGGGAGGATCTGTTACAAAGGCTTGAAGCTACATTTATTAGCTTCATGAACGCTTGCGCCCAGACCCAGAGAACATGCTTGGTGAACATTTCGTCTTTGACATTAGTTGTAGTTGTAACTCTGCTTGCCTCTTCAAGGCCAATTTGTACATATGAGAGTTGCTACCTTCTAGAAGCTGCCGTTTTCAAGTTTTGTGCCGTTGTCATCGGCAGTGGTGTACATATCTTTTGTGGTCCGTTTTTTGTCGGCTGTGAAGCTAGTTTGGCAAATAAAATCTGTCAAACCTATGTTACTGAGAAATGAGGTAACCCGAATGAAAGTGAATTTCTGTTTTGGTTTCTGATCACCATGTCGAGCTGTGCTAGATTTGTTGGGTGGAAACTGAATGATTTGGTCTTCTATCGCTTTGGGTGCTGCAGATCCCTTTAGACGAAATATCTTGTTAATATTTTATTGGGGAGAGCACGATCAGTGCACATCAATGCTTAAGGTCCCGTTTCATTTATGATTTATCTCAATTTAAAAGCTTGAAGGGCACTCTCAATCTCCCATGCTTGTCATAAAATCTACCAAATGTTCCTGACTTCTGAACTCACAAATTAAACAACAGCATTTTACAACACGCTGAACCTCGTGCACTGCTGAAAATTTGCACTGGACCATAGAAAGGGCCTATTGTTGTTTGCTCTGCAGCTATTTGTCGTAAATCTGCTTCATTTCGTATTGATCAATGGTGTAAGCTGTAAAACACATGTGTGTATTATTTTTGTCTTCTATACATGTTGCCTGGCCTTCTCTGCCTGTTGAACTGCTGATCTCTTCTCTGAGGTCCAGCATCAAACTTCAGTGGAACAACCTGGTTGATATATGAGGCTCCTGGGAAGTTCCTTCTTTCCTTTGCAATTGATCGGAGCCCTGGTAACCAGTAGGCAACGTACTCACCATCAGGATCGTATGTTTTAGCCTGTAGAAGAATGTTCACTCATGGTCAGCTATTAACATCTTATGCAAATCATATAATTTCTTCTTTTGATGCTTACTTGCTTAGGTATGCTGAAGTATCGGTCTTCTCTCGGATCATTGCCAACTCCTGTCAAGATTATAGTAGCAGTTCACTCAGTCAGAGTCTGGCATGGTATGTAAATGAGCTTCCACCTTTTCTTTTTTTGCCTTTTGTTTACTTTGATCATGCAATGCTTTCAAGAATAAGTAACTGGATATGAGGAAACACTTACCTGCTCCATATGTCCAATTACCATAATTTGAAGCTGGGTCATAATCCAATAGGCAAGTTTCGAACCATTCAGCTCCCATTCTCCAATCAATACCCATATCCCGGACCAGAAATGAGCAGACAATCTGTAGATAAGCAATGAGAGAGATTATTACTTAGATCAGATGGCCTTTGGTGGGCAGTCATTCTGCTTATGTGATAAGATGTGAACATTTACCTGACGGCCACGGTTGGACATGAAACCAGTCGCTAAAAGCTCCTTCATGTTGGCATCGATAAGAGGATACCTGAAATTCACCAAGACAGATTCAGAAGGTTTTTATGATGAAAAATGAGTTAACTGTGAAAAATTTAGAACAATTTGGAGTACACCATACCCAGTTCGACCATCTCTCCAGGATTCAAACAATGCCTGATCCTGGCTCCACTTGGACACTACTTTCCTTGGACCTCCTACAATATTTTAAAAGGGATTATACATTTTGCCAACCAAATCTAACTGTTCTACATTTATTTATCTAAAATAGATGTTTTTTCATGATAAATAATAAAAGTGAATTCTTTCTCGTGTATTATATTGAGGAGCATGAGAAAGCACATTATCCTTACCTAGGTGAAAAATGGAGTTCCCATATTTTGCTGATATGAACCGGAAGTAATCTCTCCATATCAATTCAAATAAAACCCTGAAAACATTGACATATCAAGAAAGTATTTGAATTTGATCATCTATGTTTCGGCATTTTCCATAGTTCCGTAACGGAAGCCAATATGCAATGGGCAGCTTGGCCTATTTGGAAAAACTTCTATTAATTATAAAAATTTGAGACTCCTTACAAACTATAGCATATTTAACCCTCATTTCTCAAATATCACAGCAAACTATAGCTGAAAAACCAGAGTCTAGAAGTAACAAAACTCACGAGAAGGCACACATACCAGTATGTAGAATCATTTGCTACTCTCTGCTTCTCATATCTCTTTACCTGCGCCATGGCCAGAAATACAGAATGAGACAAAGCTACTGATCTCTTGAGAGAACCATGAATTCATTACCTCTTCACAAATATAACGTGGTGAAAGACTGCCAGAAGCAAGCCAAGGGGAGAACTTAGTGGAGTAGTCTGGACCTAGCATGCCATTCCTTGTCTCTTTGTAGACTTTCAGCTGATCTTTCTTCCAGAAGTACTCATGAACTCTTCCCAGAGCTGCACTCTCCCCTCCCACGAAATGCATTCCCTTCTCTGACTATAGAGAAGCAAATAGTGGAAGTTATAATTCATAAGTGAATCTTACAAATCTTATCCACCAAAGTACAGTTGATTACTGAAAATTAGCTCATTGCAGTTAACTGAACCTGCCTTTGTCATGCTTAGGCCTAGTGACTCCAATGTTGGTATTGTTCCCCACCCTCCAATCTCATCCAGGCCAGAACTAGGAGGCGGGCCGAGTGATGATGGCAACTTAACACAGTTCCGAACAGAGGATTTTGATTCAACAGCCTGACGAAAGGATTGCATTGACAGTAACTATCATGCCGACAAAACGACCTAGATAAAGAGAGGTCATGATCCTACCTTTCTGAATTGTGTATACACGTCTGGTAAATTGTTCACGGAGAATGGCAGATCATCAATATGGTACAATGTTGCTCCCCAGATGAGCTGCAACTTGGGATTTCGAGGCTTCTTCTGGTTAGCTGCTCCACCCTGAGAAATCACAACTTGCTCCAAGCTTTCACGCACAAGGCGTTCAACGAGGAGTTCCTCACTGCAGGTTTCCTTATGAGCATAGACCTAGGGATACATCACAAATTACTGCCTTAAACACTTTCTGAATTCAGAACTCCAAAAGTCTCCTCCAAGCCCCAGAATTTCACATAAAACTCTACTAGAATTAGCTCAGCAGATATGGACTCACTGTATGTGCATTGACAGCCTTTGCAACTGAAGGGAGAATATCTTCAGGTTTCCCATGCCGGATAAGCAAATCAAGACCTTGTTTCATCAGGTTGCTCTTCAAATCCCCCAAACACTCTATCAAAAACTGCGCCCTCAACGCTGAAACAAAACGAACCCCAAATCAACGCATTTCCTCACAACCCAAAATCACACCAAACACAAATCAATCTGCACTAATCAACTGATGAACTGAATCCCAATTTTTCACCTCCGGTCTTGGGGAAACCAAAGTAGTGGGTGCCTCCCCCGAAAATCCGGGGATCGACGCAGTAGACGGGGAGGACGGCTTCGGAGGCGGACCACGCGCGCACCAGCGCCTCGTTGTCGAGCAACCGGAGATCATTCCTGAACCACACGACGGCGACCCCGCCGCCGCTCCGCCGCAGGGTCGGCGAGGCGTGCCTCCGGAACGCGTCGCCGGCCGCCGCGGCGGTCTCGTCGGCGGAGAGGGAAGGCACCGCCGCCGCCAGCACGGCCCGCACCGGCCGCAGCGACGAGCTCGAGGCCGTGAAGCTCATGGCGTGGGATTGCCTCGGGAGGAGGAGGAGGAATTGGGGATTGAGAGTGGAGGAGGAGAGGAAGGGAAGCGATTTCATGGACGCGGCGTTTGAAGGTTTCGTTTTGTGAGGGAGCGGTTTGCAAAACGTGGCGGGAGGAGGAAGGTGGAGGGAAGAATGGGGAGGGGTGCCACGTGGGGAGATGTGAGTGGTGCTACGTGGCGGAGCATGGGCCTATTGAAACGGGTTAATGGATTTTGTGGGCCCATCAGTGGTGGACCCGGATAAAGGATAGCAAGAGGGTAGATACTTTTCAAAATTCAAGTTTATATCAAAATATAACAAATTCTATATTATGCTAGTACTTGTCTAGTGTCTATGGCATGTTTACTATCTTCACTAATCACAATCATACTCAATTAATTTTTCGACATCTTTTCCTCAATGAATGATAACACTTCCTCATCTCAATCTATCACATTAGAAAAAAGCAAATTCCATAGAACTACATATATTTTGGCCACATATCGCAAATCCACATATTAATGCATGTCCCAAAACTACGGATTTAGCGTCACATCTATCGCAAAATTACAGATTCAAGACATTGAATTGCATAACATAGATTTAGGGTGGTGTAATTATCAAAGTACATATTTTAGAGTATAGATCCATAACAATAATGATATTTCCTATGTTAGGAATGCTATAATTTTGTAACAAAATACAAAGCTTAAATATGTAGTTTCATGAAAAATTTATTTTAAATATATAGTTTTGTGATACACATCATTAAATTTGTAGCTTCGCGATAGATTGATCAAAATACTCATACTTTTATAAAATTTACTCTTAGAAAATAGCACAAATAGCTATATTTTGAAATGGAAGTATAACCTATGAAATTCAAATAAGTTTAGCTGCTAAGTTATATTTGTAGGATACATAATGAATAGGTCTCCTTTAGAATGGAAGATTTTCAATTGCAAAAAAAAAAGAAAAGAAAAAAAAAGATGATTTTCAAATGGTTTTAATTTAGGAACTGAGGTAAATCTTATGGAAAATCTTTAAAATTCATTCATTCCAAAATGTTACATTAGAAATGTAGATACTACACTTAATTGTAAGGTTTCAATCTTTGATTCATCATACAAAGAGAGCAGCAAAAACAATAAATTTCTAGCAAATTTGCACTCTTAAAGCAGTCAATTTTTTCATTTTTTTTTGCGGCTGAAATACAATGAATCTGAAGGTTGACTTTTTTTTATATATATAGCCATATAGGTATAGTGCTATTAGAAGTACATGCATAATTTTTTAGATTTTTCTGCTGGCAATTGTTGATTGGTGTGCATCAGAAACTTATGTGCACAAAAGATATACTCCCAAGATATATAAGACAAAATCAACAAAATATGCACTTCATTGGAAACAAAAGACTAGGATCAGGTACATCTCTTGTTATCTCTGTCTATAGAAAAGAATGGATCATATAATAACGGTATGACATGGAAAATTATCTGTTCTTTAACAGGAATGAAGTCAATGGACTAAGGTGATGAATGGAAAAATACAGAGGGCACAATAAATTACAACGAGGGCAGTGTCATTGCTACAAATTTCGCCACAGCCCTACCCAGGGACTAAGAACTCCAGGCCGTCACAGTTGCTGCGATGACGATCTGCTTCTGTAGTCTGTAGTCTCTAGGTTCAGATCCATGTGTAAGAGTCTAGGTATTGATTTTGCAATTTACAGAAACAGCCAAAAAAGAGAGCCCATGGGATTTTGAGACCATACGCCAAGGACAAAGAATATGATGGAACTCAGACAGACGTATAGCTTGTGAATAGCTTCAGTAGGTTGTCAAGAGCTTCAGGGTAAAACTTCCTAGCAAAAAGATAGCATGGTCTCTTTGATCCATTCCATAAACAAGGTTTCTGTGTGAGAAGTTTCTACAAAAGGAAGGCAACAAAAACCACATCAGTCTACTAGTAGTTGAAGTTTGACACATCATACATTCTATGTATGCACAGTACAAGGAGTGCATGCTAAATTGCTAATCAGGCAAACAAGAATACTTAATATGTAACAGGTTAATCCAAGATGAAGCGAACATCATTTAACATGCATAGTAAATTTGATCTTTTCAATAGCTATTACAGACAAAAAAGAATTGAGCTTACTTTGTCATCACTTGTTACATGGAAGTTCTCATCGACAGCCTGCACAACAGTAATGTAGATGAGAGTGAGAACGTACTAGTATGTGGTTATGAAAAAGAAAAAGACATGCGGCAATGTGAAAACATACTGTTATATTCTTTAAGAGATCGTAGGTGACATCTGCAGCTCTATATGACCTCGGATGCCATTTTCCCTCAGACCAATCAACATGTGTAACTGACCAGTTAGCAATTCCACCAGGATCTACCATCTGAAGTTATGTAAAATGACATGGATTTAGCAAGCAAACTCCAAAAAGAGCCAAATGTCATTTCAATATTTGTAGATACTGACATTGAATAAGGTTGGCAAGTAATGCTCATCTGCAATACAGTTGCGCCCGTCTGCCGGCTGTAATCATAAAAGGAAACTCCATTAAAAATTCAGGCTTAACAAAGACATATATATGACAAGAAGAATACTAAAAATCATGAGTGTCTGTTTAGACTTCAAAATGAAGAGTTCCAGAAACAGCATAGAGACTTTCAACTGTTCAATGTGCTATATGTATTTCCTTATTTGTATAAGGGGTTTTGTGCATATTTGTAACCTGTACCTGTATATATTTGGGCCCAGTGCCCTCAGATTAATACAAGTGCTATTCATAACATGGTATCGGAGCTAAACTAGGGTTAGACTTCTCATCTCCCTCAAGGATATAACTTTTTACAAGAAAAGATAAAAAGGTGGTCTATAGAGTAAGGCTATAGCTGACATATATGTAACATACTAGGAAAAGGTAACTTTGCAAGAAGTGTAAATTTACAAACTTTCAGATGTTTCAGAAAGTAATTATCAAAACTGATCTTCAGTTCCTTGTTTTCATATTTGTCGGACAATAGTTGAAAGTCCACTTTGCATTTTTACCAATTAGAGATAATTGCTAAATTTCAGTATGTTACTGAAATTTAATCTTTTTGAGCTGAAAAAAAATACTAATCTTACACACAACCTTACAGCAAAACAAACATATAACCTGAGAGTGATCATTTTATTCATATTTCTATTGAGATGTTCAGCTCCTACTTTTATTCTATTATTATATTACAGAAGCATGATAACTTTAGAGAAAGCAGCACACCTTGCAGTATAGCTTGAACTTCTTGTAGTAAAGGCTGTCTGCCAAAATCAGTAGAGCATGTCTTCGTGTGATTGCAAACCACTATTTATACAACAAACATTGATAAAAACATAAATGTCAGTTTAGATTTGACATGCAAAAATTATAATGTACTGCTAAGACAATGAACTCTATTGCCAGGTAATCAGGGGTGTGTATATATATATATACCGTTAAAATCCGTA
>CM002484.1:18048348-18148482 GCA_000325765.3 Leersia perrieri
TTTTTGAGAAAGAGGACCGCAGTCCCCCTATTTCCATTAACAGAAACAGAATGATAACAGGTCTGCCCAGCAGTTTTACGCAAAATAGAAAAAGAAACACAAAACGCACACCGCCTGCTAATCGCTGAAAGTGATGCCAGGTAATCAGGTATATAACACACAAGAAACTACCTGGGCACCCTTTCTGAAGTCTTTCTCCTCTATTTCAGGGAGCATCTCAACAGAGTACCTCCCATTTCCATGTGGACCAGGATCCTTGAAACTGACAAAATGACAACAAAGGAAAATAAGAAAATATACGGGCATCAATATTTCTAAGTGATCACATCTCAACAACACCTGCTTCACTAATTACTATACTTCGGTTTTTTGATATTTAAATATTAATCCAGTGTTCTTAGTCTCTTACCAATCAATGAAGCTAACGTTTGTCCCCATCAGATAATTATAGACATAATCAAATGTATGCAGTGGGACACAGCTGTAACAAAAAAGAAAGATGTCTTCAATATAGTGAAAGAATGACCAAAAAACATTGTCCATAATCAGGGTCAGTACCTGTCCGAAAGCAACACAAAGAATTGGTTATCAACATCGGCCAGTGCATTGGCTAATAATCTCCTCTCTGCATCAACCATTGAAATCTTTCCCCATACTACCTGCAGATTAATCACACACTGTTCAAATCCATCAACCTTGTGACACAAGGTCTATACAATAATCTATTTGGGAAGTCTACAGAAATATGCTATACAGATTTCAGAGTCATTAGATTTGCCAGGTTTAGGAGATTAAGAAATTAGCAGTTTCTCTTTTTCTATTGCCACTGCAGACTAAATTGCAAGTGTTCTTAGAATAGCTGGCTCTCACATCACAGTAGTATCCCTTAATCTACAAAGAGTGAAATACTTATTGTTGAAAGAACCTTGTGTTGGCATAGAACATACCATAGCATGATCTATCTCTGACATAGCACATACTGAAAATGCTGCTAAAAAACTTGTTTAAGAAAATCATCTTTATAAAGTTACTTTGATATGCTCAATATAAGCTCGTCATTATACTGCTATGTCCTCTGATGTGTAAAATAATCTGCCCATCAGTAATGGAGTAGATAGCCAAATAAAGAAATTTCTGCTGGGACCAAGATCTAACACTCACATCCATCGCTCATTTAGCATGCAAAAGATAGACATAAGCTTTGAAAATAGACAAGACATATTTTACTGTCCAAATCCTTGATAAACAACATTTAGTGTGTTTTGAGGGGAAAAAAGAACATAATCTGATAAATAGCATTAGATATGTAATTTATGCAGATGAAAAATATTACCGCATCACTGTGAATATCACGACCAACAAACAAAGAACTAGTATGTACAGGCTTTTCACGTGAAGCATGAACATAGATGGAGTATCTTCCCTCCTGACCCTGTTTGGAGAAGTCAAAACGATTCAGATATTGTAGGTTCAAATGAATTATAAGCAACAGGCATTATCACAACATATATACGCTAGCAGCTGTTCAGGGGACAAGTGGGAGGAGATTATAGTGACTAGTAAATTATACTTGTTAGTTTTTTGCAATATAATAATATAGTTGGTTTGTAAACTATAAGGAGATATCTATTAGTTTGACCTGTTATGCGATGATGAAAAATGTCTGTAAGTTTTCTTTTTCTCTCGATGATGTATAATGATACTTGTGAGATGCTAGCTAAGACATTAGTTATGAATTTATTAAGTGAAGTCACTTCAGCATTCAATGGTCAAAATGGTTTTCTTTAACTGCAATGCATCATCAGTCTCTTTCCGCATAAATACAGGCAAACAAGTTGACTAGTGGTTAATACTCTAGTATTTATTAGATACATATCGCTGAAAGATGACACTAATCAATATGTTGGTGTTCATTATGAAGTTCCTATAGGTTGCGGTTTAAAGTTATAGATGATCTATAAAGAACAAATGCAACAATTATACTTGTACCAACCTGTAAAAATTTCTCCCATAATTTCTCAAAGGGAATTGAACCAGGTGTCAAAAACATAAGAGCAATTTTTGGACTTTTCGACACTGGCATTGGCATTGCAAGGATATCCCTAAGGACTACAGATGAAATGATCTCCTCATCAGTCCGCTCCCTGCGGGTTACAGACGGAAGCCAATCCTTGAAATTTGCACACACACCAGAACCAAAGAGGTAGCATTGCGAATAGCGCCGTGGTGGGAACACATATGCCCCGATCAACACAAAACAAACCAGTGACACAAGAACGATTATCCACTTGGGCTTCTTGGCGACAGCCCGGTGGCGCAGAGATGGCATGACAGTCATATCCTCGCTGCACTGCTGCAACACTCTCTTACTTCTATCTCCTCTCCATATTCAGATCATCTATATGTTGTCACCATCAAAGTATAAAACTCTGTTAAGAAATTACTTCACCAGGCCCCGATGAAATTTGAGGGAACTAGCACAGGGACACCTTCCTGCAAATTGCAAGTAAGCACAACATCAATGATGGAATCAAGAAATCTCCTACATAAACTTATCTTGTGACGTAATTCGGACGTACAAACAAACACTCCATTCCGCTAATGATTGTTCACGCACAAATCTTGATGCATCCAGTATGTGATTCAGTTATGACCAGCTCTAATGCAAAGCTACCAAGACTAAACGAGCTCCTCTAATTGAAGCTTTGCAAAACTACTAGAAGAAGAAAAGTAGCAAAGCCGGTAGTGCAATTGGTTGGAAACAGGTGATCTACACGTTGAAATCAGGTGATTTCCACGGTAGGCAGCATTGCCGGAGTCTACGATGGCGGCTCGCGAAAAGTCAAAGCAGGACCAAATCATCCCGATCCCAATCACTAACTCAGAACGCCATTACCACCAACTCGATCCAATCTACAGCTCGTCATCCTAATCACCAAACACCCACCCACCCCAAAATCAAAATCACAGCGCCAAAGCAAGCAGCCACAGCACAATTCGCTCACAGAAGCTCAACGTTAAATAAATAAAAAAAAATCAAAACCACGCACCCACCCAGAACCAAGCAACCAAGAAGAAGAATTAACCACCACCTCTCCAGCAACCAACCAAGCCCAATGCGAGGAGGACTCAGCCGCAGCCGCGGAAGCAAGCAAAGCTCGCAAGCTCGAATCGCTCGCGCGAAACGAAGCGGGCACCGGGGTGGAGCTCGCGAGCGGCCGGTTCCGGCGGGCGAGGAGGTCGGCCGGTCGCCGCGGCGAGCTACGATGGAGAGGTGGATCTGGATTGGAGCGAGCTCGCGGGAGAGAGATCGGATTGGGATGGCGGAGATGGAGAAGAGGAGGGAGGAGTTGGAGAGAGAGAAAGAGAGAGGAGGGAGATATAAACTAATGGAAAATTAGTAAGCTGGAAGTGGCACTCACTGGGAAATTAAGAGAGAGAGAAAGGATTAGGGAGGGCTGGATTTAAATAATTGTTTTTGGGCGTGTGCTTTTTTGCACTTGGGTCCCTTGAAAGTTTCTAGATTTGGGATTTTTAGGGGTAGTGATGGCTCCTTTAGTTCATCAGGGTTTCTAGATTTGGGATTTTTTTTAAAGTTTGGGTCAGTTTGGATTAGATTGTCTGATTTTGTGACGGTGTATAAGACTGAATTAACTGTTGTATAAAGTTGGAAAGTTTGTTTTTAAAATAGTCCTTCCGTTCCATTTTTACGATATTTTAAATTTTCATCTCTTGGCTAATCTTGTAACATCATTGTGAATCTAGATACGTATAACAAGCACATTGATCCATTTATGAATATATTTAAAGCTAAAACAACTTACACTATGAAACAAAGAAAGCGTATTCTAAATAATTTATTATTTTTATTTAGTTTTTTTAAAAAAATACTCATATTGTTCCAGGGCTTGAAAAATGTGCCGCGATAATATAGAATCTGTGCGAGAGGAAAAGAACGGTGTTGTCTGTTTATTTATTCCGAGATAATGTAATCCTCGTGTACTGTGGGTAATGCCATGAATGAATCAAAAAATATTCTAAAGGAGCAATACCTTTGATTGAATATACATGTAGCTTTGGTATCAATGTGCATATGCATGTGTGGTACAAAAGTACTGTAGCCACCCACAAAAAGCATATTAGCACTACTAAATCTCGATCTCTGCTGGTACCTTTGGGATCAGAACCCCTGTTTGGATGTTGGAGCACAACGGGTCAACAGCTGCAGGCTTGGAGCTAGTATTTTCTTGAAAAACATTTCAGCAAGATCCAGGAAAAAAAAACAGAGTTGAATTTTTTTTCAGGGAGTTTTACAGAGTTTAATCTTGGAGACGAAGCCTGTGTTGACTGGTTTATCATGGGTTGGTGAGTACGAAACTGCGGTTAGAGTACTCGCAAGTACCGTACATATACCGGCCCAAGAAAATGACAGGTAGAGAGAATCTGAATTCTGGATCTACCTTGCAAAATAGTTTCATCTGAAAACAAACAAGAAAACCATGGATCTTTAAAGCATGCAGCAGGATGTCCAGAACATTCATCAGAAAATGAAACTGGCATTGGCCAGTTTGGGTTCGGTGTACCATGTTCCATTGGCAGGCAATCGTCCAGAAACATAGATCCAGGTCGAGACAAAGCTATAGGCAGCCTGGCCTCTGGTCCGCAACGATGAAAATGGATGGACTTGGCTGTTGCTTCCAATAGGATCTCATCTAATGCTTCTCTAAAAAACAAAACAAATAGATCTCATCTCATGCTGTCACACACCAGCTGACCAACATGATTGATTGCAAAATGATAGCCTGGATGTAAGCTAAGAAATCGCATTTCAGTTCACAGGTGCAAGATTGTTCATGTTGCCTTTTGTGCTCTGCACATGGGCAACCCAACTCACATTCGGCTGAAGATATATAAGAACATGGATGGATTTATTTGATGTTCAAGCAGACGGTCATCGTGCTTATTCAACTATGAACATGTGCACCAGTATCTTACAATAAATAATTGTACATAAAAAAGAATGCCTTCATCGATCACCGGAGGCCAAACAAGGAAGCTACAAAAAAACAGCAGTGTCGATGCAGAAGGAAAAGGTAATTCTCAGACGTAGTAATTCACAGCTATAATCTCGGGCGAAGCAAAACAAATTGCACCAGCTCGTTCCAAACAACTGGTGATTTTTATTGTTTACACGAATGTGACCTTCAATTTCAGTGCTTCACCTAGCTTCATCTTCTAGGTTGCGGAATCCGGTTGTGAGGTCATCATACAATTTCTGGAATTTTGCAACTAGGACATCTTCACCTTCTGCAGGGTCCTCAAACTTTTGCGATCTGTTGCAAAGTGAAGTATTCAGCAAACAGGATTATCAATGAATATGAAATCAATCAGCAGGTACCATTTTGAGTACAAAACCCGGATACTTACACTAGGCGATAAAATAAATCACCCATGCGGTGCTTTATAACAGTGTATGTTATTTTTTGTCCTTCAGCATTAGCTGCGCGCTCCACAGCCTGTAGACAAGACAGAAACATATACTTTGTTAATGTACGATGCATTTGAACAAACTACATTCATAGTACTAGAAGTTTCATTTCCAGCAAATGAACATTTCCAGCAAATGAACATACTTTGGGTATCAGATGGTCTTAAAAGAAGTATATATATCGAATTTACCTAAAGGATATTGCTACTTGCTACCACTTCCCTTAAACTTTTTTTTTAGAGAAAAGGCACAAAGGCCCTGCTTTTTATAGAATGCACAAGAGGTCCTATTACATATTATCACTTCCCTTAAACTAGTAGAGTAAATTTCAAGTACTTGCTTGGTAATGTTTCTATTTTGATATAACAATTATATATTCAGCTCATCGCAGTCTAGACAATACTTTTTTTATTACCCCTAGCACCTAGGTGTTTGTGCACCTACCAAAAGAGAAAAAAAATCAAGCTGCACATTTTCACTTAACCAAAGGAATTTGAGCAAAAATTGTTCTCTTGAACCTAACTTTTTAACTTGCCCTCACTGACTCAGTTGAGCATATGAACACTATCATGATGAGAACCACACATTGATATCCAACCCGACAAAGGGAACCCAGTGGGAGTGGATGCAAGTATGCAACAGAACTGCATAACCAAACCATTCTTTTTTATGAGCAAAGTATGTGAGGTCTATGCAGTTGGTGCCATCACCCAGGGTTAGTGCTTTAATGGTTTTTTGTTCGGGCTACAGCCTCTTTTATGGTAATGAAAATGGCTCATTCAGATATCACAATATAGTTCATGAAAGGAGTAAAGCACAATATTTGTCAGTTCCATGCAAGAAGCATCAAATTATTAATCCAATAAGCTCCTATATGTATCAAAAAGGAAAATGATATTTCAATCCATATAGGTGAAAAGAAAATTGCGCTATGCAATATAAGAATCTTCAGAAGAGCAACACAGAAAACATTCTTCACAGGTTCATATTTCAAAATTCAAATCAAAGTTGCCTGGGCAAATTAAGACTCAAGGAAAAAAAATGTAGAAATAACATGTGAGATTACCTGATTTGCTAATGTATTGAAATGAATGATGTTGCGCATCATCCAAACAGACTTGTAGAATGGACAAAACTTGTCATATCTGTTTCATTATATTATCCATGATCAGAATAAAGAAAATGGTTGGTCATTAAAATAGAAACAGACAAGAAATCCATATTAAATCAGACTAACTAGGTCATCACTTACGGGGTAAATGCATTTTGTGCCAAGTAATCTTCTCTTAGTAGCTTGGCTGTCTCCAATGTAATCTTGTCAGATTCGGCCAGTGCGTCTTTACCAACAAGCTGAAATTTGGTGAAGGTTTTAGGCCAAATGATAATAACATTACACAAATCAACAAGGGCCATTAAATATCTATAATATAAACTCAAATAGTTTGAACAATCCCAAGTTTACTAACAAAAACAAATCTTGGTAAAGTAAAAGAAAGGACTCACGAAAAAAAAAAAGAATCAAGTTTTAGTGCTCCAAGTTCCAACTATTGCTTCTATGACCAAACCTAGGAAACAGATGCTCATTGCACAAGGTGAAAGAAATACCTGCACAATTTCATTTAGATCATCCTCTCTCTGTAACACTTCACGAGCTTTTGTTCTAATATCAATGAAATCTGGATCAAACTTCTCGTAGAAGGATTCCAGAGCCTACAGTGCAGGAGATAGCGTGTTAGTGTAAAACAATGATCTTAATTGTATTGGCATCGTAGATAAGTTAGGAATAACCTTTGAGTATTTTGAGTAAGAGATGAGCCAATTGACAGATGGGAAATGCTTTCTTTGAGCCAGCTTCTTGTCCAATCCCCAGAAGACCTGCAATTGCAAGCAGTTAAGAATATCAAACAACGAACATGCTGTCAGAAAGGTTTGACACTTTAATTCAAAGGTTGGATTATTCTAGCAGTTTCCTTACCTGCACAATACTAAGAGTTGCAGAGGTAACAGGATCTGAAAAATCACCTCCAGGCGGGGAGACAGCACCGACAATTGTGACACTACCTGTCCGATCTGGACTGCCAAGACATTTCACCTTACCAGCACGTTCATAAAAGGATGCCAAACGTGCAGCCAAATACGCAGGATAACCACTATCCGCAGGCATCTCAGCCTAAAAATTGATTGAATCGTCAGTTTCAAATTCACGAGAGCACTTTCAACTCCAAATAATTCCTAGTAAGATAACTGCCTAGAAAATATTTCAAGCACAGCGCATAAGACATGTATGATATGACTGCCATGTGAATGTTCAGCACATAAGGTGCCAGCCACAGATTTTACTCCTGTTGAACACACTAATCTCCCCATTGCGCTAGTATTTTTAATATTGGAGGATACGGTCAACTACTAATGAATACAATAATAAAATTAGCTACTGAATGGAAGTAAAATAAATAGTAATCCTGGATAAGGAATTCAGACACTGGAATAGAAATTAGACCCCAAATTCCAATCGTGGATAATGATACATCATTAAAAAGAATTCACATTCATGTCCCAGAACAGCATAGAGAAGTCAATATAAGTTTAAAAAACATGCCAGAAAGGTTAAATTGTAACTCGAAAGGAAGCATCATACCAGACGTCCTGAAATCTCACGCAAAGCTTCAGCCCATCGAGAAGTGGAATCAGCCATCATACTGACATTATAGCCCATGTCACGGAAGTATTCAGCAATTGTAATCCCTGGTGAGCAGAAAAAAAATATGATTGTTTTGTTGATAGAACATCAGGAGTAAATCATAATTAAGCGAGGACTCTTTTTAGTGATTACACGAAACTATGCATATTGTGCCACTTCAATGTTCATTCACCAACAGATCTAGTCCTAACAAGTTTGTAAGGATCCATGACAAACTGAACTGCAACACGACATTAGTAAATAATACAGCCCACAACTTACAGGAAGATGTGTATATCCTCACTACAGGCTATGGCTAACAGCATGACAGAAAGATGTGCATATGTCCATGCAGCCTTAGTAATTCCAAAATCAGCCCATGTGCACATAGATCACAAATGGCTAAGGACATGCCAGCAGAAATGCATGTTATAATTGCGTTGAGATAGCTAGTCTCTAATAGCAACACTTGTAGAACAACTGAACTTCAGAAGATGTATTCACATTCCTATACTACTAAACTAGTGGACTGTGAAATGCAAAACATCATTAATATATATGCATTACCTGTATAAATGGAGGCTTCACGAGCAGCAACAGGCATGTTGGATGTGTTAGCGACAAGTGTTGTTCTTTTCATAACGGACTCTTCACGCCCATCAGGCAATGTCATTGTCAATTGAGGGAAGTCCATAAGAACCTCAGCCATCTCATTTCCTCTTTCCCCGCAGCCCACATAAACCACAGCTTCAGAATTGGAGTACTGCATAAAATAATTTAAGTCAGTACAAGGCACGGAAGTCAGTAAATTTAAAAAGGCTAATGCCGACAATGCTAGCAGTTAACAAATAATAGGAATAGTGACAAGACCTTTGAAAGTGCCTGACTAATGACAGTTTTTCCACAACCAAATGCTCCAGGAATAGCACATGTTCCTCCAAGCACCGAGGGAAATAGTGCATCAAGTACACGCTGAAAAACAATCCACAGATATGTGAGGTATGGCAAGATATGATAGAGAAGGGACAGGAAGGCATCATTTTATTGAACCTCGAAACTAATAAAAGAATACATTATGGAGGAGCTGTGACTAGCTAGCTTCGAGTACCTGCCCTGTTAGAAGAGGCGTATCAGCAGCAAGCTTTGATGAAACAGGTCTTGGTGACCGGACAGGCCATGTCTGCAGAGCATAGACATGATTACATTCAGATGTACATAAACATGGTAAAGACAGATCTAATGAAATGGAAAGCATTTTGCCTGGAGCATGGTAAATTGCTTTTTGATGCCCTGAAATTCCAGTTCCAGAACTGTGTCCTGTGTACAAAGCATTAGGATTAGGACACCACATGAATTAAGCAGAAAAAAAAATGGGGCACGGAAGCAGCAAATTTAAGTAACGTATACTAACCTGCAAACTATACTGACCAGCTGGTGCAATGTAACTTATCTTCCCCATAGCGCCAGGAGGAAGGGCAACATGATGTGTCATCAGTGTATTCTCAAGTACAGTCTGCAAGACAGTTGTAAAGTCGCATAAAAGGGTCAATATCATCATGTATCCACAGATCGCGGAAAATTGCTAGCAACAACACAAGACAATAACTTGTAAAAAAGGAATATGTCTTGTGAACTTACAGCATATAGATCTCCACCCGTGATGGCATCACCAACACCTAAAACAAACATGGTACGTAATTTATCTTTTTGTACAGGACAGAACTTGAAAAGAGTCATGGTCAGGTTTTATAACCGGTTGGCATGGACAATACCTAGCTTCTTTGGCTCGAATTCCCACAGCTGATCTTTGTCAAGAGCAGGGACTGAAACACCACGTGGTATGTACACATCTCCAGACTTTATAGCAATGGTTTTTAGAGGGCGCTGCAAAGGGTCATAAGAAAAAAAGGTCAAGTAATCAGCATAAACATCCTCATAACAGCCTGATAAATATGCAAAGTCTTACCTGGATTCCATCGAAGATATTTCCAAGGATACCAGGTCCCAATTCAACTGAAAGAGGCTGATGAAAATAGCAACAATGTGTTATATCCGAAATGAAAAGAAACAAAAAAAGGAAATATGTGAAATGCACATAGAATTTAACACTGCATCACACCTTTCTTGTTCTCAGCACTGGATCATTAACCATCAACCCAGCTGTTTCTTCGTAAACTGCAGGTAATCACAAGATAAAATTTGTGAAATTTATATTGTATATATGTATCATGAGAAGAAAAAGGTGCCACGAACATGAATATGTGAGATAATTTCACCGTATTATACCTTGGATGGTGGCTGAATCACCCTCAAGACGAATAATTTCCCCAATAAGGTTATCATTACCAACTCGAACAAGTTCATACATGGCAGCACCTCCCATTCCATCAGCCACGACCACAGGTCCAGAAACCTAGAAGAATGCCATATCAAGCGAAACAATTCGTTCAAAAGAGAGCAGAAAGAAGGGGATGAAATTACCAAAGACGCTTTATCAACATATTATCCAAACGGACTAAACCCACAAGGACAACAGCGCATCTCTGAAATGGGGATGGTTTCACAATAAAAGCCAACCCAATCACATCACAGCAGTGCCTCGCACATGCTGGCTATCGATCCTCGATCCACAGAGTTTAACCAGCGCATCTCGTGAACCGAACACCACTAGAACCCCAAATTCAACCGCCCGATCCACCTAATCTCACATCAATTCAACCCGATCCAAACACCACCCAAGTCGTCCCCCTCCTCAATCTCTCCCATCACACCCTCGCATCCCATGACGATTACCGGCAGAGCAGCGTCAAACACTCATGATCGACACATCCACATAGATCACCTACACTACATCGATCCAGAACCATCCTGATCCGCATCTACACACAGAACGATCAGGAAGAGGGGGAGGGTGGAAGGGGGAATGGAACCTTGCGGACGTAGCCGTACTCGCTCTCCTTCTCCGAGTCCTCGAAGGTAGTGACGCGCTCGTACGCCATGGTGAGTGGCGGCGCGCGGTGGCTGGAGGGAGGGGTCGTCGCCGGCGGCAGATCACGGTGGGAGGGGAGGAGAAAGGGAAGAGAAGAGAAGAGGGAGACGGCTCTCTCGATCTGGTTGGGATCTAGAAGAAGAAGCGATGGGGAAGGGGGACACGTTGCATAAGCGGAATTTGTTTTTTGTCATTTTTTTATTTTGTTAGTGTTTTTAAATTTAGATCTATGGGTTTTTGCTTGTTTTTTTTTTGTTTGTTTGCAGCTGATTGGGTCTTGATTATTGTAGGATTACTCGTTGTTTGGCTTTTCAATCGGCTACGCCGACGTGGTGTGTTATGAGTGGTAGTGATTTGTGTCAAGGACTTGGCAGGAACGTGTTAACATCATAGTGATGAAAGAAATGTATAAAATAAATGGTATTATAGTGACACTAGAAACACTCTTTATAGATTACGATTTTCATTTGTTGAAGATCAAACAAAGTAATAACAGTTACTCAACACATAAATGTTTGGACAATGAGACAAAAAAAAAGGTGAGATTGGTGCAAAAAATCCCACTTTTCACGAGATAAAACGTATCTTATTTTATTTTACAACACTAGACAAAGTTAGCGAAAACGGGACCTGTGCCGCCGTCACCATTACCCATCGTGACTCATGACAATGGCGGTACCACGCCGGATAATCCAACAGTCATAGCCCACGAGTGACGAAGAGGCAATAGCTGAGAGCGGGACCATATAGAAGAAGAATTGGGATGAGGAGAGAAAATAACATGTGGACCCCTTTTTATCTGTGTTGGGCTAAAAAGAAATCATATGTGCGCTAACTACTGTAGATGCGATGCGATAGTACTTAGGGGGATTTCATACGGTTTCGAAATTAATGGTGGGGAATATCTGATTTTCAAGCTCAAGGGTGTACTTCGTACCACGCCAATAACTTAGGGGTAATTCATACCTTCCTCTTTTAAAACTAGGTACTTATGTATTTTTTTTCTCTTATATGTAGTTCACTCATGTTAGGTTAGATTTATAGGTTAGTCATTGGCAGGCTAAAAACTCAGTACACATTTAAAGAATGAAAACACCATAAGATATTGAATATTTTCAAAACAATAACATTTGTGGTTTTGTACCACGCATGGCGGAGTACAGATCATTCCAACAACTTTATGAACATATTCCGATTTGTATACAAACTTAAATTTTATGAAATATTTATTCCCGTCGAAGGTAAATTAGTTGCATTTATTTTTTGTACTTGTTTTAAAATCTAAATTCGTATAAAGTTTCACTCCAATTTCCTTGCATATTGTTTACAAAACTCCATATTTTTCGTTTGCAGGAACATTTTTCTTTAACATGTAATCGTTTACACACACCAACCAACCTTATACCCTCTCGCAGGCCAGTCCACTACTAATCTATCTCAGCTAGGCCAATCTCCCAACCAAATCAACAGACACGAAGCCCACGAAGAGTGGCCGCACCGGCGCACCGCCACGTCTCTCGCCGCATCCCCTTCCGCTTCTTCGTCTCCTCCTCCGACGAGCGCGCGCGGCGGCGCTCGAGGTAATCCAAGGACAGCGTGGCCGCCGCCGCCGCCGCGGGCCATGCGCAAAGAAGTTGCGACCACGACCTCTCGGGAGGTAAGCTGCCATGTGCCCCCTTTGTACCACATCTCGATTTCTCGAACTTCCGCTTGGGGGTTGTATGGCTGATGAAGCCACGGGGTTCTTCGATTCGATGCATCCTACCTGCAAAAGTAGTAGTGTTCTATTGCTAGGGAAGGTCTGGTTAGTGACCGAATGGAGGTTTAATGGGCTATTGACCAAATGGAGGTTTAAACCCTCACTAGTCACTACTACTTCCATTTCATGTAGTAGATTTTAAGAAAAGAAATGCTATTTCGTTAAACTCATACCACAAACAAATAATCCCTGATCTTATCTGCTATTACCAATCTCCATTAACCTCGGACTACAGGCATACTCCAACATCTTATCAGCTAATGGCTATTGGTATATCTTGGATATGTACCACTTTACAGTTTGATTAATCCAGGAACTTGTCTGTCAATGATTTTTTAACAAATCATTTGAACATTTGGAGTGTTGGGAAAACTTGAAAATAATGCTATTGACTGGAAGCTGAAGGTACCATGCAATAGCCTCACGTGAGAGAAAAAGAACAAGACGTAGCCAAGGACAACTTGCTGGAAAATGGCAGCATGGATCAAAATATTGCCTCTTGAAACATGCATACACGTACCGGCAAGTCATCCTTGGCTGCATTCCATTCTCTATCTCGTTTCACGAGCGGCCGTTGACAGTCATAGCTCATACCTAGCAGTGATTGACAACAAAGCACCAAAATAACCTCACTACTTCTCTAGTATTTGCACCACTGGATGATGCATGCTATTGACTCTGTTCTATGTAGGATTTCAGTCATCTAGATGACTTTGTCACTTTGCCTTATGTGTTCTGCACGACTGTATGATGCTTCTCGCTTGCTATTTATAGGCTTACAAAAGTGTACAAGTGAAATCTTGTCTGCCCTTTCGTCAAAGGCAACGTATGATTCTTTTCTATGGAGATGTTAGGTTTGATATGGATAGATAATGTGCCCACTCACACAAGAGCAATGTGGTTTACTGATACCATGTGTTGCTCTCTTGACTCACACAAGTTAATTTATCTATTGGAGGTATTCGGACAGTGGAGAATTTCAGCTAAAAATTCTCTGGATTAGACTTTGCATTTCTATACCGTGCAGCTTCAGTGATATTGTCAATGCACTAATGCAGGATAAAAAAAATGAATTTGAAAACTCATGGGATCCGTCATAGCTTAATAATATTTTTGGCAACATAATAGGTCAATTCCATAATAATGCCAAAACATTATTATCTAAATAGATTAAAACACTAATATTTTTTAGCTCCAAGCGGTGGCTAAAGAAGGCGCTCTTTGGTGCTTGGCGGGAGCCTCAAGACTACGTGAGTTGTTCGCTATGGTGATAGTGTTAGCTCCGTAAGGAGGTTTCAGGTTTGGTGTGGGTTGTATTTGTAATTTTTTTTTGGTGAATTCCGTTGTAAGACCTTGGTATTGGGACGTTGGTGCTTCAACGCCTTCACCCACTATCCTTTTCCCTCTTGCTTAATGAAATGATGCGCAGATCTCCTGCGTATTCAGAGAAAAACACACTAACAATTCAAAACAACTGGATATTCGGATGTATCCTGAATTTTTGATGACCTAATGTTTTATCAAAGAACTATTGAGAAAGAAGATCTGCAATCTGTGCGTAGACATCCCATTGTTTCTTGAAAATACACAACAAACACTAAAATCTATCATAGCCGCAAATCTGGAGCAAAGTTCAATATGCTCATATCAAGGGAAAGCAAATCAAATTCAATTTAGGGAAGCGTGAAGGAATCAAACAGTACATCAAGATATGATGTGTTCCTCCAAAGTGCGTCGTATCCAGATCGATCAATATAAGATACTGATGCCTATTTTCTTATATCAATAAATCATTCACAAGTTGGGTATTTCTGTCGTTAAGTGGTTGGCTGAGAGGCAGTGAGAATTCATGCCCGTTCCCTTTTCAACAATCTTTTCGGGAGAACATTCCTTCACCCTTGGACTCATCATTCCAGATAGCCCTACCACTTGCTCGTCAATATTTGATGCTCATCATTGGTTTCAATTCGATTTGGTCAAGTTGCATGGGTGATTTTGGAGGAGACACTATGCAATGTTTATCTGACCTACTTTGGACCAAAGACCGCATAGACTTCACTTAAGTCTGTCAAATTACTGAAGTTATGCTATGTGCAATATGGCTCATTAGACTGTAGTGAACTATAACAAATTCTGTGGCCTAAATGCACAGAATTCTGGGGCCTACTTTGGACAAAAGACTGCATAGGCTTCACTTAGGTCTGTCAAATTACGGAAGTTATGCTACGTGCAATATGGCTCATTAGACTGTAGTGAACTAGAACAAATTCTGTGGCCTAAATGCACAAACATGTCTGAGAAATGCCATACCTTTTCTTTTAAAGAGAGGGAATAATGCACCATACCCTTTAGGTGGGGGAAAAGCCAGAAAGGTACTGCAGTTTGTGGATCTTGATCTTTCCAGAGACAAGTTTGCTTTTCTCTGAGAAATTTTGTTTGGTCAACCCTTTATCTGATTCTATTCACTCTCATTTTTCCATTATCTTCATGCATCTAGAGGGCTTAGGATATGTTTTTTTGTTTTGTTTTGTTTTGTTGCAATTACAGTGCTGAAGTGATTTTCTCGGGCATCTTTTTTTTTTTCTGTTCAGGGTTTCTCAATCAAACTCCTACAAAGTGTAAAGTTGTAATATGGTCTCCAGTAAAACGGCACTGTTTATTTTACTTTCGTATTTTAGTCCCTGCACATACTCCACCGGATGGTTCATTTTACATAAAAAAACTCTAGTAGAATCTGATACTTTTACATGCATTTTTACTTCTTTTTTTTTTTCATTTGAAACAATGTCTCTCTGTGCTGATGTAGAGTCCTATGCATCATTCCCTGTGCTACAGATTTCTTTTAATTATCATTTTATTTGGATAATGATTTCTCCAAGTCATGCTTTTGCAGTAGTTTACTATGACAACCATGATGCTGTACACCAGAGCTCCAGAGCTATGTCAAAGAATTGAAACTGACACATGACTTTGGATGTATGGGACAGTTTGTAACAGATGCTACAGAATCTCCGGACCAAAGGCACTAGAGAGACTAGAGGTGATCAAAATCAAACTATTTACTTCTAGCAATTAAGTTTCAAACTTTCGATCAGATGTCCTTGATTGTCGCAGATCAACCAGACTACATATGTTCTTCAGCAGCAAAACACAAATGGTTTCGCCTGCCTCAGAGTGTAGTACCTTACCAGCTTGTCAGTTATGCACCATCACCCCAGGAACATTGGCTACTGTATTACTTTACATATAGATCCTGTTGGGGATTGAGTTCAAGGCCACACATCGGCTGAACAGCTGGTCACCTCGCTGGATATCCGGTTATCCAGGCTATCTAGGCTTGCAGCGCTTTGAACTGGTGAGTTCTGAATTTGTCGGCTTGGGTTAAAACCTTTAAAGGAGGCACCATCCCGTGGTAAATCTAAACCTGTGACTGCAAGCATATCCAAAGCTTGGCACATCTTTCTGGAGTTCAGCAATGGCGCCAATCCAAGCTGACCTAGGCCACAGGACATTGTGGCTCTAGCTACCATATCTTCTGCCATCTTGACCTGGATTGCAACTAAAATCGGTAAGTTGAAAAGTTGCTGGAAGTGACTCTCAGTGATAAGTGGTTACTGAAGCAAATCGGTTACCTTGACTCTTAAGGCCTCTACATCTGATTTGAGGACTCTGTTGTCTGTGACTGCTGTTGTGAAGTGCTGGCTGGTCTCTGCGAGTTGCTTGAAGAGGGAAGCATTTTCACCTCTAAGTTGTTCGACCTGCTTATGAGTGCACAAGTGAATTACCATAAGTTCACAATGATCTAGGATCAACGGATTTGCAATTTGAAGTCCATACTTAGCAGCATGTGATGGTTACAATACCTGTGACTCGAGGTCAGATAATTGTGCCTGCTTTCTCCTCCTGGATCGTCGAGCAGACTCCCTGTTGGACACCATCCTAAAATTAAAGCAAACAAATCATTATTCATCCTCAAAGAATGCACGATAAGCTCCTCTGTTCAGATCTTTTCATTTGCTAGAAATCAAGATGATTAGAAAGCAAGATTAATCTCTATATACCTTCTTATTCGCTTTGTTTCCGTGGATCTCGTGCCACGCAGGCGTGGACTTCTCTCTGTGTCTAACAATGATTCGCTGTCGGAGTCTGACTCACTTTCAGGGCCATTATTTGCTGAGGTGCTTGCTTTGGGGCTAGCTGCAACCAAAACGAAAGTAAACATGTGAGTAATTTGTTCCTGGTTTGGCTAATTTAAGTATGCTTTAGAACTCTAAATCTTAGCCGGACCAAAACGAAAATTTAGAACTCTAGATTTGTTTTAGGATCCCAAGTCAAAATGCACAAATGACGTTTTTTCCGTCCAAAATCCTGTAAAATTCTGAATGGTTATTGAACTGTAGCAGTTCCTAGTGCTTTATGATAATTCCCAAGTGCCCACAGTTGATCTATGCTCTGTTCATTTCTCATAGGTTTTTTTTTCTTTTAATTTGAACACAGAGGTAACTCTTTAAAACTTTGTTTAGTACTATTATGACCGAAGGGATGTACCGGAGATGGACGAGAAGGCATGGCGCGGTGGCGTACGGATGCTCTCCGGCCTTCTTCCATCCAGTGTATTCTAAAGTCCAGCACAGAAGGGAGAGAGCTTGGTTAGTCAAACAAATGCACGATCGGCAAGCGATGCCGGTGACTGGCAAATTTATTAATGCTCAGCTGCTCACCGAGTCGACGAAACCGAGATCAGACATCTCGCCGGAAGAAGAGAAGAATCCTCCTTGGCCGTGCAGCTTGCCGTCGCCGGCGATGAACGCCTCGAGCTGCAGCTCCGACGGGCACTTCTTCATCACTCACTCCAGTTTCTTCCAGCGGCAGCAGCGGTTTGTCGATCTCCGGCGACGGATTTTAAAGGTTGTTGTTGTTGTTGGGCTTTATTTAAACATTTGCTGCAGGCAATCAATCAGGTTAAGATAACCCGCTGCTGCTGCGTCATGGCCGACGGCGACGGCGACGCGAGCTGACTCGGATCCGCGTCGGTCGGTCGGCCGACACGCGGGGCCCACGCCTCGGTCCAAGTCAGCACGCGTGGGTGCGTGCGTGCGTGGGGCCGCGCGCCGCGTCCGCTCGTTTTTAGATCTGATGATGTGGCGGTGGGGTTGACCTGACTCGGCGGACGGCGTGCTGACGAGGCTGCTGCGGCTGAGCGGCGGAGACGCGGAGACGGGGGTGGGTGGGTGGCTGGGTGCGTGCGTGGAGTCGAGTCGGCTTGGACAGCGGCTCGATGGCTTCTCGAAGCGGTTAGTTCTCTCTTCGGCTCCGTGCGTTCCACGTACGCCAGTTTTTTTTTTTAAAAAAAACAAATTCACTTCAGGGAATCCTCCACAGTTTAAAATGTTTTTTATTTAATTAAAGTAAAGTTGCAAGAAAAGATGTTAATCCAAGAAGATAAATAAATTTGCGTATGTCAGTTTGTTGTTATTGCTACCATTGTATTCCCTCGTTCAAAATAAAGTATTACCTCTGTTCTAAAATGATTGAGAAATATTTAATTATATACTTGCTTGTACAATTCAGCCAATGTATATTATCCAATTTTGCTTTAGTTTATTGTTTTGCTAATGATCGAGAAATATTTAATTATATACTTGTTTGTACAATTTAGCTAATGCATGTAGCAATGTAATTAATATGCGCCTTATATTTTGAAAATAATTAATCTTTTCTCACTCTTATGGACAGGATGCCATATGAAATGCCATCTGGACCTGCTGTATGTGACTCAACCGGTTCCGCTTGTCAGTGACTCAGAGTTAAAATGTCATTTATAAGAGTGGCAAATAGTTAAATGCCC
The DNA here is from genome assembly GCA_000325765.3 of Leersia perrieri. Lineage (NCBI taxonomy): Eukaryota > Viridiplantae > Streptophyta > Magnoliopsida > Poales > Poaceae > Leersia > Leersia perrieri. The sequence goes on from CM002484.1 coordinate 18,067,113, forward strand.
ATGTATTTTGAAACATAGGAAAAAATGATTTTATCTTATATTTGAGTTGAGATATGATGGATACTAGTATAATAAATCTAGAGAGAGAGATACATTGTACTAAGATGTGTTACATCCATGTCCGAATGATTATATATTTGGATGGAGGGAGTAGTTAAAATACTCACGCGAATTTTGCATTACATCGGCAGATAAAAGTTGGTTAGGTGTTTAGAAAAATCTAGAGACGGTTTGTCTGTCTGAAGCCAAATTGTCTTGGTAAAATTTTGACTAATTCAGTTGCACTCTGCCATTTGGATATGTGCCAAATTTTGGCATTACCTTTTAAGCAAGAAGACAAATCTCACTCTCTTAAAATTAGCAAAATCATATTTTGGCTCGGGCAATTTGGCCTTACCAAAATGTAATGTCAAAATAGCTCAGATTTAAAAACTGGTACCGTTTAATTTAGGTCTCAAACTAAGCGATGGTCTTACTTGACACATGCATGCAGCACAAGTAAGACCATCTGCAAGCCACCAACATAAGGCGAGCATGCAGATGGGAAAAATCTTTTTTTTCTTATTTATTTGTTCTTTACAAAGTTAACGAATGGTATATTTATTTGAGAATCATTTGTATCACGCTGTCATTGTGGTAGTACGTATTAGATAAACTTTGTTGTTGGTTTCAGCTTGGGGCCTTGGCCAATTATATGACATGAAGCTTAATTTAGATCCTCTCACACACCTGGCTTCATTCCCATTTTATTCGGTGACACGAATTGATCCGTTACAAATGTGATTCTGTGACATTACTAATGTTTGTTCTGGCTAGCTCTGCATAAGCTAAAATATGTAGCGATGCTTTGTGCTTACAGTTTCAGCAGATCATATTATGGTCTGCAGTTCTGCACAACAATTTGGGTTCACAGAAGAAAAACCACAAGTGTAAATGCATGTACTTCTGGAATGCTAAAAAGACCAAATGAATTTAATTTGATTTGGACATACAGATGTATTAAACACAGGAAAAATCAAATATACAAAACCATCTTGATGAAGCTTGACCAAATATACTCAAATAATTATAAAACGATACATTCAAAATTAATGAGGTGCACACATGCATATAGCCCCCACAACAACACGCGGGAAGGGCACATGGTGGTGTGCTTTATTTTGTTGCCGACCCTATCGACATAAAATAACCATAAACAAATTACTGGCTCACTCACCGGCGAGCGAGCTCTACCTCTCTTTTAAATTATTCAGAGGTCAATTATTTCTTCCTTTTCAATAATACTGCAAGAGATTAATTTCTTCCTTTTCAATACCCAGAGATCTGCGTGTCTGTCTTGTAGACCGAGCCGACCTTAAACTCGGCGGGGATGACGTCGTCGATGACGCGGTAGCCGGCGTTCTTGACGGCGAAGCGGACGGAGAAGGGGCCCTTGAGAGCGGCATAGCCGGAGAGTGTCCAGGTGTTCGCCGGAGACTCCTTCAGCTCTACCCAATCCTTGGCGCCTTTCTCCTTCACCTCCACCTCAGAAATGGCGACATTGGTGACGAGGACAAGTTTGTTGGAGCTGGAGCCCTCTCCGATGGTGAAGCTGAGAGGGCTGCCGCACGAGCCAACGGCCAACAGCGCCGCCAGCGCCGCCGCTGCGAGCAGGAAGGAGGTTGAGGAGGCCATTGTTTGGCGATCGAGTTAGGTAGTTTCCTTAACTGTCCCTTGATCGATTGAGTTATGGATGGATGGATGTGTGTGTGTGGCAATCGATGTAACAGCTAGGTCCATATTTATGGGTGGGGGAGGCATGCAGGAATGTACGTCGCACCATGGAGATCTTGGCCGGCTTGTTGATCACCACACACTTCTACAGTTGCTATAATTAAATCGGCGGTGGGTTCTCTCAGTTGTGCAAAAATAGAATAGGACATGCAGACCTCTCAAAGAGAAGTTATGACCAATTATTACAAAATTTATAGGATTAATAACTACGAATTACAATTATACACTGCTTGATTAAAAACAAGAAGACTACTAAAACAATCTCCTTAAAATAGATATCATCTATAGCTAGTCAAAATGAATCTAGCCATTATTTCTTCCAAAGACTTACAAGTTGTACATATTCCCTGTCTTTATAATCTCCAAAATCAACGATCGATACTTAGTCAATCGAGCCCTACTCACGTCATAGTTAGCGAGCAACGTCGAACTAAAGCGGAAAAACCACAGAAAATCAACTAACATGTAAACAACAATCATTAATTTAGAAGTTTCCAACATCAAGCGAATCTGATGCCTTCGTAAATCTAAAACGTCGTCATCGTTAGGTTTTTACCCGGAGAATCCACCTCATGACATGAGTTACGGAATAGGTATGAACAAAACGATAGCAAGAGCACTGCCTCCAATAAGGTGTATGGCGCCCACGACGTCATCAATGTCAGTCGTGAATAAGATGCCATCGATGATGTCGTACCGCGACATGATGCCGCCAACGTGCCGTTTGTGGCATCACCGTGCCTGACCCGACCATGCCATTGCTGTCCGTGCTCGTCCCCGGCCGACGACGCTGCCATTGTCGTTCCGCTGCATGCATGACCATCACCTCTCTGGCTCGCCATGCCTCACCTGCAGACCGTCGTCCACTGCACGAGCCATCGACGGAACTGAGCTCGCCGGCCATCCAAACGCAGCAGCGCGCGGCCGCAGATCCGGCCTCATCGTTTGTCATCGCTGCCATTGCCAGGTCGCCACACTTGCTGCTCTAGTGCCCTGCCCGCGCTACATGCCGCACGCCACGAGCACCCTCGCCATGCTCACCGTGAGTGGCGATGTACGAGACAATCAATGGAGTTAGACGGAAGAAATACACGTATTCGTTGGCGTTGGGTGCAGGACAAGAAGACCCTGCTAGCTGCAACCTTTCCTCGAGGATCAATCCTCTCCGGCGGCGGCAGGAACGAGAATCGCCTTGCTGATTCTTTTTTTGATCCATGAAAACCGGACCGCTAACCACTATGTCATAGTCCATTTGTTGGGTGTCATCCTTAGTTTCTTACTGCGTCTCGTGTGTTCTTATGATCAGAGTTCATAATTCCAACGAATTTCAACTGGATTTCATGAAATTTTGACATTTCGACGTGGTTTAGAATCTATAACCCACTGAAATCTAGGTAGAATTCGTTCAAGCATAAATTTGAAATCATAAAATGTAAAAAAAATCATGAAAATTTCTAATAATACTATGATGCTAGGAGTGCATTTTTGCACAAAAAATCTTCAAGACATACAGTCTAATATGATACACACACCAAAAAATTTCAGAAAAAGGAGTATTCGATCAGCCAGAGTTTTACTTCATAGACTATAACATTGAAACTTAAAATGTATGAGACTTTAGTATTGTGACAAAGTTGTGATGGACATTATTTATATATTACCCATGTTGCGAACTTCTGATGCGTATCAAATTGTGAGTGATATGTGCTTTAAATCTTTGCATTCACTATCATATCTTTATCATATTCGGTATTTGTCATTGTGAAGTTATCAAATTTATAGAATACGAAAAAGCCAATTTTTTTGAAATTATTACACAACTCACCATAATCTTTCCTTTTTCTAACATTTTTCACTATTATTTATATTTTTAGCAAGCAAAATACAATTGCCTTTCTTCCTTCAGGTTTTCCTATAATTTCGCTCAAATTTTGACTAATTCCAAATGGAATTTGGCTAGTAAATATTCTTTTGAAATATGATGTTTCATTGTTGGAATTTCGATAAAACCGACCGGAATTTTGGTAAACCGACCGGATTTCGGTAGCTTTCAATGCAAACCGACGATTCGAATTCAAAATAGCGAATTTTGACTGAATTTCGTGGATTTCGGTATTCCAACACCTAACGAAAAATGTGCCTCGAATGGAATCGTAAACCTTGCTTATGATTTTGCCTTATAAATAATGTAAATCACCATCTTGTGTTCAGCAGGTCCTAGAGAATAATTATGTCCATATTTTGTTGTAGTTCTAGATCTACTAGCTCTATTATTAAAAGAATATCGTTTCAATACGTGTACAAACAAATCTCGATATGTTAGATCATTATTAGGTTAAAAATATTAAATTTTAACATTTTAAAAGATCTCTATATGGAAAATGCTATGCATACTAAATTTTTTGTACTAACTCCATACTAACACTGACATTAGTGGCATGTCCTGCTGTGAGTGAATCTAGATTTTCTATAACTTTTATTTAGTTAGATCAAATGGTTGCGAATTTTGTTAGTACAATTTTAGTAAGACTTTTTTAAGTATGTGTAGCAGTGCTATAAATATATCAAGGAAAACCTTTCATATAATATTAAAACTATAAGAGACGTGCTTCTATGCTCTTAAAGAAGAGAACCTCATGGATTTTGAATAGTTGGATCTATGCCATTGCAATTTTTTAAAGTTAGAGATATGACATCCGTTAGTCAATGACATGTGAAGCCCACGTGAATCAATGACATGTGGGTCAGGATGACATATTTTCAATTTTAAGAAATAGTAATGGCATGACTCTAATTTTTCCTTTCGAAATATGATGAGATGCCTGGATTAAAAGGTACTTAACCGTGTCAACTTCATTTATTAGGGGATAAATTCGACATTAGAAGAAGTAAGGACATATCCAGTTTTATCCATCCAACAGTCTTTCATCCGCCGCCCTACACGCTGAAAGGACTGAAGAATATATATATGTTGGATCATATAGCAGATTGTGCAGCTAGAGATTTAAGTGCTCTCAACATCAAGGAAACGAGAGAAGCTGGTGTGCTCAAAGATTTAAAGTCTTCCAAACAGATCGTTGTTTTTTTTTCTTATAACCAAACAGATCGTTGTGGACTTCAAGCTAAAGATGCAGAAATTAAGAATCATCCTATGGACAGCTGGGTCACTGAAGAACCAAGTGCGGAAGTGCTGAACATGAGGAGAGAGTCATTCTGAAAACGCTAAAAATATGTGCAGTTTTGTTTTTGAAGAGCATACAAGTACATCTCATTAGGTAAACTTTGTTGTTGGCTGCAGCTCGGATCCTTGGCCAATTTTATGTTGTGAAGCTTAATTAGCTCGATTTGTAGGCTTCGTTTCCATTTTATCGATCGTCACGTATTCAGTGCTGGAGATGTGACAGATATGATTTGTGGACACTATATGTATTTGTGAGTTTTGAACAATCCAAAAGAGTACCGATGCTTTGTGCTTTAATGTCATAATATCGTCCATTGAACAATTAAAAAACGATAACAAGTATAAATGCGACTTCTGAAGCATTTCATACATTTGCTAAATAAGATAAACAATTTTTGGGTACACATGTATGTATTAGAACATTGGAAAACCAAATGTACACAACATTCTCAAATGAAGGTTGACCAAATATAATTCTCCCCATAAATCTTACATAAATAATATATTCATAATCATGTGTGCGTATAGCTCCGCGGTAAAACGTCGGATAAGCACATGGTATGTTTTATTTTGTCGATGGCTAGCTTGTAGCCAGAACACAATAAAATAAATCACTGGCTCGCGCGCGTGCGAGCCCTGTTTTTCTTTAAAAAGTTATTTTGAAATCAATAGTTTTCCTGCGTCGTCCCACGCATGACGTTGATTACTCAGACCTGTATGGTGGTCTTGTACACAGAGCCGACCTTAAACTCGGCAGGGATGACGTCATCGACAACACGGTAGCCGGCGTTCTTGACGGCGAAGCGGACGGAGAAAGGGCCCTTGAGAGCGGCTGAGCCAGTGAGTGTCCAGGTGTTTGTTGAAGACTCCTTGAGCTCTACCCAGTCCTTGGCTCCCTTCTCCTTCACCTCCACCTCACCAATGGCGACATTGGTGACGAGGACAAGTTTGTTGGAGCTAGAGCCCTCTCCCACCTTGAAGGTGACCGCGGTGCCGCACGAGCCAACAGCCAATATTGCGGCCAGTGTCGCCGCGGCGAGCAGGAGGGAGGAAGAAGACGCCATCGATCGACGAGCTAGGTACGTAGCTTGTATCTTGACTGATAATTGGATGGATGTGTGTGGTGAATTGGTGATCGATTTTGCAGCTAGGGACGCACGTATTTATGGGTGGTGGGGGCGAGAATAATCCCATGCTGGGATGTATGGCGCACCATAGAGATCGCTGGCTAGTTTGCTGATTGCCAAACACTTGTACGTACTGTTGCTATAAATAAATCGGTGCTGAGTAGTGTCCATTGGTTGTGCAAAAGAAGTGCAGGGCATGCAGACCTCTCAAAAAGCAAATGGCATGCGTGCAATGTCTCATCCCTTGTCTATTAATTTTTGTTTTTTCATAATGTAAATCACCTTAGGTGTTCCTTCCTAGGGGGCAATTGTATCCATATTTTACCGTAGTTTTAGAACTACTACCTGTCTACCGACTCGTATATGTTCTTTAAAATGAATATAATTCTAGAACACACATACTGCCGAATCTCGATCTTTTAAATCATTTTTAAATTAAAATGTTAACATTCAAATGAGAAAATAGCATTGATAGATCGATCTGTCGTGATAAAACTTTCATATAATTATAAGTAAATTTTATAGATATGTATAATTATGTTAGGTAATGATGACATGCATTAAAGATTGTATCGATGTCAAGCTACACAAGAATGACACCATACGATAAAGGATGATTTGCTGAATTGCCCACCAAAGACCTCTCCATGACAGCGTGAGGTATTGAGGAACACTCATTCCTATGTTTCACTGACGGCTGACGAGTGGGTTTCATTTTTTTTTTAGAACAGACGGGTGGGTTTCTTGTGCATAACATGATTTGTGTATTTGGGATTTTCTTATCTCGCACTTACATATATAGCATGTTAAACTTGAGATTCAGAATTTTAATAGATGCCAAATATTTTTTATTTTGAAATATATGTATTTGTTTAAGCAAATTTAAATTCTTATTAATAATAGTCTTTGTTAGGAATACGTATGCAATGGAATTGTAATTGAAAGGGAGTTCATCGACAAAATTTGAGAAGATATTAAAGACAGTTCTGTACTTATTCATGTCTCAACATTGCTAGAATCAAATATATATGATGCCACTATTATATTTTCGTCAATCTGGATCTGTTTTGTCAACATGCAGACTCTAAAAGATTGAAAAGTAGGAATGCAGGGTTAGAGAAGAGATCTTTTTTTTTTGAACTTATTTTCGTCAAATTCTGTACTTATTTTGTTTTTTGTTGATCAATCTGCGGAAAAATATGTAATGCAAACTGCATATGCATATGTAATGCCTGGAAACTACTAATGATTTAGAGATAGATGTCTGACATTTGTCCATGTTGTCATGAATGAAATTTTTACTCGCAAATTTGATCTGTGAGTAAACTTTTTACTCATGATAATCTACGAGTAAAATTTTTACTCGGCTATGTGGACAAACATTAGACTCTGATTTTTTTTTATCCAACCGTAGCTTTCAGGTTTGCACTACATATGTGATTTGCATTACATATTTTTCCTCAATTTATTGTTCAGTGTTCAGAATGCATGTTGACCTTATGGGAGGTCTTTCTCCCAAAGATCAAGTTTATCCTTTTGTTTATTTGTTCTTTCTTTTTAACGTTTGAAAATAATGGTATATTTATTGGAGATAATTTGTAATACAATTGTATTGTGGTATAGATAAGAGTTGTTTCTTGAAAGCGTATTTGAGTCAACACTATATATTGATTAATTAATCATGGACCGCCAGTGCATATATATAGACACAATACGTCATCATCTCTATATCCGACTTTATCAAAACAGTATCAAGAAAGAATCGAGAAAGAATCAAAGAAAACATAAATAGGAAACCAATATCTCTAATAACACACTCCCTCCAAATGTTTGACGTTTAGCTTGTCCAACATATAAAATCAGAGGTAGCTTGTCCAACATATAAAATCAGAGCTCGTCCAACATTGTAGTCGAACTTCCAAATTGAATTCTTTGAAAACTATCAATTGATTTTTCATATTTTTCAATCAATTAATATTATCAAACTTCTGCCATATTACAAACTGAAATTTGCTGTTGTTGGGATGATCGATTGCCAAATAGGCCTTCCTACGAAGCGATTGCATTGAACCAATTCTAGACATTTTTTCCGTGGATGAAGAGGACCCCAAATGAAACAGCAGCGTGTGGCAGCAGCATCCTCCCTCATGCGCGTGATGTTCTGTATTATTATTAAGATATAAGTTAACTTTCTTGTTGGTCAATTATATGATCGATATATGTATAAGCTTAATTTAACTCCGATCGCTGCTGGCTTAGTTTCCAATTTATCCATCGGATTTGCTAAAATTCTGTTGGCATATTTCTCGGGAGAAATCTGTCGATTTGAGGGCCGTCCGATACTCATCAAGATTCGTGCTAGAGGTGTTGGAATAAAACTGAAAGAGCAGGATAAAACTTAATTTAGTTCCGATCGCTGCGGCTTAGTTTCCAATTTATCCATTGGATTTGCTAAAATTCTGGCGGGGGAAATCTGTCGATTTGAGGGCCGTTCGATACTCATCAAGATTCGTGCTAGAGGTGCTGGAATAAAATTAAACTGAAAGAGCAGGATAACGTGCGATCGATTCCACGACCTGATGTTTTCAAGCCTGCGCCTCTACTGCTAGAGCAGGCTTACCTTCTTGTTTCATTTACATCCAAGATGAAAATAAATTACAATGTAAATATATACCACCTATCATGTAATTACAAGACATTTATACTACAATTATATTTGACATATTTTTACCTAAAAATCTGTCGCCAGATTTCTAAGTGGATCCTTTATCCATTGCCACACATTTGGTGTAGGAGACGGGACAAACGTGATTCGTGGGCACTGTATAATGTGTTAAAAAACACGTGTGTAAATTAATGTGACTTTTAATACATCTGTGGCATGCTAAAAACGTAAAAAAGATAAACTGACTTCATTGATTTGGCATACATATGTATTAAAACTTTGGAAAACCAAATGTACACAACCGTCTCGATGAAGCTTGACTAAATACAATTTCCCATAAATCTCATAGAAACAATATATTAGAAATCAAGTAAAGTGCAGATCGATATAGCCCCCACAACAACATGTGGAAAGGGCACATGGTATGATTTATTTTGTCGTTGACCTATTGGTATAATGCAATGCATAAACAAAAATCAATTATTGGCCCGGCCGCTCACGCACGAGCTCTACCACTCTTTAGAAAAACATATATTTAGAGGTCAATAACAATCCGATCGCAATGCAATCAGATCTGCATGGAAGTCTTGTACTCTGAGCCGGCCTTAAACTCCGCAGGGATCACATCGTCGACAACGCGGTAGCCGGCATTCTTGACGGCGAAACGGACGGAGAAGGGGCCCTTGAGATCAGCCGTGCTCTCGAGTGTCCAGGTGTTTGCTGAAGACTCCTTGAGCTCTACCCAGTCCTTGGCACCCTTCTCCTTCACCTCCACCTCGGAGATGGCGACATTGGGGATGAGGACAAGCTTGGAGGAGCCAGAACCCTCACCCACCTTGAAGGTGAGCGGGGTGCCGCATGAGCCAACGGCCAATAGCGCCGCAAGCGCCGCCGCGGCGAGCAGAAGGGAGGACGAGGAGGCCATTGCCGAGCTTGAACCTCTGCTTGTTTCTTGCTCAATCGTTGGATGGATCGATGTGTGTGTGTGTGTGTGTTTGTGTGTGTGGTGATCGATGTTGTGGCTGGATGTATTAATGGGTGGCGGAGGCAAGAGAGCTAGGCACCGACGTGCGGTGCTCCATAGAGATCGCTGGTCGGCTTGTTCATCGACAAACACTTGTGCGATTGATGTAAATGAACCCAAGCTTAGAAAGTCCCTGTTGACGAGCTTGCTCTTGCCGTCCTGCGAAAAAAGTGCAGGGCATGCAGACCTCTCAAAAAATGTAGTGCGTGCAGTTGTTCGCTATACATATAACTAAAAATATAGTGTCACATTTTTAAGTTTATTTCCATCACTTCTTTCACTGTAGAGTGTTATTGTATTTATGCTATCTCATCTTTAAGTAGGTAATCAGTTGCTTTTATATTTCCCAATTCTCTGATAATATGTGTACTACAAATATTACGATGCAAGTTTTAAAATCTGTTAAAAAAGTATAACTTTTGATACATACATTATAAATACAATTACAGTGTAAATGCATGTATACTATCTTTAGTGTGATAAAAAAATTGGTCCTTAATTTTTTAATGAAGAGTCATAAATATAGTTTGTCCTACCTTACTTGCTCCCTCCGACTCCATAATTCTTAACGCGTTAGACAAGTTTTCAGTCAAACTTTCTAAAATCAAAAGTATTTAGTTTAAAACCTTGAACATTATATGTATAGACCTTTCAAAATTAGTTTCACAAAATATAAATTTTTAGGATATTAATTTATATTCCAATAAATACCATGGTCAAAGCTATATTTGAGGACCGTGTGTTGTCCAAAACATAAAAAATTATGAAATCGAAGGGATACTACTTAACATAACATGTTGGGTTGGTCCGTTCGACTTGATAAGAGTTACGACGGGCTAGGAGAATGTTGAGAGCAGCATTGAGCCGATGGGCTAACTTGACCTATAAATTCTCAGAAAACTCTTATCTAACGGGTGTAGTTTTGGGGGTGTTATAGTTTAATACTGAAAGTGGAGACATAAGATATGAGAAGTGACATACATGCAATTGTCTTTATTCTCCTCTCTTTATATATAGTCAACTCTCATATATGGAAGGTGGGTAAGAGGACCCAATTAGTGTTGTGCTAGGTCTTCATGGGCCAAACCCAAATTTCTTAACACAAATCACACCTGAGAATGTACAAATGGGCCTCTTTTTTATTTTTTAAAAGAAAGAGGTACAAATAGGACTCTCGCCGGCACAATAAGTGGCTTTTATTCTTAGCTTGATGTATGTAACTCTCACCTACGTATCACTACACCTCCTTTATAGTTTATTCTACCAACAATCTTCGTATATCACCCCTGTAAAAATGCATATATGCAAAAAAGAAAAAAATATATATGGCCTTATTCTCACAAGTCCACAACCCCTTTCTCCTTCTTTAACAAATCTAGCAAATTAATTTACACGCACTGAAAAGTTTCTCCATCCATCCATCCATCCCGTTCCCCAAATCGCACGTCTCAGATTCACCCAAAAAATTGTTCTCAAAATACACCCACACACACGGTGATCAGAGACCAAATTCTGCAATTTCTACGACGACTCTTGGGAATGCGACGCCGTCTCGCCGCCATGTCGCGCCACCGCCTCGCCGTCGCTGTTGTCATCGCCGGCGCCGCCGTCGCCGCTGCGTTCCCGGAGCTCCTCGATGCGCGTGACGGCTTCGCGGAGGTCCCACCGCCTGTCGACGTCGCTCTCGCAGCAGCCGAGTCCGACCTTGAGCAGCTTCACCATCTCGCCTTCACCGGCGCGCGTGCCACGCATGTCCTTGTCGAACACCTCCCCCGTCCATTCCTCCCTCACCACCGAATTCACCCACCCGGCGAGGTCCGTCGCCGATCCCCGCCCTTGCCGGAGATAGTTCGCCGGAAACTTGCCGGTGAGCACCTCTAGTATCAGAATCCCCAGGCTCCACACGTCGCTCTTCTTGCTCGGCCTCCCCGTCTCCCCGCACTCCGGCGACTTGTACGCCACCATCACCTGCAAAAGCAAACAAAAGCAAACCAATTCATTGTGTCAGTCATCGTCGTAGTCGTCGTCGTCGTCGGTGTTTTCGATGGAGATTGGTGATCGAGATCGATTGATCATGTACCTGGGCGGCGTGGTGAGGGGTGACGACAGGGACGAGGGCGTAGTCGCTGAGGATGGGCTGGAAGGCGGCGTCGAGGAGGACGTTGGAGGACTTGAGGTGGCCATGTGGCACGGTGAGCATCGGCAGCTCATCGTATAAATGTGCCAGCCCTCGCGCCACGCCCTTTATGATGTTCAACCGTCGTGGCCAGTCCAGCGACGGCAGGTTTGACCTGCTTCCTGCACAATCAGTACATGACATTGTTGACTTTTTGATATAAGTTTGACTATTCGTTGTATACTAAGAGAAATTATGTTCTTACCGCCATGGAGGAGGTGAGCGAGGCTGCCATTGACGATGTAATCGGTGACGATGAGCTTCTCCTCCCTCCTGTAGAGGTAGGCGACGACGGGGAGGAGGTTAGGGTGGGAGAGGCGGCCGAGCCGACGCATGTGCTCGTTGAAATCCTCCCTCCCAACCCCTTTCATCTCCTTGAACCTCTTCACCACCATGGCCTGACCTTCCATCGGCGTCGCCTTATACGATGCCCCGAAGTTTCCGCTCCCGAGCACCTCCGCAGAAGCCCGCAGCAGATCCTCCAGCTCGAACCTCTCCCTCCCCTCCTGCACGAACACCAGCTTCCCATCATCTCGCCTCCCTCCTCTCTTCGCCGCCGGCGCAACGGCTGTCGCCGCTGCCGTGGCGTGATGCTGCTCGTCTTCGTGTGTGATTGTGATGGATGGATTGGGCGTGGATTTCATCCTGGCGCCGGCGTCGGTGTTGGAGGGGAGGGTTGTTGTTGTTGTGGTGGTGGTGGAGTAGCGACGGCGGGCGAGGGCGGCCGTGAACACGCCGGCGGCGGCGAGGAGTGCGCCGACGATGACCACCACGATGGCGATGATCATGAGGACTTTCAGGCTGCGTGGTGAGGATGACGATGATGGTGGGAGTGATGGTGATGGTGATGTCAGGAGTGGTTCGTTCGGGCACGCGGCGGCGAGTGGTGGACCGCAGAGATCTTTGTTTCCTGGAGAAGATTTTCATGGGAGAGATTTTGATCAGATTGTGCATGATTTTATAGGATTTTCGAAGATTGAAACTAAATTGTACAAGCCATGTCAAATTTATGGTTTCCAGAAAATACAAAATGTAGTTTTTTTAGATAAGAGTTTTTTTTAGATAATACAAAATGTAGAGTATATATGATAGACCAGTCTTACAAAATGACTCGTTGAATTACTACCATTTGAAATCACGAATGGATTGAGTAATTTGTACAAAGAAAAAACACATGTTCTTTTTTGAGATGGTCTACCCCCACACATTAATTTGATATGGGTATATATCTCACTGGCTACTTTGCAAGCATTTCAACCCAACTAGGATTTGGAATTGGACTTCGGAGTCATGTTCCATGATTTTGTTTCTTTCTTCATACTAAGAAAACAGTGATATTTACTTGTATAGAATATTACAATGCATTCAGTATAATAGTGGAATAATGCAACTTAGTTTATCGTAAACCATAGGAGATATCAATGGGGCATTTATCTAGTCCTCCTATGTAGTTAATTTAATTAGAAGTACCACGTTTGTTCATGTTTGATGTTGACTTCTGAGCTTAACATTTTCAGGTGAGCGTTTCTTAATTGGCCATAACGTACTGTACAGTACTTTGTTTTGTGTTTACATAGTTCTTGCAGCCCATGTTTTCTTGGATTCTGAGACAGCGAGACACCAATCTAAATTTGCTAAAAGAAACCCTAGTTGACTAACAAACATAACCGCGGTAAATTTCCATTACTGCTTCCTAATTAAACTCTACTGATTATCTAGCTTGTTTGCTAATTGCATATCAAACAAGTGGTACTTGTAATTAACTGCGAACTAATTAAGCTCTACTGATCATCTAGCTTGTTTGCTGCTAATTGCATATCAAACAGGTACTACTTGTCATCAACTACGAACTAACTAAAAAAAAGAATGAAAACAATCACACTATTCATTCGTGCATGCACGACGTACTGCATATCTGAACAGATACTAACAAACAACCAAAAATTCCACAAAAATTCACCTTGAAACGCCTTGGCATCAAACCGGCGGAGACCAGCCGGAACAGGGCCGGAGAGATTATTATCGGAGAAATCAACAACCCTCAAACTCTCCTGATTAAAATCCGGCAACCCACCATCAAACCTGTTCTTCTCAACCTGCAGAACGAGCAGCCTCGGCGAGGTAATCGAGCTCGGAATCCTCCCCGTAAACGCATTATCCGACAGATACAGCTTCCTCAACCCCCTCATATGCCCAAACGCTTCGGCGGGGATGTCGCCGGCGAGGTTATTCCGCGAAAGGTAGAGCATTTTCAGCGCCGGGAGCATGGAGACGTCGGGGAATTTACCGGTGAGGTTGTTGTTGGCGAGGCTGAGGGCGCGGAGGCCGGAGAGGGAGGCGAGTGGGGAGAGGCTTGGTGATGGGCCTTGGAGGGCGAGGTATTCGAGGCGGAGGCCCCGGACTTTGCCGGTGATTGGGTGGCAGGTGACGCCGTACCAGAGGGAGGTGATGGCGGTGGAGGTGGAGGAGGAGCATGGGCCGGGGGTGGTGACCCATTGGCTGAGGGGATCGGGTGGGGTGCCTTGGGGGCCATGGAGGGAGGATCGGAAGGTGAGGAGAGTGGTTGCCTCGTCCGGCGCCCCGGCCGCGGCGGCCGCGGCCAGGAGGAGGCACACGGCGGCGGCGGCGGCCTCGCCGGACATGGAAAGGGAGGTGGCGGAGGCGGCGAGGTGGTGGGGGCGGGGACGGGTTACTAAAGAACGGGAGGCGGGGAGGAGGTGGAGGAGGTGGAAGGAGGAAGATTGCGCGGGAGGCGTGGAGAGCTAAGAATAGGAGCGCGCGCGGGAGCGAGGGAGTTCGGTGTTTGGCGACACCGAGGAGGAGGAAGAAGAAGAAGAGACGAGACGAAAGCTGGCGTTCGGTGTGGGAGGAGTCGCCACTGGGGAGACTGGCAATGTACATGCGAGTTTTCTTGTTGAATGTTTTCTGAGGAGGAAATTGATATTTTAGGCTTCTTAAAAATGGGTTTCGTTGGAACGTCACTCCCGCAATTAGGTTTCGTTAAAATGTGCTGCTCAAACAAGTCCATTCTGCTAGAATGTCCAAAATTCATTTCCTGGCAAATGTTTAATCTTTTTGCTCTTTTTATTTTTTGAATGATTCGACCAGAATTCCCCTGTCGTCGGTGACCTCGACGAAAGAGATGGTGGTCGGTACGTCGCACCTCAAGCTGCTATGGGTGGACCTCACCATACTCGGGCACCGTTCCGCAGTGATGCGACGGCGGGAACCCCAACCTACGGTGGACAAGGAGGCGGAGTGCAGCGACAAGGTTGTCGATTCCACTCTCGGCTAGAGATGACAACGGCCGCAGACAAGGTCGTAGACGGTCGGGGTCGTGTCGTCACAGCCCCATGGACGGTGTTCCTCGCAACCGGTGCCCACAATGTCCCAAGCGTCACGCCCGATGAGCCCCTAGAGCGGCATGTCACACTGCCTGGCTTCTCCAAGGGGTCGTTACCTCGACGACAGGAGGAAGGGAGGTGCGGGAGAGAGGGAGGGGGGGCGATGGAGGAGCTCAAACTTCCTCTCATCATCGTCGGTGGTGGCGGCGGCAGAGGTGCTCCATTCCTCCTCCTCGCCTAGTGCGACAACGCACCACCACCGGAGCTACCTCCGCCCCATGCCGGTGGAAGCTTGTGTATTTAGGGTTTGGCGACAAGAACAATTTGATCATCTCGTAATGAAAATTGAAAAAAAAAATTAAAATGGGAAAGCACTTTTAAGTAGTCCATTTGTAGCACTTTTAAGAAGTATAGAATGTCAATTTTCTCTTGGGAGTGAGGCTTTTGCATGTATGCATTGCACCTTTTGCGTGTAAATAAATCCTCGTATAAGCTCGCAGTTTGCGTACGTGTATAATATAGAGTTTTTGGATAGTAGGATTTGAGTCTATAGATGGATGGAGTCGTACGTGTGCCCGTTTTATCACCGTGGCCATGGTGTATTTCTTTCAAGATAGGATTTTAAAAAAGTTTCGATTGAAAACATGATTTTTCTTATTCAATGCGAAGAGAATAGATTGGTGCACGATGCATGTCAACGACGAGTTTTTTGTGATAATCTCATCAACAGTGGCGTCTCCACAGGGTAGTCCCGGTGGTCCCCAGACCACCTGAAAATTGACCTCCAATATACTCATTATGGTTGCTTAAGTAAATTTACATGCTTATTTATTGATTTTAAAAAGTTCGTAAACATATCATTAATATTTTGTGATCAACTTTTAATCAATTTATACTAGTATCATATATTAGCATATCATATTTACGATACGTAGAAAATCTATATACGTCGAACCACCTAAACCTAAAATCGATTTTAGATACACCGCTGCTCATCAAACTCAAAAAAATGTCGGTTGTCTTCTAGAAGTACTGTACGGAGTAGCGCATGCGTGTTTATTCGTAGGTGAGAGTGCACGCGGATGTATATGAGTTTTTGTGTTTATGTTGTGTCGATGTGTTTGACAAGAACAATCAAATAAAGCTCAATGGTAAAAATTAACCTGATACAGTATTATGTTGGAAATATGAATATGTCGATACAATAATTTGAATAGCACACCAAACCGTGCAATCTGCCTAGAATGTTGGCTTTAAACTTATGGTTTTGTTTACTCTGTCCTCCTAACGCCTAAGTCCTAACGGTGCATCCACAGTTTTGGTTCTCAATTTCCAGTAAATTAATCACTGTATATTAGTTCTATAAGCGAAATGCGCCCCAACTTTGGTTAATTACAAGATGCGCGCACCGACAAACGCGGCTCCAACTTGCATTCATAGTTCTCATGCTAATGATTTAATGAATTTTGTGCTGCCAACTTGCCCCCACGATTCAAACAAAGTCATGAGTATGTGGCCAATGAATTATAAACATATAGAATTAAAATAGCCGCATGCATGTTTAAAAGTTGTATAGTACAACAAGAACGAGGTGTATGGCTTATTATATACTCATGTGATTAGTAGCCTAACCTGATGTTGCTGCCGGGATATGCCTTAAGTTAATAATATTTTGCTCCCTGAAAATCATCTAAGCTTGACAGTTACATATGCGCATTTCTGTCATACAAAATGGTAGAATATACCATGATTTAGATCGCGATATTGTTATTGCTTTGACAGCAAATATTGGTCGAGGAAGATGCATTGGTCTATTCGACATTACCTTCGAAACATCATAAATTATTCGTTAGTGTAAATATGTTGAATAAAGGAAAATATGGCGTGTGAAAAAGCATACACATGGCCTGCGAAACTAGGAGTACTTCAGACATTCAGAGTTCAGAGGGACTTGGACTAATAGTGTCATGGTAGAGCATGTTCAGAGTTCAGACTGGTCGTTTTTCCATTGCCTGGATGTGTTTCTTCCAAAGTAAGCGATGCACAATTGCGCACCCTTGTTTGTTTAACAGAGGACACTCTGACGGCTGGTTAGCTGAACAACTAGTGTCTTGGAGACGGATGTTGGACGGAGTATTAATTTAAAGTATGCAGCTGATCACATACGCAAAATCACCGAACTGGCTCAACTGAGGAAGATTGTGTCCTTGTTTTATAACCGTCCATTAATCACCATTAATCATGAAATCAGTACATATGGGATACTACTTCTTAAGTTTGCTCAATAAGGATTGCAAAAACTCCATACTACCTACTTAACTAGGACAGGAAGATCAACCCTTTTAATATCAGATAGTACGAAAAAAAAAAGGCTCAGTTGATGAAGTTTTCAAATGAGAGACACTTTCCCGTATCCAGTTGATGAATACATGGAAACTACGAAGCAGGTCGATTTCATGGGGTGATTGGCTGATTGCTGCCTATAGGTTCCACTGTTTCAACAGAACGATCTGGCATCTACTCCATAATCCGAAAATTCAGATTTTCAATTGTTGAATAATGTATATCTTGTTCTACCCCAACAGGAAGATAACTGCTTTTGATTAATCAACAATGAAGCACCTTTGTCTATTGAAATCCTCGTATCCAACATCAACAAGGCAAAGGCCCTCTGGAGGTGCTGGGGGAGCAGTTGCACGCCTGCAAGTAGCTTCCATCAGGTTCAGCAAAGCATCTTCTTCAGCACCAGCAGCAGCCTCCCTTATTGTGGTTGCAACAAGAACCCTAACCATCTGTTCAGTGCAATTTAGTATGAGTAATATTAACTAGAATTCAGGGAAAAACTGAGAATAAATTACAGTGCCAACTGCCAAGTAACAGCCTGATGCATTACCTTGCGCAGAAACCTGTTTGCGACTAGCTCAATGCACAGGGCCCTGATGCCTTCTTCACAGTTCTGCAAAAATTGAAAATGCAAAATAAAACATAACATTATTAGTTGAAGTGATCTAAAAAACAGTTTATGTGATATGTGTGCATGAAAGCTAATTTTTTTAAAACACACACACGCACACACACACATCAGGGAGACATCAATTACAAACTATGATAATGCCAGTCCTATATGGGGTCCACACATTCTATTTTGTTTTAAGAATTGAGATTGACAATTCAAACATATATAATCCACATAATTTATACCAGCCATAACACCACAATCGAGCTATGCTGACGTCCAGCAACTAAAGTTAAGCTTACATAAGCAAAGCCACAACAACACTGCTAATTCTATGTGAAACTATAGTTATAGCTGTCTTAATATGGAAGCACTGGGCATTATCCTGATTCCTCACATACAGAGTCACAGAACGGATATCAGAACCAGAAAATGCTAAACTGTTATGTTCTGTTTTAAAAGTGCAAACTACAGTGTTCGAGAAAAAAAAAAGTGCTATACTGGCGTCACCTCATTAGCAGAATGTAGTTTAACCACTGCAGCTCGCGAATGGAACATGAAACACTCAGTAGGTGGGCCACTGCAAAAATAATACAACATCAAGAGTAACTTGTTGAACTTTAGGGCAAACATAACATAGAAACATGGTCATCTATAAGGAGAGCATGTTCTCTTCCAATGAAAAGCAGCAATGAACAGGTGCGGATAAAAAAAAACTTTTGTACTTGAAAAAAAAAAACACAACAGTGAGATGGTTAGAAACTTACACACTTCGTGAAGCTTGTGTATCACGTGCAAACATCTTGTAAGATAGTGACTTTCCTTCCAGTTGTCTAATGATTCTGTCAACCTTGGCCACATCAAAGCTTTGAGGTTTTATGTTGTATTCAGAACCCTCCAGTATTTTAGAGGATTGTTCTTCCCCAGAGATTGGTTTTGCCTCCTCGTCAAGAGGGAAAATATACAGGTATCGTCTCCATTTGGCTGCAAAATTAGGATGAAATTCACGTGAGACCTGCAAATTGTGCCATCAGTTAATAACCAGCATAGCATCATCAATGGTGGGTGTCTTGACATTCAGAGAACTTTACATGAAAAAGAATGCTCCATACCAGAAACAATAAATGATTAAAAGATTCGTCAATATGGACTATTCTACCACTAGCAGCAGTGCAGCATCATGCTGTTATATATTCTGAAAAAGGGAAAGAAAAAAGTACCTCTGACACATGCAAAGGTCTTAGTTTATCTGGTGCGGCCTTGTTTATTGAGTCTTTTATATATATAGACTTCACATCCTTCCTCCATGTATCTGAGGAAATTAGAAGTAAATAGTCAGGAGAAGTGAGAATATAGCAAAAGTTCTAGACGAAGTTAAGCTTTGCTATATCGCTAGGAGTCCAGGTTATATTTCTTTTGACAGGAAAACAACGACATATTTGGTATGTACAATTATTTTGTTAATGATTTGATAATCAGAAGCAAATAGCGTGTTTAGTTGCTTCTTTAAGCAAATCATTGTTTCCATAAAAAGACAGAAAATAACTGCACATAAGCAGTTCTTGAGAAGTATTTTGTAGCATAGTATGTTCACAAATGTGAAAAATCAGATGAAGGGTCCCGGAAAAACTATAGTGTGTTCTCATGTGTAACTAACAAAATGAGCAAACTTGCTGAAGGGCAGTCACCCCTTTGTCTGTGCGGCCAGCAACAACAGCACAGCCTTCTATCGGCAAAGATCTTGCTTGGAGCTGTTTAGCTTTCTTCTCGTCAACAAACTGGCCAAGATGTTTTTCCACTAACCTGCAAAAAAATACAGTATACAAGAAATAACTATCAATGGTTTTATCCTGTCTCAAGATGCAAAGAACGTGAAGAGTAAAAGAGTAGGATATGTCTGTAAAACAAACTCATGAAAATGAGATAACTCCACTCTCATTGTCATTACCCTTGAACAGTGTTGAGGCCAGGCTGCTTCTGCCAACCGTCAAATGAGCTTCCATGATATGAAAGAACAATTTTGAAGGTTACTCTTTCCCATCTTCCTCCCCGGTCTTTGGAAGGTTTAATTGTTGTTTGGTTTTCTGATGGTGTTGTGTAATCTTCTCCATTAGTATCAAGGATGTATTCACTCTGTGAAATAAAAAACTGATAAATCTTATTCTAACAAATTTCAGGTCCAAAAAATGGGCCTGCACCAACAAATTCCGAAATCTAGTCTATGCTCTAAGAAAAAATATCCCTCAAGCACCAGAGCCCATCACACCTAAAACACAATGTGCTTACACCATATTAAATTCTTCTCTTTTGATGAGATTTAGTTCTCAATTTCTCTAAAAAAGGAGCAGTACTTAACATGGAGAAAGAGCCAGAATTTGACACAATAGAAGAAATTGCGACTAACACTAGCACAAT
The DNA here is from genome assembly GCA_000325765.3 of Leersia perrieri. Classification (NCBI taxonomy): domain Eukaryota; kingdom Viridiplantae; phylum Streptophyta; class Magnoliopsida; order Poales; family Poaceae; genus Leersia; species Leersia perrieri. The sequence continues at coordinate 18,087,774 of CM002484.1, forward strand.
TCCCCCCATATTTACCAAATGTGAAGAACCACAACCAGGTATCACATCACATCGATAAAAAAATTATTCCTTCTCACCTCATCCTTCCCAAACAAATTCGCTAGCCCCGCCGCCCCGGCGCCGGTGCGCACGAGCTCTGCGTAGAAATCGACCACCCTGCTCCACGGCCGCGCGTACATGTACTCATAGCTTTCCCTGACCACAGAAACAGTAACCAACCAACCAATTTCATGAGCGGTAGATAAACCCTAGGAGAGAGGAAGTTGAGGCAAAGGATGGAACAAGGCCGTTAGTTACTTGGCTGTCCAACGGAGGTGGTGGCACGCGTCGGTGTGCTTGTAGTGCACGTGGTCGTCTCCCTCCGCTGCTGCCGCCGCCGCCGTGGAAAACGCTGCCGCCCGCGCCCGCGCCGGATTTGCCCTCGCCGCCGTCGCCATGAGTGGGCGGAGCTTCGCAAGCATGTGTTTTTTTTTCCTTTCTTTGGACGAATTACCCAAAAAGCTCAAGAAAAAAGTGTCTATTTAACTGAAAGTTTACTGGAGTACTGCACATGTATAAAATTCTTGAGTAAATTTGAATAGGACTAAACACACACACTATACCATCAAAAACAAGAAATTTTTAAAACTAGTACAAATTTTGTATCAAATTTATTGCGAAACTATAGATTTTATTGTGAAATTGTAGTAAGGTTGCGTTCATTTGCAGCCACTTGAAATAGTGCCATAAAAAGAACTATAGTGTTTTTCGGTGTATTTTTTAGAAAAAATTTCTACATGAAAGTTGTTTGAAAAAATCAACATAATCAATTTTACAAGTTTAAAATAGCTAATATTTAATTAATCACGTGCTAATGATGTTTCTTGTTTTATGGACGACACTATTCTTTTTTTTACACTTTCTCTTCGGTCACAAACGAACGCACCCTAAAGCAACAGATTTATGCTGATTTTTTATCATAAAGATGCCCGCCCTATATTGGGACAATTTTGCTACTTCAAATCTGAAGTTTTGTGGTGCTAAATATATTGTTTTATGTTTTTAAGGAAATGTATGTTTTATGTTAACTGCCTTAAATTTATATTTTTAGAGTAATTTTATCAAAATATACGTAGTTATGTAAATTTTACTCGATTTTTTCTTAAGCTCAGCAGCAAAATGCATTTACTAGTAATTTTTTAGACGGTGAGATAAATAGCTTGAATCAGCTTTTATAGTAGTAAAAATGTTGAAAAAAATCATGATTTGCGACTTCATTCGGGCATACTCTACGATCTGACATTCCAATAGTCCTGCAACTAATTTTCATATGGACAGTGAAAAGAACCATACAAGAGCAAAAACAACATATGGGCACTGATTTATCTTATATTTTCCATCTTGTTGATCTCCTGTAGAACTGTACCAAGTTTGCAAGAAGTACAGGCATATTATCTATACAGGTAAGTCAAAGACTCGAGCAACGACACGACACATCGATTCTGATGTGGATCTTCTTCCCAAAGAACGGTTTCAAGTTTACAACACGAACTTTTCGTCGCGGCAGGCATCTCACATTACATGCTTTCCACAACGCTCCTCTACATACAATTGCTAGTCGGAACAACAGGAAACCTAACGATGTACTTCTTCCGCCATCAGAAAAAAATTTAACACCAACTTGACTCTGATCGATCTTGACAACAAGATGGATGGCGATGCGAAATCGCCGGTAGCGAAAACTGAATCGTCATCGAAAAAACTGCTGTGTGACTTTATATCTTGTACAAATCCTCATCCGGTGGATCCTTTATGCTTCCATCTCTGGAAGGCGATGACAATGCATCCAGGCCTGGCTGCTGCCCATCAGAGTCTGGAGATGGGATGTACAGCTTGCATTCCAGAGACGGCTCGCTCTTGCTCCGGCCATTCCCTGGCCGTGTTCTCCTGCTCTGGGGCACTGGTTTTCCGTTTGCTGGTGCTGGTGGTGGCACAGTGACTATTTTTGCTGCTATTTGTTCTTGTTTTGCCTTCTCCGGCTCACCACTCTCTGTAGGCTCCTTTGCAACCTCGTAGAGTGTCACTGCACCTGTCATGCAGTTCTGCAGGAGTATGTCTTGGCATTCAGGCATGTTTTGCACAGCCTCAAAGGTCTCAACAACCTGGCTCATGGTGGGTCGTCCTTTGGGATTCTGGCTCAAGCATCGGTATGCAAGGCCAGCCACCTCAATGGCAGCCTTGGTGGAGTACTGCCCTTCCATTCTCGGATCGATAATCCTGAACAGCTTCCGATTGTGCACAAGAAGAGGGCGTGCCCACTCAACTAGGTTATGCTCACGGCTGGGCCGGCTCTTATCTACAGCCCTCCTGCCAATAATCATCTCTAGAAGGACAACACCAAAGCCATAAACATCACTCCGTGCTGTCAGATGGCCTGTAACAAATCAAACTGGTTAGATTAACAACTTAACATACATGAACACTGTCAATTATACTGATGTGCGTATTCATTCTTGAAAACATAAATGCACTCAAGAGTGGAAGGATTGGCATTCTAAGGATACTGGAAGAATCGATTGCTCACCAGTCATGACATATTCAGGAGCCGCATATCCATATGTACCCATGACACGAGTCGATACATGGGTTTGATCTCCACTAGGTCCAGTTCGTGCTAGGCCAAAGTCTGACAGCTTGGCATTATAATCCTGCAGAGGTGACACAGAGTGTGACTGCGGCACTATAATAATAATATAATCCTCAACATTTAGCATCCCAAGATCCGAAATAAGATATTTAGATCAGTGTTCCTTGTGCAGAGTTGTATAGTTTAATTGGATGGATGAGGACACATGTAATGTCTACTATTCCTAAATACCGATGCCACAGCATGTGAAACCATGGAGGACCAGACAAACAAATGATCGATCATGTGTTTCATTTGGACTAATCCTTACAGTTGCATCTTGGCAATTTTAGTATTTGGAAAAAATTGACAAATGGGTAAGTACAAAATAAAAAGATCAGGCATGGTCTGGCAATGGGAAACACCTATTGCTGTGTCCCCCTAATAAAATGAGAATATGAAAAGGTTTTAGTTGAAATATTAGAGGTAAACAGGACTGTTGAAGAGCTGGTGGGACCACACTCAAAATGGCATGCTTATTGAGATCGCCGACATTTAGAATCTTACTACTGAAAGAATTGAATCATTCATCAGAAGAATTGGCCGTTTTGACCTTGCTGGCAGCAACCAACACTACCATGATGGTTTGGAAGCAAGCACTCCATGCTATTCTATCACTACTTTAGACTCTTGGATTCTGTAAAGACAGTTATGGATGGCATATATGCTAAGTTATCACATCAACTGTTAATTCTGTGGTTCCAAGAATTCAGAAGAATGTCCTCAAACTGGAAGAATGTAGGAAATGGAATCTTGAGTGGGTTGGAAACAAAGTTGCTCCTCTAGAGCCTGAGATGGAATTCCTATAGCAGCCAACAGGTGATAGAAACAGGATAATGATATCAAAGTATTCAAATAGTAGATGGAGTACGAACCGCATCTAACAAGATGTTTGATGTTTTGAAATCTCGATAAATAATTGATCTCTCTGCTCCGTGAAGATACTCCAGCCCCCTTGCAGCACCCAAAGCTATCTTCATGCGAGTTGACCATGGCATATTAAGGCAAACCCCTGTTATCAATTATCATACAAGCAAGAAGATTAAATCAATAATAGTGCCCTTTTGGATGGGAAAATGTTATATGTTCTCTTGATAGATCAATCAACATGAGCAAGCTATCCAGCAAGAAAATTAATTATTCTTATTCACCTAGTAGTCTAACTAGCATGTGTATGAAGATTGTAGAATCAACTGAACTTTCAACTTCGTCACTTGCTCAACTGACCAACTTGATGCTACAATAGGTCAATTAAATAGCTGGTTCAGAGAACTACAATGATCAGCATCGTTTCAGAAGAAATCCCTTTTTTTAAAAAAAACAACATAGAGGGGGAGAACTGGTACACACATACAGCTAAATTGTTTTGTGGACTTGTGGTAATTACTCATTTACTCATTACAGATCAAGAGACAACTGCTCATTGCACCAGTAAATCAGACACTGAAAGAAATATAAGTGTATGCGCATACTATGTTTATTCTAGTGATAAGCTAGTGTTTTTGCTCATGCAGCGTGGACCTAACTGACAACTTTTTTTTACTTTGTCTTTATGCAAAATCGCAAATACAAAAAAAAAACATTGCAGGTTCCGCTGTCATAGACAAAGACCATTCAGTAGGGTGGGAGTGATAATTGTCAGGAAGGAAAAGGACTCACGGCGAAAAAGATGCTTTTCAAGGCTGCCGCAAGCCATGTACTCATAAACAAGCAGTCTATGAGAGCCCTCACAGCAATACCCAATCAGTTCAACTAGATTTGGATGGCTAAGTTGCCCAAGGTAGTTGACTTCTGCCTGGAAACAAATGAGAGAACTATTAGTATCTGATATATGCTGTTTAATCAAACCACTAATCAGTATAAAAATACTCTTCCAATGCCTTTGCTTAAAATGTAGTAACAAACAACTATTACAATCATTGAATTGAATCACACAATTCTATTAGCTGATGAAGGCTAAACTTGTGTATAGTTTATTTGGTTTTGGAAAAAAAAAAAAGCAAGGAAACTTACCAACCATTCCTTGTCACCCTGAAATCCCTCTGGATTTAATTCTTTCACAGCAACTTGTGTGGATAGAAAGCCCGGTCTAACATTTTCATCAATTACACCTTTGTAAACAACACCAAAGCCACCCTCTCCAAGAATTTGGTCAGGACGGAAGTTTTTTGTGGCTGCTCTCAGTTCATTATATGTGAAGATATTAACATTTCCGTATCCTTCTATCTGCAGGTCCTCCACATCTTTTGGAGGGGCGAGAACACTAGCTATAGCTTTAGAATCAGATTTGCATTTCCTTAACCCATCTGGCCCATCAGCTTCTGTTTATAGAATTGATACAAAAGAAAATGCATCAGGAATTATCAATGCCATATGAAATTTAAGAGCTAGAATGTGGTTATTTTGTCTTTCCAATATGTTGTGTACTATATCAAAATGACAATATGATAAGCATGACATGTTAGTTTTTAAATACCACATCATTAATCAGTGCATAATCAAAGGGATAGCTTGTGTGTACAAAAATCAAAAGCCGAGGCATGTTAATCAATTGAATTGACAAGGTATAGCTTGGTGGAAGTAAAGATTAAATAATCACGGAATGCAAGAATTGTTTTGGGTCATCACAAGTTCACTGTACCACATTCAGTTTGTACTGACCAGGCTAACTCACGGAACATCATTTTTTAAAAGACAAGAAAATGATTTTACAATTAAGAATAAAGGGCAATGAACTTGATAATCATCGTATCAAAAATGGTCTTCATCTTCTAACTTATTTCCATTGTGTCCACCTACAATGTTGTTTTTGCAATAGCTCCAGCAACAAAAGTCTCCATTGATCATCCCTCTAATTCAATTAGCAGGCCATGAACGTGTAGCTAAAAGCCGTGGCGTGACAAGGAAAAGTCTCTATTGAATTTGGACCCTCAAAAATTTAAGAACTCCTCCAAACATGCATTCGTTATACATGGCCCTATATGCAGGACAGCACGTCATTTCTTCCCATCTTCTGTAAACAAAAATCTGCTGCACAGAACAGACTGCTTGCATCTATAGGGTAACTCAATACTTCCATCCAAGTATTCAACCAACTTAACTCAAAATCGTTTAGCAACTTTGACAATTTACATTCAGACCAAAATATGAGCTAAATTTGACTTATTCTCTCCTTAGGTTGCAAATTGGCTTTTCAGAAACCGTGCTTAAGAGCTTGTGCAATTTCATAGGCAACCTACTGACATTATAATACCGTGTTGTCTGCATGCCATCAAAGAGCAAAATTGTAGCATGCAAACTTCGTTAAACAAAAGAGAAGGGGAGCTACAGTCAAGAGACCTAAATGAAACGATGTCTCACAAAGAGTGGCATTTCTCGCACTTGTTACAGAAGAATCAAAGTATCAAACCTCAATGACGCCATGCCTAAAAGGCCCAATTTTAAGCAGGAGTTACCACAGTGACAAAGTTGATCCTGTCGGCACTCTCACATACACGCGACCAAAATTCTCGCTCAAAATCCAAACCTTTTGCAGCTCTGAACATGCCGAAATCCACACCCCAAATGCCCAAGAACCCGTTCCATCTCTGTAAACCCAACCTCACCACTAATTCACAACCAAATTACAACACCAAGTCGTCCCCAATCCACGAAATTTCACTTCCATGTAACATGCATACAGATACAGCTACAAAGCACATCACAAACATTCAGATAAACACAGAGAGAACACGAACCTGTCTTACTCTGGAGCCGGTGCTCCTCAAGCGAGAAGCATCCGCCCATGGGAGACCCCAAAATCGCGCCTTTCGCTCCAATCCGCGCCTACTCCCTCCTCCCCATCGCAATCATCCTTCCAGATCCACTCCCCCTCCCAAGAACACACCACCACCAACCCAAACCGCGCCGACCAACCAACACGGAATCCGAGCTGCCTCTCGTGGAGGGCGGAATTGCCCCGCCGCCGATTCCTCGCCGGAATTTCCGGTGCGTTCTTGGATGCGGCTTCTTCTCCTCCTCTTCTTTTTTTCCTTCTTTTCTGTATGTCTCCGCCGGCCTCCGTTTGGTTGGTTTTACTTGGAGGAGAAATGGATGGATTATTAGCTGTGCCAGAGGGAAGCGAGAGTAAAAGGAAGCTGCTTTGGATTTAATAAATTCTGCCCTGGTGATTAGGCAGGGGATCGAGGAGGGAAGAGACGAGGCGCGAGCACCCAGGAGAGAGAGAGGAAGCGAGGAGGCAGCGGAGGATGGCGCAGGAAGCGAGCTCGCGTGAGGAAGAGGACAGCAGCGGCGAGACCTGCGCTGCCCGTCGCGAGGAGAAGGGTGTGGGAAGAAGAGGAGAGACCGAGAGAGACGGCGGCGGAGGTCGCTTGAGGAAGGAGAAGGGGGGCTGCGAGCTTTTCCTTTCTTCCTTTTTTTCCTTTTCCTTTGCTTTTTTATTCAACTCCTAATGTATTTCCTTCCCTCAACCGCGGGGCATTTAAATTTTTTTAATTTTATGAATGCCGTTTGAACCGCTGGCCAGGGACATGTTTGGAAGACAACTGCCCTAAACGGTCCACGTCTTGTCAGAACTATAGTTACAGATTCTGGAAAATGAAACAAGCGGTCAGTCAGAAGTTGGGAAAGCTGAATTTCAGAGATTTTCCAGAATCTCAGAAACTAAGTATCAAACAACTGCTCTCAGAATTTAAAGCTCCTCTAAACCGGTCTAAACCGGGTCTAGATCTGGATGAATCACTAACATTGATTTTCAGGCATTATTTAGACCCTATTTTATTTGTATAAGTGGTAAAAATTAAAGTTTGCAAACTAACGTACCACGCCTCTATATATTAGGTAAGGGTATAAGTAAGATGCAAGATGAAGACATTTTAACAAAGCGATATTCTAGACGAATGAGGGCAACGTGGATACAACGATTGTTAGCTACGCCGTCAAAAATGATGTGGAGAGAGCATTTTACCTTATCTTTAATCTCTATGATCCGATAGAATACGCAGGCAGTTTTTCTTTCATTATTGCTGTTGCTTTTTATCTATGGAGCTTTCGGTTTTGGATTTGATTAACGTGCACGGTTGAAAAAAGATTTGGCTCTCCGTAAAAGAGAAATTTGGAGTTTCCTTTAGGTTTTAGTTGGAATAAACCATTTTTATACTTGGTGTGAACCATTACTTGTGGTTTTGTATGGCATATGAACGTGGCTACTCTAAATTACAAAACAAATCTTACTCAGGCCATCTTTAATAACCAAGATTCTAACTAATCTGGCCTAAAGCATCTCAGATGTATAAATCCTAAATAATCAATAAGCTATGTTAAATGCCAATGGCCTCAAAAACTAGATGTATCATTGGACTTGAAAGTTGAAACGTGAACCATTCATGTATCTATTTTTTACATATTATTTTTTCATCATGCTGATGAAAAAGCAAACCATGTTTAAATTAATGAACTAAAAATGAACGACCGCGTGCTTGGCTAACGAGACATGCCACTATGTTGCACTACCCTTATTCTTTAGTGCAAGCCAGAGCTCCTAGCATTCTCTTAAAGATTAGATTTGTTTGAATCTGAGATGTCAAAGTGGACAAAATAGGTCATTTGTAATAAAATGAATTTACGAGGAACAGAATCCCCCATGATGCCATTTGACAATGGCACCTGAAGGCCGGCCGTCGGTTGCATTTGCATTGCAAGTTTGCAAAACGCCCGGAGACGTTGTCTCCTAGCTGTTGAACCTAACCAAAGACTCCCAAAGTCCCAATACCCAACTCCAACAGCAAAGCTCCACTCATTTCAATTGCAAAATCGCAAAACAAGGGGCCGTCCCAGTGCACCGCATGTCTGATGTCCCTGATTCCAGGTGCTCCCCTTATTTGTTTTTTATCAAGAAAAAAAAACAACAATCCATGATTACATTACACTACATCCACCACCAATCCATCCACCGGCCGTGTCAATCATTTCATTTCACGGCTTAAGTAGTGGCTTAGCCACCTTGTGCGTGTTTGGTTGAGAGAGAACGCAATTTGCTGCAGAAAACAACGTGATTGGCATGGACTTGGTACGCCTAAAATCTGAACCAAATCCAAGACACCACATGGGCGAGACCGAGGCGTCCACATGGGAGCACGCCCCGATCGAGCAAATGGGGAACCGTCGTGGTATTGGAGTGTAGTATTTTGCTCTGCTTTGGCAACGAGTTGTTGTTTTAAGTTTGCCTGTGTTGCAAGGGATCCAGGTTTGGAAGGTTCCAACGAATGATTTAAGAAATTGGGATGCTAACATTAGCAGTAGAGGGTACTTGAGTGGGGGGCATCAATCAACCCCGTGTCAAAAGTGTTTGGCCACCATCTCCAATATCACCCTTTCTCGTATTCGCATGGAATCGCGGCTTAATTCCAAATCCCAATCATCACATCCATCCCTGGTCCTGTACACTAATTCATTCCTTGTGGCATGTAGGTTATCCCAATCACACATACTCTCGCCTAACATTGGTTGTGAACGTTTCCCTTTTTCTAATAAACGGCTGACAGCCTGACACATAAGAAAGCAATAAAAAATAATTTTTAGATAAAATTTTTACCTCTATATTATTCATGATTTAAAATCTAAGGCTAAAAAAATACGATTAAAAAACTCAAAATCAATTTTAAATCTAAACTTAAAAGTCAAAAATTTAAATTTTGGAGGTGGATGATAAGCGAAGGCCGAAACTATGGCAGCCTGGGAGGCTGGGATCTTAATCAACATCACCAAACTATTACGGAGTACAGTACTCAACATTGACGGTAGTACAGTACTTCCTCCGTATTTTAACATATGACGTTTTTAATACTAAAATTAGTGTTAAAAACGTCATATATTAATGACTGGAAGGAGTACCGAATACGAAACCAATCTGTCAGGCACAGCCACAGGCACAAATGATGTACTATCCGTGTATGTACTTTGACGTTTTTCTTTGGACACCAGCCAGCCGGGGCTCGCCGGTGAGGCAAGTAGGAGGACGCGGAAACGGAGGAAATCTCGGCGGAAAACGCCCAAAAAAAGGGGGTCGCCGTCCACGATGCATCCACCCGCGCGCGCACGCCTGCCTGCATCTACCTGCGCACGCGGTTTCTCCTTTTGTGATTTGTCGTCTCGTCTCCTCGCGCCGCGACGTTCGTTTCGTTCGTTCTGCTTCGCACGATTAGGATATCCTTCTCATTTCCTCCGTCCACCTGCCAGTCAAAAGCGCCGAACCAACCAGATTAACAACAACCACTGTGCCCGTGTGGCGACGGCGATTTTCGTTGCATTGTCCCGTAGGATCAGAGTAAATTCACTGAGGCCCTGCTTGAATGAGCATGCAAATGGATTGTTTTCACTCTTTTTCCATTAGCACGCTTCCCAAAATGATTATCTGTATGTTTTTTTTGCAAACGAAGCTTATATAAAAGTTTCTTTAAAAATCATATGAATCTATTTTTTTAGTTTTTAATAGCTAATACTTAATTAATCACACACTAATGACCTATCTCGTTTTGCGTAAAAAAATCCAAACTGCTTACGCAGTTCCGAACGCGGCCTGAATCTGCCTTTGAAGAACGTAGGAGCAGCCATTCGTTGATCGTGTTGCAGTAACAAGCTCTTTATCACCATCTCTCGTGGTACTATCTCCGTCTAAAAAAAAATTATTTTTAGATTTTTTTAACTTTAAATGTCCGTCTTATTTATTATTTTTTATAATTAATATTTTTATTGTTATTAGATGGTAATATATGAATAGTAATACATGTATGGCTATTTTTTCTTAATTTATTTATAAATTTTTTGAATAAGATTAATGATTAAAGTTAAACACAAAAATTAAGACTAAAGTCTTTTAGACAGAGAAAATACATGAGTGACAATGTTAACGCATGGCCTAGACAACCTAACGATTACTGTACGAGAGCATGTCATGGAACTCGTGTGTGTGTGGAGGACCATGCAGTGTACTACTCCTACCAGACATGAACAGCGGCGTCTCAGAACGGAACGGGCGTGGAAATTTGGCAAATGCTACAAATTCATCAAGTCAACAATTCAATTCACACAGTGCTTGCCAGCTAAAGAGAGTGAGTGAGTATGTACTCCCAGTCTTCTTCGTTCTCTTCCGGCCGGGTTGGTCAGTTTTGTGGTCGGTTGGCAACTTGACATGTACTGTAGGTTAGGTTAGTTTACCGGCGACTTCCGGGCGTCAACGTGCCTGCGTAATTTCCTTCGTGTTTGTATTGTCAACGTAGAAGCAGTAAGCCGTTGTGCCAGCCGCTATTCTGGGAGAAGCCAAATGCACGATCATCAGGAGATCTGGAAACGAATCATAGGGCGTATCACTCGTTTGTTTTGCTAAGATTTGCACAGATTTTTAACTGATGTAGGTGTATGAGTATCGATTGAAGGATACAGTTAAAATTAATAAATAACAGGTAAATTAATTTTTGACCAGATACCTGAAAATCCACTCTCTCCTTACTACATGTAGCTCCTTGCCTGTGCACAATGCTACAAATTATTAGGAGACTTGCTTGCTGCCTCTGTTCACAATTATAACATTTGGTTAACTTTTGCATATAAATGTAAGGCTCTGTTTGGTTTCCAACATTTTTTCTCTGAAAACATCGCATTAAATTTTTGTACTCATGCATGAGACACTAAATATAAATAAAAAATAAAACTAATTACACAGTTGGGTTGTAAACGACTAGACTATCTTTTGAGTCTAATTAGGCTATGATTAACCATAATTGCTACAATAACCTATATGTGTTAATGATGGATTAATTAGGCTCAAAAGATTCATCTCGCGGTTTCCAGACTAGTCGTGAAATTAGTTTTTTCATTTGTATTCAAAAACACCTTCCGACATCTGGTCAAACATTTGATGTGATGTTTTCGCAAAAAATTTTCATGAACTAAACAAGGGCTAAGTATTTCTGCTGTGCGGATTCACTACTAGAGTCTAGAGATTAGAAGTCTACCTCTACCATGGCCATATTATTAGAAGTCTGAACTTAAATTTTCCTGTGCCTCAGACGATGAGAGTAGTGACCGGTTCGGCTTTTCTTGGAAAATCTCTAATTGGGCCTAAACTTGTAGCCCACATGGCCACAATCAATGGGCAGCAGCATCCTTGGACGGTTAACCATGCTTACATTACATATATGGCAGCGTATTCTTGAATATAGTACTTCCTCCGGTTTTGTACACATGATGTTGGTTAGTTTTTTTTAACTAAACAACGTCGTTTAAAAAAGGATGGACGGAGTACAATTCAACTGAATGGAAAAATGATAAAATCTTCCTAACATCATAGTCACATGTAATGTCAGTATTGGTGAATGTTACTGATGTTAGCATTTATACCTTTATAGTCGAAATCCATGATCTTCATCCAATTCTCAAAATTTCCTATTTCCTCTAACATTTAAAAAACATATGCTTCAGCAACATAAAATGGGATATGATCAACTAAGGAAGCTATGCAAATTGCTCAACACTGTACTATTGACTGTATTGTGTTATATTTCCCAGTGCAATGCTACGCATGGATACTTTTGGGGAAAACGAACTACACCAAAATAACTGCAAGTGTACGCAATTGTCACCTCATTTTCAAGATTTAGTGGTAAAAGAGCATGCAATATGCTCTAGTGTTTTCAGTATACATGAACTGAGGAAAAGCATAAAAATGAGATGAAAAGAAGGTGAATAGAGACCTTCTAGACTCCTCTTATCGGATCACCGTAAGACGAGGTTTATGTTCATATCGTATGGGCCACGAAAACTCCAATTCTATTCGGGTTGAGCCCATTTAGACCTCCTTTTGTCAGGCCAGGGATATTCCGGCCCATACCATTTAATAGGCCCACCGGAATTGACGCACATCAAAATAAGGGCTTTTTTTAAGAAGGAAACGAAAGCTTTACCTCGTATATAAATATAAGGCGTTCATCACACATAGTCTCATCTTAATCAAAACAACTTTTTTAGAAAATCACGCAGATTATTCTCCTATGCGAATCAGATGCGTCGCACTCTCACTTGAAGGCGAAAAAAAAAATAGAAAAATGATTCCAATTTGTGTTTTTGAAGCTGTACTACTTGTTTATTCATCGTCGTTATGGAGAAGAGAGGTGTGATTAGGAATCTGACGAAACCAAAGACGCCAGCCGATCGCTTTTGTTGACTTTCAACGAGAAATTTTGTCTGGAAATGGTTGGCCAGCAACGCAAGGACGACGTGCGCGTCTGAAATTGAATCAAAGCGCGTATACAATTATTATAATGGAGGATGATACGATAGTACGACGGTGGCAGAGGAAATTCGGCGAAATGAAAACATTGTTGTTTGCTTAATTTTCCATAGTTAATCAGTGATCGGTTGGGGAGAGTTGATAGACACACGGTAATGAACCTCTGTGTGTATGTGTTTTGGTAGGTTTGAGACCTTGACTGAGTTGACTAATAAAGTGCTAATGCAACGATGATGGGAGATGATGCGTGCTGATGATGGAATATATATATGTTTTTTTGCGAGGAAGTGATGGTGGAATATTATTATCAAGTAATTTCCAAATGGACGAGTCAGTGGTCAAGTGTCAATCCTTAGGTCGTCATCTGTCTTTCAAGAGTTGAGCAATCAAGGTTTTTTAGAGAAGAGAACTGAGCTAATTAATTAAACTTGATTAGTTTTCTTATGGTGTGATATTTATAATGGTGTAATACGTTTACAACATTGTCGACGTTTGTATAGATAGCGAGATTATATGGTAACTTTGTTTATTTTCGTTCCCATCTTATGGAGACACTCATATTTCATTACTTCATATTACTACATATCTGCTGCAACGTTGGCTTTTTAATTTGGACATGACTAGACAAACACTAGACACCAGTTAGGCCTTAGCGTGCGACCCTTCCAAAAAAGAAAAATTGCACTCCATCTAAAAAGACATCATCCACATATACTTTAAATACAAATTTCTCTTAAATTACTCATCCAATCTACAATCCGGTTATACCGTTGTGTTCGTAACGATTAAATCTTTATAACAAGATCTCACATGATTATATTTTTGATGAAAAATCATAAATTACTTTTATGATATATCTAAATTACATTTAGATTTCCCTAAGTTACTTATTACACATACAAAAGTTACATCCTATAGAAAAGTTACATCCCTCAGAATTAAAAAGTTACATCCACATCCTATTGCATCCTTCATAAATAAAAGTTACATCTCTAGAATTAAAGATACATCCTACAGAAAGTTACATCCCCAGAACTAAAAGTTATATCCAATAGAACTAAAAGTTACGTCTACATCCTATAGAAGTTACATCCTTCAAAATTAGTACTTACATCCTCTGGAACAAAAATTACATTCTATAGAAGTTACATCCCTCAGAACTAAAGTTACATTTTCAGAATTAAAAGTTATATCCTTAGAACTAATTAGTGATTTTTCATCAAAATATAATCATGTGAGATCTTAATTGTTACGAACACAACGGTGTAATCGGATTATAGATCGGATAAGTAATTTAAGAGAAAATTTCATAAGAAGAAAAAAAAGAGGCACAACTCAATACCAAAAGTACTTGCATGTATGTTTAGCGTGGGATGGCATGGCGCATGCGCGGCGCCCCGTACGGAAACCGCGTCCGTGGGACACGTGTCGCATGCTCAATGGGGGCGGGGAGCGCCTAGTCTCTAAATAGATTTCACGTTTTAATTTTGTTGTCAATAATTGATATTACTTTCTTAAGTTCTCATGACGCCCATCGAGTCCAAACGACCTTCTATTACAACTTCTCCCTCCGTTTTACAATACAATGGTTTTAACTGTTGTGTTTAAATTAGATAATAAAGTAACTCAAAACAAAACAAATAGTAATTTCATAATTTTTTGAACAATACGAATGGTTAAAAGTTACGAGCAAAATAGTTAAAACCCTTACATTATAAACCGGATGACCATGAAAACAACTTTTTTTATAATAATAGAAAAGAAAAATGATACGTGAAGGAATTTAAGAAATTGGTGATTATACCATAGTCAAAACCAGGCTTCGCAAAAATACCGTTGATTTTTCTTAAAAAAACGTCCTTCAAGCTACAATAACACACTAGAATTTTATCTTTGGACGAAATTACCCTTATCCTGCTCCATGCCTTCTCTTCCAACTCCGACGAGCTTGCTGGCTGCTAACCACAAAGAACGACAGACATGACCGCCACCATGCCAAGAATGACACCCGCAACACTGGAGTTGGGAGACGACGCCGGTCATATCCCCGTCACCGATCAATGCGTGGAAAGCGTATGTGAGGGTGACGTCATTGATTCCTCGCTTGTGTCACCGCTTCGTGCTCACCTCTCCATCTTGCTCGCGTCTCATTGCGCTAGAGTGAACACGAGGAGATCTGCTAGCTGCGGCTGCTCCTTGCTCGTCTCTCCATAACCCCCTCCCGTCAATGACATCTCTTTGTTGTGGCGGTGGCCGCGTCTACTATTCTCTCTGGCTAATTAGCCGGTCAGCTCGCCAGAGTTATAAGAGAGGATGTTGAAAGAGAGGAGTGAGGTTAATTCCGTCGTATTTTAGCAGGTTGTTAACTTGTCATATTTTGAGAGTGATATTTTTGTAATTTTTTTCTTCGATTACATTTCTATGAAACCATGTTATAATCGCCAAGTTCTCAAAAGAATTTAGGGAGACATCTGGCGTCCCCCATCTGCCCCGGGCCCAAAAGAAAAAAAGGGAGAAAAAAAGGAAAAACTACTCTAGCTGCCGCGGCATCGACTTCCGTTCCGTCCCGTAGGGGTGATCTCATTCTCCTCGCCTCGCCGTCGCCGTCGCCGGTGCCGGCGCCCATCGATCTCCTCCATCCCCTCCGTCGCGAGGAGAATTCGCCCTCCTGCACCGATCTCCTCCACCCCGTCCGTCGCGAGGAGGAGAATTGAGCCGTCCTGCTGCTTCCGCCGCATCCTCCCTCCCGGTGAGCATCAATCCAATCCCTCCTCTTTCTCATCTCTCTGAACCCCCCATGTCCCATGTTAGATCCGCCCCTGATGCCCTTTCCACTTGCTGTAGGTTTTAGATAAGTAGTACTGCATTTTTAGTAGGAAAGGATTGGTCAATGATAAGGAGTAGTTATATTTTGGGTGTCAGTAAAAAAGTTCTTTTGAATGGATTTCGGTGGCGTATATATAGGTCCTTATAGCTATAGAAAGAGGGAAAGTTTATCATTGTTTTTCATGGTCTATTGTCTTTGTATTTCGACACTAATAGACTTTTGTTTTGATTATATGTCTAGAAACTGTGGGAGCACTGAAGAAAGCATTTCTTGCCTGAAAAAATGGATTTTTTTCAGCAACTATGCTATTTTGTGAAGCAATTCTACTATTAGTGTTGTTGTTTAAAGATAATTGAGGGGTCAAGATTTCAAAATATGTTAGGCGGTGCTGGTATTGGTGGTGGTATCGGTTACAGAGGAAGACAAGAGAATGAGATCAATGGCTTCTTTCCCTATTACCACAAGGTTGGGGAGAGCTCCCACATGTCCGTGGACAATGCAGACAACTTGAATATGATGAACTTTGTTGGTGGTTCAGTTGCCATGTCAGTGAATAACAGCAGTGTGGGATCAAACGAGTCTCGCACGGTCATGCTCAACCACCCTGGGCTCCGTGATATGCCAGCGCCAAGTTATTCAGTTCACAACAGTGTCATCCATCCGAACAGAGCTATGGCACCTACTCTGAATGAGGATGCTCTGGCCCGGGTATTGATGGATCCAAGTCATCCGACAGAGATAATCAGTAATTACGAGGAGTGGACCATTGATCTGGGTAAGCTTGACATGGGAGCTCCTTTTGCTCAAGGGGCCTTTGGGAAGCTTTATCGAGGAACATACAATGGAGAAGATGTTGCCATTAAGCTGCTGGAGAAGCCTGAGAATGACCTAGAAAGAGCACAATTGATGGAACAGCAATTTGTGCAGGAAGTTATGATGTTGTCTACATTGAGGCACCCAAATATCGTAAGGTTCATTGGGGCATGCCGGAAGTCGATTGTTTGGTGTATCATTACTGAATATGCAAAAGGTGGATCTGTTCGACAATTTCTTGCACGAAGGCAGAACAAGTCTGTTCCTCTGGGGCTGGCTGTGAAGCAGGCACTTGATGTTGCCCGGGGCATGGCTTATGTGCATGCCTTGCGATTCATCCACAGGGATCTAAAATCAGACAACCTTCTAATCGCAGCAGACAAATCCATCAAGATAGCTGACTTTGGAGTTGCTCGAATTGAGGTGCAAACTGAGGGAATGACTCCAGAGACAGGAACCTACCGTTGGATGGCACCGTAAGTCAAAATCTCGCTCTTGCCTAATGTTTACCTTTTGAAATCTTTGCCAAATACGCTTATGTCTTGCCTTGATGCAGGGAGATGATCCAGCACAGGCCTTATGATCATAAGGTTGATGTTTACAGCTTTGGGATCGTCTTGTGGGAGCTTATAACCGGCATGCTCCCCTTCACAAACATGACAGCCGTTCAGGCCGCATTTGCTGTCGTAAACAGAGGCTCTCGTCCTGCAATCCCACAAGATTGTGTCGATTCTCTGAGCAAGATAATGACTCGCTGTTGGGATGCAAATCCTGAAGTTCGTCCATCATTTGCGGAGATCGTCATCATGCTCGAGAATGCCGAGATAGAGGTCTTGAGGAATGTCCGCAAGGCACGTTTCCGCTGTTGTATTGCTGAGCCAATGACCACAGACTGAAAATAGTTCAGATAGATTACATTAAAGGAAAGTAAAAGAAAAGAGAAAGGAGATTGTGGTATCGGTGTCTAGGCTGCAAACCATACATTTATGCTTTTGCTTGCCAATATAAAAGTCTCATGACTGGTCTTCATGGTTCAAATTTGATGATTCCTACTATCAAATATGGATGGTACCATGTATGATTGTATCTAAGCAAAGTGCTATTGTATCTTAGCAAAGAGCTATGCTATGTGTTCCCCAAAATGAGCTATCTTGTCAAATGATAGCAGTTGTATTCTCTGGTTGATCATCAGCTGTTGTGTGTGCTTTGTCTGCAGTTGTATTCTCTGGTTGATCATCAGCTGTTGTGTGTGCTGTCTCAAGCGTCAACCTACTTGTGGTCATCTCCTGGTCTCGTTGATTTGAGATGGTTGTAAATGCTGCCATTCTTTGCGCGTCCAAATACATTTATTGCCCCTGAGTTGTCTTTCCTATAGATCCATGATATTATCTACTATGTCAAAGTCAAAGCTAAAATGCATATTCTTGGGCTTGGCCGTGTTCCTCTCCCAGCTCTTGATGATCCAGGTAATTGTGCAGATTTTGCTAGCGATTGTGTTACCAAATAATACTACTAGAACACATAAACTCATGTTGAATTTTCGCTTATTGATGAATTACTCGCTCCTATACAACCTCAGAAAGAAAGAAAACCTTGCAGTCCATCAATAAAAGCTTCCTTTGTCTAAAAAAGAAAACCTTGCCGTCCAGGCGCCAAGTCAATCGTAACGGCATATCAGGGTAAAATTATCTTTTTAAAAAAGGGGGCAAAAATTACTTGAACTCTGTTATATCAACATATCATTTCAAATTAGACATTAACACTTCCTCGAAATGAACATCAATGGGAACAGATGGTTAGGCTATAGATTGTACAACATGAAGAAGTCAAGAACACGAATAGTTTGTTGTACAACACCAAGAATAAAGAACAGCACAGCACAATAGTTACATTTTGACAGAAATAAGGTTGAAACTAGCACACGTGAACTCTTGATACAAGAAGCTGGTGTTCACAGGTTTTATCTGAATTATGGGACCGTAAATGAATACATGGACAGCTCATTGGCACTTGGTAGATTGGGGCAGATCTTGGATGGTTCAGGCTTATTCATCCACATTAGCAACGGTTGTGCTGATCATTTCAAGCTTCAATGTATCTGGTTCATACCGAACAGTGAGGACTCGTAAGCAGGTTTGATCCGCTCTACATCCGGAAACGTGGTGTTACCTGCGTCCATTGTGAACTGAAACATTTGAGGCTCTAGTGCCAGAGGTTGTCCATCAACCTGAAAAGGTACATTTGAGTTCCCTTCATTTGGTACACTTGATAACCTGCTGTTTTGGTTCGAATTTGTAAATCGAATGATAGAAGACGTTTGGTTTCCGGGGTCAGTCAAACCCCATGAACTAGCTGACAGAAGAGAGAGAGCACGCTTCACATCTAGTGCTCCATCTGATTTTGAAGCAGTTTCAGATGCATCTGCACCTGCCAAATTGGCCCGTTGAAGCATTAGAGAAACAAAGGTCTGAAGTAAAATAGTGCAAGTGATAGCAGAAACACTTGAAATTAAAAAAACAAGCATGCAGCATGCCAGAGCCCATGAATAGAACAACCAGAGAAAAGGTGGTTGAATCTCTGAACTCTGATCGTATTAAGCACACTTCGAGGATGGATAGCAAGCAATAGGACTCATAAGTTCACTCCCGGATATTGTGTTTAACGGTGTGATGCCTAGGCTATAGGTATCTGCCATAGTGCCACAAGTGTAACTGGAATGCTGGATAAATAGCCCTACATGGGTTTACTTGTGCATTTTGGGGCAGTTGGCATATGGACTTTACTGCCTTCTTTTTACTTTTTACATATTCTTCGTCACATATAGCGTTATAACATAACTTATGCACACGCCTTAAAGCTTCGCGCAACACATAGCATGAAGGCTAAGTGAAGCAAACTAGTATTGTCAGCAACAGCTAAACCATCTGATTAGATAACAGGTCATCATGGCTGCATATTAAATATTTCCATTCACGATAGAAGTGATAAAAATGTCTTTGAAGTTTGAACATACCTTTTATTGGCAAGAGCTCATTTGTGTCATGACAAAGAGTTGGAAAAGCATTTGATGAACTAGATTTTGACAAATGGATATTTCCACTTTCTGCCCCAGCTTTTGGTAACCCTTTGCCTATGTCCATCACTTGGGAGAGCTGTAAATCAGATGTCCACGAGGAATTTGAAATGGTATTTGCATGGCTAGGTGGAGCCTTATCCCAGGTGAAACTTATTTGCTGCCTATCATCTGCAATAGCATTAGAAAAGAAAGAAGCTATTCAAGCATAAGTAAGGTCAATAACAAATGACTTCTTTTGATTCATAAAAAAGATGTCAGGACAACAAACAAATGCATGATCCCTGTTTTGGTATGACGTTTCAAAATATTGCATTGCTGCATACCAAACCAATGTAACGAACCCCACAAAAAAAAAGTGGCACAACGCATTGAATAGAATAAAATAGTGGCTAAGAATACTAGCTCATACTACATGATAATGATATCCTTTTCGTAGAATATAGTGCAGCGTTTAGCTAAGCATTATCGCAGGAAATATAGTAGTGGTTGAAACTACTAGCTCATACATGATATTATTTTCAAAGAATATAGTGCAGCGTTCAGCTAAGCATTATCGTAGGGAAATACAGTGTATGGTCGTCTTATGTTTACCTTACAAAAAGAGACAGAGTCTTAATGTTTTTCATATATTAAACATGCATCACATAAGTCAACCACCAGCAATTTGTTCCAACATATTAGATAACACCTTCAATAGTGCTGTGGTTGACTTTTTAATGAATTTAGGACGTGGGGATATTACCAAACAATGATCGTGGTAGTGTTCCAGAGCCAAAAGCAAACACATCTGTCTGTGGTTTGCGCCGACGGGCATTATGATCAGAAAGACGTCTCCGGCAGCTCCGCTTCTGCTGATCAAACTCCGAAGGTGCATGGAACCTTGATAATCCCCAAAGAGAACGAAGCAATAATCATCAAAATGACATAAATTAGGAGTATGACACAAGACTTAATAAATTACTGTTACATCCACCATAAAAAGAACAATTTGGTCACAGGTAGTATATGTCAAAAGCGTATGCAATCATGCAACTATTCAAGAGACCGCACAGACACACAGTAATCACTCACCGTACCACTTTGCTTGAAGGAAGCCCTGCATAGACTATTTACTCGTACTCGTTTGGCACCTTTCCAAATGAAGGGCACAGAGGCAAATTTTGAGCAAAAAGTAAGAGTACTAGCGACGAGGAAACAGGATCTTGCCTCCCCAAATCAGGCAAGGCCAGAATCCTGTGGACAATCAATCGTGCACAGAGTTTGACACGGTACTACCAGGCTAGTACCAGCAGAAAATGGCCAAACGAGTTGCGCAGCTTTAAAAAAGCTCGTCGTACTCTAATGATTAGTACAGAGAAAGCAACACTACAATTACTCGTAGGCGCTGAACTTGCACAACACATCAACACACAAAGCAGCAGATTTTCGCCCAAACGCAAGCACAAATTACCATACCCAATCACTGATAAGGGGATTAGTTAGATTGGAGGGGAGAGTAGGCAGGCATTGGAAGAGGGGGAGGGGGAACCTTACCTGCTGCACTGCTGGCAGAAGCGGCGGTCGACGCCGGCGACGCGGACGAGGAGGCACTTGGTGTGGGGCTCGCAGACGCGGTGCTTGCGGTAGTACTCCTTGTACACGCCCAGCTCCGCCCCGCACCCCTCCACCTGGCACCTCGCCGCCTCCCCCCCACCCGCCGCCGCCGACGACGACGACCCACCAACCCCGTGATGCCTCCCTCGCTTCCCGCGCTTCCCCGCCGCCGCCTCGCATCCGGTGGCGTCCCAGTCCCAGAGAAGCGGGGATGGGGAAGGGGAAGAGGAGGAGGACGGCGCCGGCATGAGCGGAGGTTGTGCTCTGCTTGGTCGTGGTGGTGGATCGGGATTAAGGTGGAGATGGAGAAGAGTGGAAGAGAGGAGAGGAGTGGAGGTGGAGACGACGACGCGATTTGTGGGTAAATGGGCCACTGGGGTGGGTAGGGTAGCACACTACTATTCCATAGTGCTACAGTGTGGTGGACTGGAGGTGGGTCTAGTCACTGGTCTTTCTTTTGTTTCTTTGTGTGTGTGTGTTTTTTCTAGTTTGCTGTGGGCCTTTCTGATTTTTTTTTATTCTACAATTGGGTAGGGGCAGGGGTTGTAAAAGTATTAAGGGGTTATTTGATTCAAACGAGTTTTAGAGGAGATACGGAGGATTCAAATTCTATAGGAAATTTTTGTATGTAGCCAATTCATATGGAATGGATAGTTGCATGTATATTTTGGAGAATTTTTTCAAGAGCTATAACCTTTTGGAAAATTTCAAGTGTGTCTATTTCTCTTCTCTGGTTCCTGCGCTTTTCATGTGGTCCTATCAAATAGTTATTCCTGTAATTTTTTATTTTACAATCCTCTATTTTACACCGGCATTCCTATAAAAATCCTATGTTTTTTCTATCCCTCCGTTTTTCGCAATCCCACAAATCAAATTGGCCATAAGCAGGTAATATTGAGAAGGTGTGTCTATGTTCTACTCCCTACATCCCATATTATAAAGGATTTAGAATTTTTATTTGTAACATTTGATCATTCGTCTTATTTAATTTTTTGGAGAAATCATTTATTTTGTTTGTGTTTTATTTTATCATCAAAAGTGCATTAATCATGACTTATTTTTTTTATATTTGTACTAAATTTTTAAAAAAGTTAAAAAAAACTCCAAATCCCTTATAATATGTGGGACGGATGGAATAGCACATATCAAATAAGGTTGGAGTTTTAATTTATATGGTGTCTAGCACAAAATGAAATGTGGCGTCTAACATCATGTAGCATGGGTATACGCTTTGCCATCACACACATATGCATATGTGCACCTCTTCCGTTGAAGGGAAAGCAATTCCTCCACCTTTGAAGATAAAGTCATGTGCTGACTTTAGTCCTTATCCAACGTTCATTTCTTATTAAATGGATAAAAGATCAAATATGTCTTCAACTTAAACAAATGTAGTTGCTTTTCCAGATTCGTTGCAATAAGATATGTCACATACTACCTTAAATACTTATAAATTTTGACAGAGTACTGTATATCAATATATATCAAGAGTAGTGGCTCATATTTGCTTAGATAGTGCTACAAACATGGAAGGTGTACACTAGGAGGCTATCATTACTTTCAGGACTAAAAGATGGAGGCTATAAAAGGGTTTGCAGAGCAAATGAATTGAAAGATTGACTTGGTACTCATGTGTGTCTCAATGTTACATGATAAGTAGGACATTGTTAGTCATATCATATTTTGGCCATCATTACTTTCAGGACTAAAAGATGGAGTCGCCCCTGTTTGTTGATCTGTTGGCTTGGAGTTAATTTACCAAGCTGAAAAAGGGTAGATCTTCACCATTTAATAGAAATAGTGTGTACATTAATTCATCGTGATAGCCGTAAAAAACACAAGTGTATTTACATATATAGAGGAAGAGCCTTAGGGTATGTATAAAGGTCTCTATCTGCGGTTTCTCTTGGTTGTCATGCAGTAATGTTTGATGATATAGAATGGAGAGAAGAAAAAAATACTAACACCGTTGTTTTGCATGACAACGGCTCAACATCGTCTCTTAGCATTTATTAAAGAAAATTTCATTGCATGAGGGTGAAAAAAAGAAGAAAGGTAATAAAAACTATTTTGGCGCATTAATGATTTAAGAGCTCTCGTTGTGTATAAGGATAATCTCTAAATAATAATATATTTATAAAAAAACTGTAGTAGTCTCTGCCGTTGTACATGCCAATTCACTAGTTTTGAGAATCCAATTCTCCTTCTAGCTCCATGCATGCGCAACTGTGCATGAAATTCCACCCGTTTTGAAAACCACAAGAATTTCTCTTTTATCTATCGTCAATCTCAGTAGAGAGATTGTTAGATTTTCCTAACAGAGATGATGAGATGACCTGCTGGAATATCAAAATTTCACACCGATTTTGCATCATATGTTTTTTAGGAAGATTAAGGTATTACTCCTATATGTTTCACCTCACGTTTTTTACATGCATCCTAGAGATGCGAATTGATCGAATCTAGAAACTTGAAAGTGTAGAGTTTGTGCTTGTGATTGTTGAGGAATTATTACTATGTCAGCAGTAGAGTATAACATCATTGTCAACATAAAAGGAGAGGAGTTGGAGGTCGTTTTCCGTTTCTTTCGGTTGTCTTTTCATCACGAAAAATAAGAACAATTCTTTTGATTGATGGGACTGATTATGCGAGATAATATTGGTGATTATAAGGTGACCAACCCAATCCACAAGTTTTTTCCTTTGCTTTCCTGTTGTAGTACTTCGCGAGTTTTTTCATTTGCTTTCCTGTTGTACTTCACAAGTTTCTAGTATACCTAGGTGAAAATAAATAGGATGGGTTGTCCCACCCATCAGTCTAACCTAAGGCTCGTGGAAAGAAAAAATATAAGAAAAAAAATAGATATCTGATACTATTCGTTCGAACCTAAATCAAAAAAATATGGGTTACAATACGAGAACAAGAACAGTTGTATCCATCTGTAAATCCCATATTATCAAACATATATGAGTACTTATTATAAATGCAATAAACTAACTTATTTTATGTGAAGAAATAGTTCCCACTGCAGTACTACTAGGTTGCTGGCTTGCTGCTACCACTCCCCCAATAAATTAACTTTTCCTTAAGAAGCATAAGAGAAAAATATTCATAGACCCTGAAATGGGAATGATGAATTGATGAGTCACTGTCTAGTGTAGATATTTTAAACATTTTGATTATGTTTGCATATTGATTGGCCTGATTTTAACCAATAAAATGTCGAGTCTACTTTGGTTGGCAATCAAAATCTGCCAATAGAGGCAAAACATGACGCAGCTACGGCTTTTTAGTTCAGATCCGAGGTGTAAGCGGATCCAAATTTCGGTTATAAAATACTGTGATTTTTGGTAATGAATCTTCGGGAGATCTGTTGACATAAACAGCAACCACATCATCCACGTGATTTTGCTCGTGAATATTTTTAAATGGTGGCAAGGTTGCTCATTTTTTAAGTGTGAAATTTACCATGAATCAGAAGGAAAGCAGCGCAGAAAATTAGATCAGCGTGAGGGAATCCGGACTTCCAGTGACGCAATTAGCTGCTGATTCTTGCCTTAGTGAGATGGTGATCAGATCTCCGGCATGGCGAGACCAGGGCAGGGTTCAACTTCCCCTTGGCCATCCCCTTGCCGTTCCCAGCGGCAGCACGGTTACCGCGCGGCAACCGTAGCTTGCTGCAATGAATTCAAATTTTAAAAATTTGAATTTAAACCGCGGTATGATCGAGGGAACCACGCGGTAAGCCGCGGTTACAGCGGATCTGCGGTAAGATGATTTTTCGATGCAAAAGGAAGAAAAAATTTTAAAAAGTAAAACATAGTGGGGGGACAAATTAGGGTTTTCTTGTGGGCCTGTGGGCTAAAACCTTTTTCTTTCCTATTTTGTGAATAATTCGTTTCATATTGGTCCATATAGATGATTTTTTTCTTTTTTTTTCCGAATTTAAAACGTTTACATGCAAAAAAAAATTATAGCAAACTTCATCAATTTGTATAATTTTTTCATCATTATTGTCTATAAATCATATACTATTTATGAGAATTTTTTGGATTTTTTTCAATATTTCTTTAAAATAATTTGAATTCGGTGAAATTCATTCGAACGAAACCGCGGCTTCCCCTTGCCGCTACCCCGCGGTAACCGCGCGGTTACCACCGGCAAGTGAAACCCTGAACCAGGGTCCAAATTTCACTCAGGTAACAGAAATACTAGGGCACATGATTATCATCCTATTTTGTTCCAAACGGTCTTGTGCTATGATGGTAAAGGTCCGATTACTCGACCATGTCAAAAGGATTAGTTTTTTTTTTTGAAATTTTATATATTTTCCTCGGTTGTTCAGAAACATGGCGTCCAATAGAGCGTTGCAAATGCCCAGACATAAAAAAAATTAAGATAAAAAACAATTTGCGAGAAAATATGAAGAACTTTTAACAATCCCTGAACCTGTGGTTCACATTTCGTTGTCCCAATCATGGCTGAGTTAACATATCTCCATTTTATTTTGAAAGATTTTGTTGTCAAGCATGCTCTCAATTTAGCCAACACATAGGCCATGATTATGATGGTGATCTATACTAGCACTAATATCACTCGATGCAGCAGCAGAACTGGTAGAGAGGCGGCACGCACTGCCCTCCCTGTGGGTAGCCTCCAGCCGTTTTACACCAGTTGTCGCAGTCAGGTATGTCTTGGCATTTGGCTTGGCACACGAACTTGCCCTCTCCTGCATCCATCAGAATATTTATTTCAGAAATCAGCCACATCCAAACAGAGTAAATCATCATCTGAAACTTCACTATTCTCCTTCGAAACGAGTATTACGAACCGTAAAAATCATAATTGTAAGAAAATCTTGCAAATGTATACCTGAAGGGACAAGGAGAGCAGCAATGGCAACGGCAATGACAAGTATCTTCCACATAACAGAAGAGAATGTTGCAGCCATCTTTGCTGTTGATTTCCACAGAATGTTCTTCTGCTTGGATTTGTTGGAAGCAAAGATGGTTCTAGTGATGCTTCATTGCAGTCATCTCTGATCATCTGTATATATAGCAGCTAGACAGTAATAAAGAGCTAATTTTGGTGAATGGTAGCATTCAGCTAATCCAAACCTCTGGAAAGGCATGCATTTATGACTCTTCTAAGTTTAACTGCCATAACGTCTGTATTCCTTAGATTAGATACAAAAGGATATAGCACTTGATTATGTGCCAAAGATAATCATGCAAGACATCTTTACCATGTGACTGTTTCTGACCCTTTTTAGACTCATTGACACATGGACATGGCACCATATAAATGCTTCTTCTATCTATCCAGATGCTGATGCTTTGTAGCAATAGAGAAGGAAATTAACGGAGAATAAATCAACCGCCTCTTTTATTTTTACTAACTTAGGTTCACATTGCCTTTACAGAATTAAGACGCCTGCACTATAACAGCATGCGAAAGGTTTTTATTGCCTTTCACAGAATTAAAATGCCTTTTTCCAGTAGGGTTTATCTCATTATAGCTACATAGTACTGCAAGTTTAGACACACATCCAGCTAATCTAAGAGTTACTGATGATGTTGACACATAGCAATATTGCTACAGTGTAAATCCAAGTATTTGGTTCAGCATGCTACAAGATTGTACATCAACAACTGAACAGATTGTGTCAAAAAAAAATTGAACAAATTCAGAACGCTCAAAGGTGCGTTGGAGTCTGATTTGCAAACCACACTGACCTGACAATTGATAATCATCCCATGTACAAAAGAAGAGCAAAAGAAAAAACAGCGTCATGTGCAATCTACTACTGTCTCAGTTACTCTTATGCTCAATGTCTCGGTTATTTCTCAGAATATTCAACTCAGCTAGCACATAAGAGTCCCAGTTCAATCTTGTTGTTATTACTGAGCCATTTCTTGGTGCTTTTGAAGGAACACCTTTGATCTTATATCAGCCTGGTGAAGGACAAAACGAAAAATAAAATTAGTACCCAATACACAAAGTGCTGACATGATGAAACTTGAGATATACTGTTTATACAATTCTACCTGGCGAATGGGCTCAGGAATACGATAATTACTACAGAACTTCACTATCCCAATGGCTGAATCGAGCGAAATGCGATGCCCAACTGAGATGTAGATCGGCTTCGATGAACCAGGGCAGGAGCGGATTGCCTGGGATAAGTTAATAATTTAGTTCTAACAATAGCAACCCTTTGATCATCAGGAATTACATAGTAGAATTGAAGTTAAGGATGCATTCAGAATTCAGAAGTCAATATAGAATCTCCTACTGCTCCCCATGTTGTCCCAGACTGTCCAGTCAATAAAATTAACTCCTTGTTGCAGTTTTCTTTTGCTTCTAGTTGTCTTCTCACTTCTGATTGGTTAAGGCCATCCACATGGTGCAGCTGGGGCATTGAGAAAACTGAAGAATTAGTCCTCTCTAAAAGGATCAGAAAATCAAACAACAATCAATTACTTGAAATGGTTGGAAGTAACAAATGGAAGAGAGAACTTCAAATGACAGAAGTAGTTGCAACAGAGTAATTTAATACATTTTTTCCAACTCCAATGGTTGGCAGGTCTGCAAGGACACCAACATGACAAGCTAAACCAAAACCTGTTGAACATATGTAAGTTAGAAGGCCACACGTTCACGTAGTTTATTTATGCAGTGTATATGCATAACCCAACATGATGTAGTAAATCATAAAGCCAACCGGCTAGGGAGTTCTAGGACTACCAAGTTCAAAAGAATATAACATAATCATGCAGTGTGTGTGATTCTGCTCTTTTTTTCTGGGCACATGAATAATCTTAGTCTTAGCCATAATAGTAATGTGGCTTACCTCGTGGATGGAGTAATCCATTTCCATCAACCATGAGTACCTGTCAGTTTATAACGTTAAGCGTTGGAATATGCACTAGCAAAGACAGAAAAATAATGTAGCTAGTGCTAAATGTGAAACTAAAAGATGGTAAAAATATCTAAAATGTAAATTCCATGAAACATCCCTCATCTAAAATAAATGATATTTGATTCCAAATGATTGCACATTAGTGTAGATAATTCACACTGTTATCACAGCCAAAATGGAAGTAGCATATGGCCTGGAATACAACAAAACATAAGGCCACAATAATCCTATCTACAGGAATGTCAGTTGCAACTATGACAAAGGCAACCTGAGGGTAGAAATGACGAGTATTTGTCTTCATTCTTTCCAGGAGTCCTAGAAGAATTGGAGCCTGTAACAATTAAGGCATATGTTGACACTTTTAGTGGTAGTGTGATAATAATATACTTGATGTGTATCTTAAAACATCTATTAGAGTAGCATGATTAAAAGAATACTTAGCATCCAACAATGGTTTTCCCACGCGCAACCATAACTTGATTTTTCATTGACCATACTAGACCGTCTATGGTTACATGGAAAAGAAGAAAAATAGATAGCTAAAACATAGTAAATATTAAAGTAGGACAGGACAAACAGAATGCTCACAAATCTAAAGACGAACACTGCTCACAAATGTAATGGTACTCCAAGAATTTTCTTCTATTTTAGTTGTTTGTTTGTTCATCAAGAATGAAAATGAAAATGAAAATATAGAGGCCCCTGAATAATTGTAGGAGAGGACTGAGGGCATGTATAAACTGATGCTCATGATCTAGCAAACATATGTTTGGGTGAAACCAAACAGGCCAAAATAAAAAGAAACACGCAATACCTCTCTGAAAGCAAGAAATCCTGGAATATATGGCACTTGCAGTCGAACAACATCAAACTCTTCATGGACAACTTGTAAGGTACCAGCATCTAAAACTACCACAGCAGCACATGCAGTGGATGGGTCTTCTTTCGAGAAGCTAATGTCAACACCTCCTATATATTTCAAGTTGCCCTTAGTATCAGTCTGATCTGAATTTGAGCCCACTGAAGGTAAATGCCACTCGAAATCATCTTCAAGAATGAGCTTGCTCTTGAGAATGTCTTGTGTTCTGACGCATCAAAAAAAAAAAAGCATGGTATCGATGTGAACCGACTCTTCTTGATTGATGAAGCGTCCTAAGGTATACCTGGCCCATTCTTGTTTCCGCATCATTAACTCACAGTCATCTTCTTCTGAAAATCCTGTGCTATTATCCATTCCTCTTCTATTCCTTAGATGACTTCAAATTCCTGCACAGCGGACCGAGAATCCCAAACGACGGCTGCAAACCTGTAAAATTATAGCTATGTTCTCCATCAATTAACAATGGCCTAATTCAGCACTAGTTCGCAACTTTGCACAATGATGAATGAACAACCAATCGCATTACCACTATGGAGGAACCATTCATAAAGTTGCGAACTCACAATTAAGAATTAACCAACAAGCCACCGAGTATCAAGACGTGAGGCGCTGTACCATGGGAGAAAAATCAAAGTGAAAACGATTGAATTATCAGGCCGAGAGAAGCTCCCCGAGATTCTCACCTGAGACGGCGCCGTCGCCCGTCGCCTCTTTTTCCTCCCCTTCACCGCCCGCCGCCTCCTCCTCCGCTCCTCTTCACCAACTCCCGTCCTCCACCTCGCCGGCTTCCGGATGCTCGGCGACCGTGTAAGCCCCCGTGACGGCACCGGAACAGGCCGGAGGCGACCAACTCCGACGCCGGCGAGGCGAAGTGGAGGTGGAGGAGGAGGAGGAGGAAGTCAGCGACTAAGCGAGTCGCTGAGGCTGACATGTGGGGCCACGCAAGTAGTTTAGCAGGCCTGGCCTGATGAGTATGGGCCACAACTCCGGCCCATATATGGTCTCTCTCTCGCGCGTGGGCCTTTTCTTCACTCTGGAACCATCTGACGAGTTCGTAGTATCATTTGGATGAATGACCTGATCAGTTTTTTTGGCCATTTACAACCCTATTATTTTTTGGCATTGTCAATTTTGATAAGAGTAACAACCAAAAATACTCTTAACACTGCAACTCTTCCAAAATTTGTTAATTTCGGAAGCTTTGGTAAGGCTACAAATCAAACACATCCAATACTATCGAACATTGCCGAAATATGCCAAAATTTGACATTGCCGATCAGGGTTGAAATGGCTGCAAAGTGAATGAGCCCGAAATTCAACACGCATACTACATAAGTACATATAAACCAATCACCAAAAAAAAACACGAACTTTTTTAATGACGTGCACTATCAAGCAGAGATCAGTCATCAGAGCTCTTGGAATTTTGACAGTGTTCTCAGTCTGAAACTCTGAACTTGTATCGATGATCTCAGCTACTCTGAACAAAGTGCATATACATTCTGCATACATACAGTACATACGAACCACACAAAGAAACGAATAGAGATCAACCCACTGCTCTGCCGACGTACTCGACGTCGAAGAGGAGCGTGGAGTTGGGAGGGATGACGCACGAAGTCGGCTCCCAGCCTCTGCACCCTGCTCCTCTCGCGCCGTACGCTAACTCCGGCGGCAGCTTCAGCGTCCTCTTACCACCTGAACACATTCAAATCCATCATATCCAAGCTGATTCAGCTTTGAATTCTGACTAATTTCATAATTTGGTAGCAATAGATCTAGGTAAATCTGATCGAAGCTGATCAGTTCATGTCAGATTTTTTTTTTTCAAATTCAGTTCAGGACGTGAGAGGCGTACCGGCCAGCATCGGTGGGATCCCTTCGCCGCCCACTATGCCCTGGTCCCATCCTTTGATCACCTGAAGAAAAATACCATATCAATGATGCAAATAAGCGATGCTAATCTCAGTGTCAGAGATGATATGAGCATAATTCATCGTGTGATATTCTTGAAAAGAGATTTGATTTTATGTTTTCTTTTACACTCTAGTGCAAAGCAAATTGAGCTTCTATCATCTGACATCATGGCACACACTCATTCAGTGTCAAACCATCAGACCGTACGTACTCAGTTTCGATGCTTGAAACTTTTGCAGAAAATTCAGAGTATAGCCATCGCATATCCAGATTATATTCATCAAGAGGGATTTGATTTATGTTTGAGCTTCTGTTATCTGGCATCAAATTGTACCGTTCTACGTACTCAAGTTTCGAAATTGACAGCAGAATTCAGATTGTAAACCATCAAATATTCAAAATTCAATCACCTCGCCGACGCCGACGCGGAAGGTGAGAGGCTTCCCGCGCTTGTAGCTGCTGTCGAACACCGTGCCGTCCTCAAGCCTCCCCGTGTAATGCGCCCTGATCAGCTGCCCCTGCGCCGCGGCGGCGCCGGTGCCGACCACGCGGTCGCAGAATCCGAGCCCGTTGGGGGCCACCTCGAGCGGGCACTCATCCGCGAACGCGGGGAACACGCGGGAGAGGACGGCGGCGGAGAGGACGAACGCCATGGCATCGCGCCGGCGGAGGACGGCGGCGGCGCAGGTGTTCCGGCGAGGAGGTGGGTGTGGAACCTTCACGATGGGCTTGGGAAGGTTGAGGAGGATGCGGGACAGCGGCGAGGCGGCGGTGGAGGCGGAGAAGGAGGTGGGAGCCATGGCTGCCGTCGTCGTCGTCGTCGTCTTCCTCACTTCATTCCAGGCGGAAGCTCGCGCACCAGAGATTGAACTGACAGAGCGTGGCGTGGCGAAAACGGATAAGATTGGTCTCTTCTGTTCGAATCATGGCCGAATGTTTGGAGTTTGGATGACGTGGCTGAATCGTAGACCGTCTGTTTTGGATCCAACGCGCCAGAAAATCTTGTCATTTTCATATCGTTTTTTCTCGGGTGAAATGCGAATGAAAGCTGATAGATGATGGATTTTGTCTATACGGATGAATGCTTCCTCGGCTTGAAGTTTGCTGGTACTAGTTAGGTTGTGTTTAGATTCCAACTTGTTTCTTTAAACTTTTAACTTTTTTATCACATCAAAAAACAATTGCACAGCTTGCAAGTAAATTACAAGATAAATCTTTTAATCCTAATTACACTATGATTTGACGATGTGGTGCTACAGTAAGCATTTGCTAATGACGGAGTTCCGTCATTACCAAATATTTATTGTAACATTCCATCGTCAAATCATGGCGTAATTAGGCTTAAAGTATTCGTCTTGTAATTTATATGCAAACTGTATAATTGATTTTTTTCTTCACATTTACTACGTGTGTCCAAATATTTGATGTGATGAAAAGGTAGTAGTCTGAAGAGAAAAGTTGAAATCTAAACAAGGCCTCAACTCCTTTTGTTTTGACAACAAAATTCTGGCCCAAAGCCTGTCTGCCTGGCCTGCTCAACATTATCATCTGCAGTCCATACAACAACCAAAAAACATAACCACACACACGCTTCATTTCACTGCACGCAGCCAACAAATGAATCTAAAACCCATCCATATCCTCGTATACACTATACACTCATGGCGATCCAACACCGTCGCTGTCTTGAGTTACACGACGTCCTCACAAACGCATGATCTCGCCGGAAAGACCGCCACTTCGGCCGCCGAGTCGCCGGAGTTCGGCGTGGAGGAGACCACCCCCGAAGCCTTCAAATCCGCGACACTGTCTCCTGTTGCTGTTGAGTGTTGGCTTGCCCACAAATGGGTAAAAAAATCGTTAGGTTTCAGTCATTTTCATGCCTGAATCTCTGAATGAATGAATGAATCTCTCGTCTCTTCTTCCACCCACGCGGCTGTGATGGCTCTGCCTGCCTGCATCACCGGCACGTGCTTGCTTCGCCTGACCAAACTCGGTCGATCTATTATCCATCGATCGGTTATGTCAGGTTTTGTACTTTTGTTTGAACTGGTATGTGAAGAGAATATAAAAAAAATCTTGGTCGAGAGGAGAGACAATTGATCGCCAATCACTCCTGTGATCGTGGTTGAATTGAATGTGCATGTCAGTATCAGTGGTAATGTTAATCAGACAAGTAGTGAGGTAGAATATGGCTTGATGATATCCGTTTCTGTTTCTTCTCCTTGACAATTCTAGGACTAAGGAAGCAGATATCAATTTTCAATCTTGCACTTGTTCCACAGAGTAGTGGTAAAACAGATTTTCTTGCAAAGTTAGGCTAATGCGCTGCAGACAGCGGCACCGTTAATAACAGGGACGCCATCATGAATTCATCATCTGAATTTCTGACATCTAGTGAGTCAAGTGACACACAGTCCAGAATCGACAATGGAGTTGCTCACCTGCTCATGAAGTCATGATCCATCTCTTCCCCCCTTCTGCTGCTGCTTTAGGTCGCTTGCTGCACTGCATCTGATCTGCATGCAAAAGAGTTCTTGCCAATTGCGCACTTGCACTTGCAAAGATTAGTAATACTTGCAAAGATTAGTGTTGTTGTTTTGCTAACCACACGCACGCACACAAACAGAAAAACATACATGAAGACAGATCATCTGCCGCATGCTAACACCTCCAACTCCATGAGTCGAAAACACCATGACAAGAGCATCCACAAATACATAAGCAAAGTGGTCAGCAACGCATTGTATATGTCAAGTCAAAATCCGGGGATTAATTAGTGGAAGGTGACTTAATCCAGATTGCACCAAAGCTATCCTTATCTAACTGCACAAGAAAGTCTTTTCTTTCAGTGCCAAAGTGCATGCAGGCCTGCTCAACTATATTTTGACCGGCCACAGTTGCGACACTACCAAGTACACCAACCACTTCAAGCTCAAGCTTCTTTTTTGTCCTTGATTTTTTTGGCGTCATGTCTTTGACATCTTAATTTTTTTTATTTGTTTGCCTGCTAACTTTCCTTGATTTATTGGGAGCCTCTGAATTTGTTTTTTAACGACATCAGGCGTGTGCTAAAATTTCTTGTCTTTGACGTCTGAAGGGGGGTTCAGTACACTACGGGGGCAATTTATGGAGCCGTTTAGTTTGGGCTGTTGTCTTAAAAAAAGGTTTTTTTTAAAAAAAAATCCTAACACTGTGATGGCATGTGCTAATGGTACCAAGACGGTGTTAGTGCTAGGCGTGTTGTAATTAGTGTTCTTTGGACCATAAGGTGTCCTTGCTCTAAAATGATTTGCAGCATTTTCTCTTGCTCCCATTATTTCTTGGGACAGAGGAAGCTGTATCCTGGTATATATGTCTGCACATTAATGCCACACCATCAACTCAATTTAGCTCGCAAATGCATTCATCATGTAGTTAATGATTTTGAAACAGTAAAGGTGATTTGCACTGTAGATCTGGGGTTTTCTGAAATTGTCTGTTTAGCCACCGTAAATGAGCTAATCTGCTCCTTTGCCTCTGCAACTCGCATCTCTTTTTTTTAAAATACATTTTTAACAATTAGACAATTTTCTTGGACCAGGTGAATGCATGTACGTTGCAATGGAAACTAAAATAGAGTCAGACTATATAGTTTGAACTCTCAAAATTTTAAATAAAATTAATTTTATAGTAAATGTTTTTGTTATATTTTTTATCATTTCATGCTCAATTTAAATAAAATTTCTTTATTTGCTGGCTTGTGAAAGTAATAGAAGTGCACCTAACTCTTTATTTGTGGGACCCATAGTGATGGTACATAGTGGCAGATTCACCATTTACCACCAACATTGGGGGCTTTTAAAGGGGTATGAATAACAGATAATTTGTTAACCAATAATCTATTAGTGTTAGTCGTGAGAAAACGAATGAAAAAAATAATTTGTATGTAAAATTTTATATTGTTTCATTACTATAAAATTATGAGTAAAAATTTTATATATGGGTGTAATTAATTATGCAATATTAAAGCTAAGAATGCAGTATGATAAAAAAACTCAAACTAACTCTAAAGCTAAGTTTTAAATTTTAATTATGACTAACAAGGCAACATACAGACGATAAGAGAAGCAATTTAGCACCCGGTAAATATAGTTTTTGCCTGGCTGTTGTGAGCCTCCTTTTATTTTTATGGGTTTGACTGGCCGTGGATGTAAACGTTTTGCTTATCTAGGAAAAATATAGTTTTTGCTTATTGTTGGCTGTCTTTCCATCCTCCTTGGGAGAGCCGAGCTAACGTGTTTCCTCAGACAGAAAAGATGCTACGACTTTTCGCTTAAAAGAAAGGGAGGGGGAGAAAAAAAAAGATGTTGTTCGGTGGAGTAGAGAATAGAGATATACCTTGGAGTCTTGGAGATACTGAATGAGACTCAGTTGCATCGATAAGATTAAGATTAAGCCCTGATGATTCGGTTCGCCAACTCCATTCTTTTTCCTTTTGCCATGCTTCTCACTTCACATACTCTGCAGTTCTTTCCGTTCATTAGTGACACCGGTCTCAGTACAACAGTACGACATCACCATGAACCGCAGAAGGTGCAGTACAATAATCACTTGCTAACCTTTGCATGTTAATTTGTACTTGTCTGATTAGGTGATGGCACTGTTAAACTAAAAACTACTTAATCCAACTTGCCTGCTGCAAATTCTGCTTACCATATTGCCATGCATCGTTGGATTGTCAGCCGTCAGAGCTGAATATTTGACAACAATTTGCATCCATGCTTGGAGGAGATTGGAGAAATGGAGATGCGTTTTGATTACTGTCAGTGTCGGCGTTTGGATTAGAATTAATGTCGTGTTCATGGTGCACGTGTCAACGTAAAGGGTGTTTATTTTAGGAGTTTCGTGATTTCGTCCTCAAATGGGGGTTCTGTCAACTGGCTTTGTGCCTGAAAATGCCAGCATACCGACTCATGGATCGATGCTGCTTACTGTAGCTAAATACACATTCTGTCAATTATCCACAATTCAATAATAGTCTCGAAGAAGCTTCGCATCATGGTCATAGAACTAATATAATACGTGATTATGTAAAACTTGTTATTGAAGTCAACATACCAAGTGATGTCTTGTCACTCGCATTTTTGTAATCGACTGATGGCATCTCGGCAAAGTTTTTTTTTTTTGAAGAAAATTGTTTTCAAGTAAGCATCTGGAGAAAGATTGATCGAAACATTTCAAAGTGGAAACATTACTCTCTGAATTTTATTAGTAGGAAGAAAATACCGGAAGAAGTAGAAGAAGAAACAGTGCTACGGATGCAATCAATCAATAATAATAATACACGTAGTAGTATGGCGTATTCAACGGATCCGCGAGGTAAACGTCGGCTATCTGCTCTGTTCAGGACAGGGGAATCTTCTCATATCCGAAGCAGATCCGCTAGAGTCATTGCTGCTCTGGCCGGTGACGATGCTCCTCAAACTTGTCACTGCGTCATATGGAGAAGAAAGCTTCTGCTTTCTGGGGTAAATGCTCCAATGAACCTTTGGAGTTTGGAAATTTGAAATTCCCTATCCCTTTCCAACGACCAACAGAATTATTTCTCTGTTGTCTGTAAACAAACTAGGCTTACGAGTCTAAAGTACTCCCATCATTTGGTTGTTGTCTTATTAGCCACGGTTAAAATGTGAATATTCAGACTTATTTTATAAAGTTGATTTTAAATTTTTTTCATCGTAGTCTTTTTTTTCTTCCATATTTCGATTAAACTTTTACTTATGTTTTTTTATTGCTTTATTTATGTAGATAAACATCAGTACAGTAATTTCACTTAATTTTTAACGGTGCCACGTTCAGGCAATTTAAAATATTAAATATTGTTGGTAAAAAAAGAATGACAATTATCGAATCCTCATGGCGATTTTTCATGTAATCCTATTTCCTCCAATACCGTTTAGATGGACAAAACCGTAGTATGATAATGATATTTACTAAGAATGGAATGCTTTAGGCAACCTTTCCAACTGAACCTTGATTGCTGCCACGTTTTAGAGCAAAGCATGATCCACGAACTTTGCCGGACAGTCATGCCGCTTTTTCAACCACAATAGTCAAAGTGCATTTTCTGCTCATTTCAATACATGTGCTTCAATGCTAACTATGCCTGCTCCGTCACCCCTTGATTTAATCCATAGCTAATTTTCATATTTTCATTTTTAAGAATAGTTTTTGGTACTTTTATTCTTGTTAAGCAATAATGAAAAGAAAGCTAAGATAATGAAAGTGACAAAACATATCTAAAATCAATTGTAAAACCAAAACTTACAAGTTAAATTGAGAAAGCGAAAGTTTTGAAAAATATCAAAGTAATAAAAAAATCTTCGAAAGCCACGTCCAAAAAATAGCCATAGTGGAATTGCAAGGACAAGAGCTGGAGAGGTATTTATCCTCCACCTACCACCCCTACTGTCACTAATAAATCGTTGTTTATTACTTAATCACACGACATCAACTTCGTTGTCTCCTAACAACAACAACATCCAATCCATGCACACACGACGATTAATTACTGAAGAAGAGGAGTAGTAGAGCGAAGACACGGACAAATCCATTCTTTCTCCACCACCAACCAGATTTTCCTTCTCCATGAGAACCATTCCATTAAAAAGTTATTTTATTTATAGTTTTTTTCTGAATATTTTATCTTCGTATACTTCTTGGCCTCTAGCTATAGGTCCCCTACAAAGTCTAGAGGTCACTAGTGTAGGAGTGAGTACTCCAAAAGGTTGTACCACCACCTCATTGCTCTCATTGCAGTGTCTCCTCCTCCTTTCTCCCTCTAGGCTGCTTCTCTCTCTACAAGACTACAATGTTCTCTTCTTTTGAGAGAAGAGAAGAATAGCTGCAACACAAAGGAAGGCACTGCACTGTACACACTGCAACTGCACAAGTTTTCAAAAGAACCCGCCACCCTTCTCTCTCTTCCTCTCTCTACTGTCCTGGCAATTCCTCTCTCTAGGTGCAGTATTAATTTCGGCTTGCTCCCATCCTCCATTTTCTTGGACGCCGTGCGAGCTCCAAGCACTGTTTGCCGATCTGCTGCTTGGTTGCTTCTTTCTTGCTTGGTTTTTGGTTGCTTCCTCTCTGCTTCAACGGTTGGTCGTCTTCAATGCAAGAAAGCATCGGCAGCAATTGCTCCCGTTGAGTTTTCGTCGCCGTTCGAAAGCGAAAGGAAGGATTTATGTCGTCGTCCATGGCCTCCAAGGAAGGTATTCTTCTCTCTGAAATATTCTGGTTTTCGGTTCCAAGTTTGCTCCTTTTCTTTCTTTTTTTTTCTCTGCCCTCTTCTTCTTCTTGTGTTCGTTCTTTTTTTTTGTGTTCGTTCTTGGGGAGGAGAGAAATTCAGAAGAAATTGTTGGTGATGACGAAACTGAAGGAGTTCTTGCTGATTAAATCTGCAGAGGCCGGTGAAGGCGGGAGGCAGGAGGATCTGCTGGTTAAGGAAGGTTAGCTGTGGTGATTTTGATTTACTGCTTGATTTTCTCATCTCTGCATGTGTTGTGTGGCACAATTAGTGCATGTCTGTATCTTTTCTTTCTTGCTTTAGTCTCAGTGCTCCATTAGTCCTGGAAAAATCATGGCTTTCCAAGCATGCTCTGAGAGCAAGAGCATCCACCGCTTTGAGGTTCTAACATGTCATTTTCAAGAGATTAACAAGATAAAAAAAAATGATGTCAGCTGCCGGATTCTGGTCTTGTTCGTAACTTATAAAAATATTTTAGGTTGGGCAGGCTTCCATTCCCTATCATATATAGAAGATGGGTAGATTGTCAAGTTTGTCCAATTTTCCACCAAACCATAATCTGTGAAATTGACATTTATGTTGATATAATCACCCTCTTGATCTTTTGCAAGCAAGCAATCCTAAGGAGATGCATGAGTTATTTTCAGACTTGGTTGTGGTAGAGAGAAAGAAAGCATCAGTTTTGGAAGGGTGCAGGGGTGGTGGTGCGCATGTCAATTTTCTGGGTGCAAATCTCTGAAGTATAGAATGCCTCAGATACTGTCGATAGGCAGCATGTGCTTTTCATGGGAAATGAGACAAGCACAAGCCTCCCCTTATGAAGAACTGTCATGGGATCTGAGTCTGTGTGTGATTATGATGTTTTTCTTGCTCTGACTTGCTTCGCACTTTGTTTGTCTTGGTGTTGGTAGTAGGTAGTTAATTTGTCCTTTTGATAGAATTCAGTTTTTGTAGCATAACAAACCTATCATAACCCATACTATATCTACATCTTCGTTGCTGTTATCAGGGCCAGGGGAGAACCAAGAAAAAACTATGATAGATTCCGACGAAGCGAGAAATGAGGATTGCAGCGAGAGCGGATCTGCAACCGAATCCGTCGTACTAAGCGAAGAACCCAGTGACAGGAGCAGTACTGAAGAACCAAGTGACAGCAGCACTGAAGAACCCAGTGGCAGTAGTAACAGTGGTGACAGCAACAGCCAATCTGCTGATTCTGATGGAGGTAGCAAAGAGACACCTAAATTGGATCCCAAGGGCAGTAACGACGACAGCAGCGAGTGCACCGATCAGAGCTCTCCTCGTGCCGTGCTAGATATCTCAGTATCCGGTAGTGTCGACTCCGATGAGAGCTCCTCTGTTGAGCAGCCAGCAGAGTCGAATCACAATGTGCAGTGGAAGAACCTGATCAGTGGACTGATACTCAGGAGAAGGAAGTCGATGGTGCGAGCAGGGACATTCCCTCAGAGACCAAAGACCACAGGGCTCAAGAGATACCTGGAGAGGATGCGGAGCGGTAAGAACCAGATAGATTGTGGTGCCATTGCTCCTGAGATCCTTCCTGAGATCAGCAAGTGGAGGCCATCATGGAGAAGTTTTGACTACAGTGAGCTTTGTGCTGCAACTGACAAATTCAGTTCAGGTGATATGCACACTTTACTTCTATGTTGCTGTAATACTGTTACTTAGTAGTAATTATTAGGCCATGTTACTATCATTGTAGATCTTGTGGGGTGTAGCTTTAGCACCAAGCTATAAATTTATAATTGCAGCAGTAATATCACTAAGTAAACATAGATCTTGATGTTCAAATCATGAACTATTATTTAATCTAATGATGAGTTGTTACTGATTATAAGTTGGAAAAGTGAAGTACCAGAGCATAGTATTCTGTAATATCCAAATCATGAACATTATTTTATTCTAGTATAATACTGAAATATAAGCTGTTATGCTCTGCCTCTATATCATAGCTCCAGGTCTCATGTGAAACAAAGTACAGATTTTGGTGTAAATAGATTATCTGCATCTATGTTAAATATTCTCTGAACCTTTTGCTTCATGCTTGATATTACTAGAAAATTTGATTGGGAAGGGTGGACATGCTGAGGTGTACAAAGGACTTCTTGCTGATGGACAGTTTGTGGCAGTGAAGAGACTAACAAAAGGTGGTAACAAAGAGGACAGGATTAGTGATTTCCTATCCGAGCTTGGAATAATAGCCCACGTTAACCACCCAAATGCGGCACAGCTCTTGGGGTTCAGTGTGGAAGGGGGCTTGCACTTGGTTCTTCAGTTCTCACCTCATGGAAGCCTGGCTTCTGTTCTCCATG
Source organism: Leersia perrieri (assembly GCA_000325765.3). NCBI lineage: Eukaryota > Viridiplantae > Streptophyta > Magnoliopsida > Poales > Poaceae > Leersia > Leersia perrieri. The sequence goes on from CM002484.1 coordinate 18,128,373, forward strand.
GTACAGTTTCCTCTAAATACTTTTTACTTAATGAATTATGAATCTAGTTGTTGAGAGAGATGCTCCATTCCTGCTGCGATATGGTGGCATATGTTACATCATATATCCTTTTTAGAAAGTAGGGGACATATACTACTATTAGGAGTCAACAAGAGAACAGAGAAGATCTCTTGGCATTCATGCAACTACAACAATTCAAGCAGGATCTGAAATTCTGAACTATGAAATGTAATTGTCTAATAAGTGCATTTTGATATCATGGATGTTTGTAATTTCCATTGGCATGTTGAATACAAAATTTACATTACCATTTAATGTAGTCTTCATCTCAATTGCCTCTTAAATACACATACTATAGGCAAGTAACTAGAATATAACAGAGTACATAGAATACCCTTAGTCTGGTGATAAATGGAGTTCAGCTGAACAGGCACGAAGGGAGCTCTCAAGTGGAAGGTTAGGTTCAATATTGCTCTTGGAATTGCTGAAGGGTTGCTTTATCTACATGAAGGTTGCCATCGACACATAATTCACAGAGACATCAAAGCATCAAATATCCTTCTAACTGATGATTACCAACCTCAGGTATGTATTCAGCTGCCAGTCTCTTACAACAGTCCTATCTGTTATATGATCCCAAGTGCAACAGTTTTTACTCCCTCCTTGCACAGATCTCAGATTTTGGACTTGCAAAGTGGCTGCCTGACAAATGGACTCATCATGTTGTGTTCCCCATTGAAGGCACATTTGGGTGGGTTTGATAAGATTTCTCATTTCATCACACAATGATTTCGTTTTACACAGATAAGAAAAAAAATGTCATTGTTTTATTAACTTTGACTTTACACCCTTTCTCAGGTACATGGCTCCAGAGTATTTCATGCATGGGATCATAAATGAGAAGACTGATGTGTTTGCATATGGAGTTTTGCTTCTTGAACTAGTGACAGGAAGGAAAGCGGTGGATTCCTCCAGGCAAAGCCTGGTGATATGGGTAATAAAGCAAATCTCTCTTATATACTTCATTACACATAAATTCCAACCAGTTCATTTGATATTATTGTCTTGAGTATTATGAGGGGCAATTGATGGTGAAAAGTCTTTTCTATAATACTTGAATGGATAACATGAACTTATATAACTACATACTTCTGAAACCCTTGAATTCACAAGTTGTTCTTTGTTATGTGCAAAGGCAAAACCACTGCTTGACTCGAACAACATGAAAGAACTAGTGGATCCTTCTCTTGATGCTGGATATGACCCAGAAGAGATGGCTCACATCCTAGCTGTGGCATCCATGTGCATTCACCACAGCTCAAGCTCACGGCCTAGCATGAAATCGGTAAGTCTGATGGATGCGGTTGCTATATGATCATTGTTAATGCTAAAAAAATTACAAGGATCGTAAATTGACATGTTGATTTGATGCCTGTAGGTGGTCCGTTTCTTGAAGGGGGATAGGGAGTCACTTGAACTGATGCAACTGCAAAGACCAAAACCCACGAAGCCCCTCATGTTCGACTCCGGTGATTCAGAGGATTATACTCGCTCGAGTTACCTCAACGATCTCGACCGGCACAAGAAGCTTGCCTTGGAGCAGTGATATTTGAGTTGATTTTGAGTGCCATCTTTTGTACATCACCATTATCAACATTGTGATCCTCCTGCTTTCCAAAGATGTACGCAGGTTGTATGGATGGATGTGAGGGTTCAATTGTTAAGTTACTACTCCCTTGTTGCTGATCCATGGTGTCATTTTGGCTAATGCATGTTGTGATGCCATTATTCGACTGACCATTTCATCCTTTTCCTGCATGAACCTTATTTACCATTTTGTTCCATCATGACAAAAATACACTTGGCTGTAGAGGCCGGGTTTTTAATCCATTATCTAAAAAATTGGCAAAAATACACACCTGGATCTTGAAAAGCTTGAACAAGATCCATGCAGGCTTTGATTACCAGTTCTAGCAACCGAATTATTGTATTGTACCTGTTGTAGCCCTGTAGTATTTTCTTCTAAATCAGCTTGTGAGAAAACAGTTGTGGTTCAGGATGAGATGGTTCTTCAACCTGTCAGTCAAGAACATTTTCTGATGAAACCAATAGCAAAAAGTAGAGAAATTGCACCAATTTGGCTAGGCTGTGCACAGAGGAAACAGAAATTCAGTAAATTCTAATCACCTTGGAACTTCTTGCGGTTAATCATTCAACCTCGATTATCATAGCAGCACCAATTCCATTTATCTTCTGAATCCTAAACTATACTTAGCGGCGGCGCCAACCGGGAGCGTAGCGGCTCAACCGTGCAGCATCTAGAAGTATTCTCAGTACAGCGCTGCATCGATTCCCGTTCATCGGCGGCCGCCACGCGGCGAGGTCGGCGGAGCTCCGCCACCGTGTTGATTGGGGGAAGGGGATTGAGGAGAAAGTCAGAAAGGGGAGGAAGACGAAAAGAGGAGCGAAATGCAAAAACTCTGATAATTGGAGGGCTCTTTTAAAAATACTTTTTCCTTGGCTGCGTTTTATTCGTCCGAATCTTGACCGCGCAGATTTAATCCAACGGTTGCTGAGAGGTGTTAGATTTACATATGAGTCTCTGTTTTAGGGCCTATTTAGTTTAGCACCCTACCAAAAACGAGGATGGGCCTTGGAATGTTCCGAACCCACTCCTGATCAAGTTATGGGCCTTGCATGGGCTGATTAAGCCCATTGATGTCTCTTTCTGTTTGTACCTCTGCGAAAACAAAAATTGAACAGGATTTGTGTTACTGAATTGTCCCTTCCATTTCTTTCGGGGCATTTACAGTAAGTTTTCCATTATATTATACAGTGAAATAACATAGTTCCTCTCAATAAATAAATAACTAAATAACATAGTCAAGGAAAAATAGAGAACCCGTAAAGCATCAGTTTTGGAAATACAGAGTTTCTTCCTTTGGTGCACGTGTTATCCTTTTTTATGTTACTCTCTCTTTTAAAAAAACAATGCCGTTGACTTTTGAACATGTGTTTGACTCTTTATTTTATAAAAAAAATTGTGCAAGCATCGTTTGTGTCTGTTGTGACTTATTTTATCATTAAATGTACTTTACGCACAACAAATTTTACATATTTGTACAAGTCATTTGTACATTTTTTTTTCCAATAAGACAAATGGTTAAACATATACATAAAATTTAATGGTATCATATATTAAAAAATAGAGGGAGTATCTTCACAACATTTCCGATGGGCGAAGAAGGCCGGGTGCCGAAACAAATCTTCAGAAATCATCATCTATGCATACACGTCCAGACCTCATATCCTGGAGTGTCATTTGAACCTTCTGCTGGACATTGCCATAGCTTTCCAACTCCACTATGTCTTCCATGCTTCCCAGGAACAATGGCAGCTTCAGTTGCAGTTGCACAGGCTTAATTGAGAGTATTCTCTTCTTACCATCCGAACCCCTCCCCCCTGCCTGCTCTGCAAGGAAACTCAGAGGATTTGCTTTAAAGACCAACTGAAAGTAATCCCTAGGGTTCATGGCAACTCCACCGTATATTAGCGTCCGGTGGAAATCAGCAACGAGAGAGCACACGAACCGGGATGTGTACTTCTTCGGATGCTGTCCCTTGCCTTGTCTGATCGTGTCAATGTAGTTCTTTAGTGCCTCAGGCCAGTCGAAATATCGCGCATCATTGACCGAATACATTTTTCCTGGCATAAATAGCATAAGGATTGGATTTCAGCAAAAGATGAAATGAGCTGCAATAAGATGTGTTTCTAACTGGTAGTGCATTAGTGCAGACTGAAAGGTATGGAATGGAGAGCAATAGCCATGTCATAAAGCATGATGGGTTTTAGAGTTCATATTTGAATCTTTAGGCCATTTTTGAATTTTATATATAACATAATATCAGATGCAGTGGCAGCACTACTGCCCTGTTTGTATAAAGAGGAAATATTCTCAAAAACTATTAATGTTGATAAGCTGATGCCTTCCAGCACAATAAACCAAAGATATCAGATTTGAGAAAACATTTGCAATGCTCGTGTGTCACTGAAGTTATGTAACAGCCGCTCAGCATTTGGAATCAGCAAAAAATTACTAAGTACTGCATTAGAAGTCAAGTAAGTTACCTCTAGGGGGTATTTGGATGGAAGGATGCGACAGAACAAATTCTCTGGTCGACTGATCCAATGTGAAGCCATGGGTACCAGCACCAAAGCTGATAGAGAGGAAGGTGGCAGATGAATACAGGACATACCCTGCAGCGACGAGTTTGGTTTCATTTTGCATTGCATTGAGCTGAGCTTTCTCCTATTCAGGTAGATCGTCCAACTCTACCAATTTGTATATCCCAAAAATTGTCCCAGTGGGCATGGAGGCCTCAATGTTGCGAGGCTCATCAAGCGGATCCGTGACAACAACATACGGAGCATCGTTTGAAATCCAAACAGGGAACATATTGTTTTTGGACGCCAAAACTGCTGCTTTTTCAGAACTTTGGACTGATGACAAGATGATCTCGCTCTAATTCAAAAACAATAATGTTAGGCTCCCATGGTTTATTTATCTTCCGCAGCCAAAATTTGAATTTTCAACCTTAATTTTGAAGTTGATTTTAAGGGTTTTTCATCGGAATCTTTTTTCCAGCCTTATCTCAGTTTGTGACTAATACAAATGTAAAAGTTTTATCCATAATTATTTTATTGATTCGTTCATATGTCAACCGCTTAGAAAAAGCGAAACGATCCTTAGTTTCTTTCGATGGTGTTGGAAGATATCACTATCATCAGACAAACAATAACTATGATCATGAATGTAACTATGTAAGTAGCAAGTGTGCTTGTTGATGGCGCATGAGAAATGCAAGTTTGAATATTAAGGCCGGAATATCTCTTATGTGTTCGCTTTGCACAACTTAGCTGAAGTAAACTAATTAGTAAATGAGCATATAACAACACTCCAAACAAGTGCGTGAGCACTTGAGAAACGAGACCAATCTTGCAGGAAGAAGAACAAGGAAAAAAAAAAACAATACCATGAAGCCCTGCACTTACGCACCGACATTTCGTCGAGCAGCTTGGGGGCATTCGGCCGCGACGGCGGGGGCGACGCCACGAGGGCGGCGATGCGGATGCAGGCGCTCTGGACGTGGGACAAGAGGACCGCGAGGTCGCCGGGCGTGCCGTTCTGGCCCATGTACTCCAGCAGCGTGGGCGGCCGCCGACGCCGGAGCAGCCATTTCGCCGGCGGCGGCACGACGCGAGAGCGGAGGGAGATAACGTGATAGGTTAGCCAATGGTGAAGGGGGGAAAGAGTATAGGGATAAAAACGGTATGGAATTTTGGACCGTATAATCCGGCCATCGTTTTCGTTTGGTGCTGACTGTTTTGTTGTGTTTTACAAAACGGTATAGTGTTCTTTTGATTGTTTTAGTGGTAGACTGTTTCCGTGTGGAAATGTTAAAAGAAATTACTACCGTTTAACAATGACAACCTATTAAAATATAAAGACTTAACATGTTGTGCTTGTAGATGCTATAATATATATTGTTGTCGCTTCCATTTCATACCGGGAGATGTACATCCGAAATTACAGAAAACCAGGCAAGTAAAACCACCGATTTTGCAAATACAGAGTTCCTCGGTAGGCACTGTGTTATCTTTCCGTATGCTACATATCTTCAGAGTTCAGACAATCAGACCTCATTATCTAAAAACACATCTTCACACCTCATATCCAGGATTAACCTTCTGTTGGACATCACCATAGCTTTCCAACTCAAGCATGTCCTCCATGCTTCCCAGGAACAATGGCAGCCTCTGGTGTAATTTCACAGGCTGAATTGAGAGTATTCTGTTCTTGCCATCTGAACCCCTACCCCCTGCCTGCTCAGCAAGGAAACTCAGAGGATTCGCCTCATAGACCAACCGAAGGTGATCCCTTGGGTTCATGGCAACTCCGCCATATATTAGCGTCCGGTGGAAATCAGCAACCAGCGAGCACACGTATCGTGCCGAGTACTTCTTCGGATGCTGCCCCTTGCCCTGTCTGATTGTGTCGATGTACTTCCTTAGGCCTTCGGGCCAGTCAAAATATCGTGCATCATTCACCGAATATATCTGTCCTGGCATAGCACAAGATCACAGCTTTTCAGCAAATATAGTTGCTAAAAGATGCATTTCTAAGTGCAGCCCATGTTATTGATTGTGAAGTTCATATTTCAGCCATTCAGTTATAAGAAATTTCTCTATGTCATCTTCTCAAATGCTGTTCATCTAAAAAGGTATCTCAAACAATTGCTTTGATAAACTGATTGCCCATCAAACTCAGTAAATTGAGAAAACATACCCTGCTAGTGTAAGTGAATTTGGGTGAAACCTGGTTAACATTTAAGGAAGACTGAATACTGCATTACAGCTTAGTTACCTCTAGGGGGTATTTGGATAGAAGGATGTGTTAGAACAAATTCTCCAGTTGACTGATCCAATGTGAACCCATGGGTACCTGCACCGAAGCTGACACATAATATGGTGGCAGATGAATACAGGACATACCCCGAAGCGACAAGGTGAGTTCCGCTTTGCAGTGAATTGAGCTGAGCTCTCTCCTCTTCAGGTAGATGGTCAAGCTCTGGCAGCCTATTGTATATCCCAAATATTGTTCCAGTGGGGATAGAGACCTCAATGTTCCGAGAACCATCAAGTGGATCCGTAACAACAACATACGGCCCATCATTGGAAACCCAAATGGGGAGATCATTTTCTTCAGATGCCATCACTGCTACTTTTCCGGATCTTTGGAGTGATGACAAGATGATCTCATTCTAAATACAAAATTATGTTAGTCTTGAACTCTTGATGTCATTGGAAACTATAATGCATATCACTAGCATCAGACTAACAATAACTATTTATGCAAATAGGAGGTTCTTTTGTTGATGAATCACCACAAATGCAATTGGTATTTTGTTGACAGTGCAATTATGAAAAGCTGGGAATGCCTCATATGTGTGTATTTTGCACTAATAATTAGCTCAAGGATATAAAATAGTAAATGGACATGTAATATCCCAAATGAGTACTAAGCATGGTTGTTAAAATCAAAGATGTTGAATTGGATCGGAAGGCCTGCGACAAGATCGTAAATGGTAGGATCGTAACCACTAAATCATAAAATTGTACTAATCACTTAAGGAGTGACCGAGTGAGACAAATCTTGCAAAAATACATGCAAATAGACGCGAGAACCAGAAAAAAAAAACAGTCAATGCACTCACAGACAATTCGTCGAGCGGCTTGGGCGCATCCCGCCCGGCCGCCACCTCGCCACCCCCTCCCTTCGCCCGCGACAGCTCAACGTTCCCGGGCGACGCCACGAGGGCGGCGATGCGCTTGCACGCGCTCTGGATGTGCGCCACGAGGACGACGAGGTCGTCGGCCGCGCCGGCCTGGCCCATGAACTCCAGCAGCGTCGGCGACGACGCCGTCTCCGCCATGTCGGACGCCGCTGCGGCGCGCGTCCGGGAGACGGGCGCGCGCGTGAGGCGGCGGGGGGTGGTCAGAGAGAGGAGGAGGAGGGGACGAGAGGGAGGCGGCGGTGGCGGGTAATTTGAAGTTGGCGGGAGAGGGAGGGGAGCGAGGGGGAGGGGGATGGAGATGGAGGATAACGGCATAGTTTAGCCACTGGTAGTGGTGGTTGGATGATGGCTCGTTTGGGATATATGCCATATTGCTCTCCACGTTTCACTGCACGTTCGAAAAATTGGGGGAGATTTGGAGTGTTTTTCTTAAAAAAAAAGTTAGATTATTAAAATTTTTGAAAAATAAAAACCTAGAATTTGCTGTTTACCTTTTTCATTTCGGAAAGCTAAAATTCAAAACTGTGACTATTCAGAATAATTTTGGGTAGATCTTTTAGTTGTAGTTTTGTCCATAAGGAAAATAAGGGTGGCAATAAAAAATGCCATGAAAGTCCCACTAAAATCGAATTTAATGTTGAATTATAAAAAGTTAGAACGAGATCGTCTCTTTGGAAGGAAAAAAATCAGTGCCAAGTAGACTTCGCATTTCCAAACGCCTAAGTTTGGAACATCCTAAACATTCAAATTTTAAACTATTTGAATGAAGTGTGTTTTAGTGGTAGGACATAACAAAAGTAAATCTTTCAAGGAAGACACTCTAGGGTTAGTTGTTGTGAGCATCACACCCATTATTTTATTTGTTTTTGGTTGGAGAGCAGAGAGAAAATATGTGAAAAGTTAGAAATGTCCCATGGGCTTACTTGGCATCTCTGCCTCCCCTCTCTCTATGTGCCGCCAACTGTTGTAGCTGCCTTATGGCGTGGCACATTTCCACCTCACTATCGTCTGTCACGCATCATGTTGTCATCTCATCATCGACCACAGGGTTTGCTGCTTCGACGTCGAACTTTGCCTCGCCACCGTGGAGGAGTGGTGCGGATGGAGAGCCAGGGCGATAGGGCAACAGTTAGCAGTGAAGCCACGGTTTGAGGAGTGATAGTGCGATAACGACGGCCGATGTAGTGCCACCAGACTAGCACCGTAGAGGGAGGGAGGGAGAGATGCCAAGTAGACCTGTGGGTATTCCTGACATTTTATGTTTTCTCTCTCTCTACCCAACCAAAAATAGATAAAGTAGATGGCGCAATATCCGCCAGGACCCCAAACCTTGACTTTTGGCCATGTACAACAGTTATAATTAAAACCACGAAGCAAGCATCGTCCTATAGCAAAATTTGCCAAATTTAAAATGTGCACGTGCTTGCTCCCTCAAACTCCCTTTTGCCCCCTTTTTTGATCATATATTTTATTCTTCTTTCTTCTAAAACACAATACACACACTCAACGGTACATACATGTACACACAAACTGTATGAACACATATGCACATCTTACTTCAAAAGCATCTTCAAAACTAAGCCGACATATTTCGGAATTGACAAAGTCACAGCAATTGTCTTGTTAGTATGTCCTCACTGAAAAAATAATTAGTTATAAATAAAAGCACTCATATTAAATATAGAACTTAAATCCCGATGAGGAGGCTTCCCACTATAAACTTAATCAGCAAGATATGTTGTCATGGATAACGAGATTTTCAGGGACATGCATAAACACCTAATGTACTACTACCAATTATTCTTGTGTTTTGAATTCCTTAGTTTTCCACCATTATGCTCCTTACTATTTCCGTTTTTCTTTTCTCTGTTCTTATGATATCTATTCCTTTATTCCACAGGCTTATTATAAACTTAGTACTACTATCCGTCAAGTTTTTGCACAAGTCTTCCCAAATGTCAATAGACAGTGCATACGGACTAGCGCAAACCCAAGAAGCACGCCTGACCGTCAACCCTCTCGTGTCCACTGAATAATCGGTCGGTCTTCGACACCAACATGCCGTGCTTTGGCCGGCTGCACTAATAAGAGGAGACCAACTGATCAGGACTTATTAATCCGTGAACCGACCAGGCTAATTGCCAAAGACAACCACACAATTTACAACATCCTTTTCCTGCAAAAAAATTTAAAACAATCACAGGTTTCATGTACTGTTTCTGACGACATCCACACAAGTCCTGAAAATACGTTCAACCGAAAGAGAAGACTAGAAATTTCTGTTTTATTTTTTCCTTCTACCATACTCACAGATTGTCGAACACTACGGCTCTCCTCTCTCTGAGACAGAGTTATCTTTGAAGCAATGTCAGTACTGTATGCTCAACAAGAATTGAAAACCTAGAGATGAATTTAGTTGCGCATGATGTGTCCATTAAGGTAAGCGATCACCGCATAACCCCACGAATAATAGTTTCAGAACAAGTGCAGTGTTACATCTGAAGAAATATCACACCACTGGGCATATTCCACATGGACAATATGAGCTTGTGAAGCATCAGCCTTATTATTTTCCTTATTTTCCTATTTTTGCTGCAAATATAAGCATTATTGATGTTAACCCATGGCGTGTAATAGCAGTTCTGATGGATACCTGCATTCTCAAGGAAATGTTTTTCTTCCATCAGAGAACAGGTCAGGATCATGTTGACCTGATCTTTTAGAAATTACTCAACTCCTAAGTCATCATCAATTATAAATTCCCAAATGAATTACATTTAAAACACTTCAATTACAAATTTCCAGTTCATGAGTTTGTCAAAAATTGTCGCTTTCATGCTCCTACTCTATATACCCCTCATCTGCTAGTAGTTGGATGCTCCCACACACACCTTCCTCCTCTTCTTTCCCTGTCAACTTCTCTTCTACGTCACAAAAGTTGACACTTTTGCCCCCCAAACCAAACGGATTTCAGTACAAACCAAGCAATCCGGCCTCTCTCGTCATCTCAAAAGATCACATTTTTATTCTACTTCTCTTCTCATCTCGGTATCATTTTTTCGTCATCCATCCGTTCCCCCTCGCACGGTTGAACTCATCTTGCAGTTGTTAGTATTAGTACTAAAGAACCAATTTTTATTGTAATTTCTACTTGTGAGAGCTACCTAATCTTGGTGCCCACCAAGCACAAGGTCATAAGCATCTTCCTCTTCTTCTTTGAACTCGTCTTCCCTCTGAGAAAGAGATAGCTAGAGATAGAGGTGATCGAGCTACAGCAATGGCGAGGAGGGCGCCGTGGCTCGCCGAAGTCGTTGTCGCCATCGTGGTGGCGATGGCCGCCGTCGTGCCGGCGACGGCGAGGTTCGTGGTGGAGAAGAGCAGCGTGAGGGTTCTCTCGCCGGAGCACATCAGGGGGCACCACGACGCCGCCATCGGCAACTTCGGCGTGCCGGACTACGGCGGAACGCTCACCGGCGTCGTGGTCTACCCCGACAAGAAGGCCACCGGCTGCGCCGAATTCGACGCCAAATTCAAGTCCAAGTCTCACCGTCCGGTCATCCTCCTGCTCGACCGTGGAGGTAGGCGACGAGCTCTCCTTCCCCTGAATTGAATGGTTTTTAAAAAACAGAATTTGAATGGTTTGAAACTTTGAATTCAATTCGGCGTAGTCCCATTAATTGAATAGAAATTGAATTTTGTTGCTTTTGTTCTGGTTTGCATTAGAAAGGAGTGTTTCGGGGACATCTTGTGTCCCGAAGTCTGAAACTCTGAACTTTACAGACAAAGTATTGGCAGTTTTGATGATCATTTGGGTTTTGAGAGTTTGGTTTGATGCCAATATCCTAATTCATGCCAATTGTGCTTTGTTAATGAATTGTGTCAATCGGATGTCTTCTCTAGCCATCCAATGGCTAGCTAGTCCTCTGAAATAAAACAAAAAAAAAAGGTTAGCTAGAGAGTATCAAGGTAGACATGATAATTAAGTTGCATATTATTTTAATTCTTTGATGTGGATTGTTGTCCAACTTATATGTCTGAAATATTGCGTTAAGAAATATTTATATATGAGTATTCACTGTGGCGAGGGAAGGGAATTTATAATTCAGTTCTGAAAGTATGGTTTTGAAATGGTTTGACCTCACTTAATTTAGTTTCGTTTAAGAAGGCATTCTAATATTGCAGCATACTTCAGTACCTACCTACCATCATGTATGAACAGCAATGACTTAAACAGAATATTCTTTGATCAGAGCCATTATTGTAAGACATGCTAACCTCTTCCTATTCATTTCTCATTTTAAGAGTCAAACACACTTCTTAAATTCCATTCCGCTGAACTTAAGCATTGTGCCTACAAAATTTGTACTTTGGCAAGTTTGTTCCTTTCTTTTCGTCAGAGTTTCAGATAACTCTGAACCAAGGTAAGCGAGAATAGGTTCTTCAAACATTCTGTACACTTATCTATTGCATCTCTGAATTCTGATGCTCATACTGTTTACCTGATTCGACCATTTTATCCAACCATTGCAACGCACTTGATCACAACTCCTCCACTACCAATCAGTAGGTGTCACAATTCCTTTAATCCAAAGGCATCACTCAACATGAACCAACATCTTTCGGCCGATCCGGCAAAAGAAAAACATGAACCAACATGTCCACCCTTCGTTTCCAAGCAACTCTCTATCAGATTCTGATGCCTGAACTTTTTGCACTACACTTTCTTCGCTAGGAATTGCAACCGATCACATTTATCCTATACTAACATTCTAAAACTCTCATTCAATTCAGTTTAATTGCAATACAGAAGATTTATTTTAACCTGCAAAGAATGTGATCTTGTGTGACTCTGACAGCCTGACACTGAATTCAGGGCATTCATCCTATACTCCCTGCTAACATTCCGTAATGCTCACTCAATTCAGTGTCGAGCAAAAAACCAACAAACTTAATTAGCAAATCAACAATTAAGAGTGGCATGTACAATTTATATTTTAAGTTCTTAATTAAATGTTTGTCGAACATGTATCGGAGTAGTATTTTGTCAAACTTTAGAACCATAATACCCGAGGTTATATGACACCATCCGTAATATCTAAGATTTTGTAAATCTTTAATCATAAAACATGTTGTTTCATGGAATTTGCTCCTTTTTTATTGAAGAGTTCTCAAGTAAAGAATCTGATATTGTTCCATGTACATCTGCAGAGTGCTTCTTCGCACTTAAATCATGGAACGCACAACAAGCAGGCGCGGCAGCGGTGCTTATTGCAGACAACATCGATGAGCAGCTACTGACGATGGACACGCCGGAGTCATCACCAGATACAGAGTACATCGACAAGATCACCATCCCATCAGCACTAGTCAACCGAGCGTTCGGAGAATCACTAAAGAAGATGGCCCAAAAGGGAGACGAAGAGGTGGTGGTGAAATTAGATTGGCGAGAGTCGATGCCCCATCCTGACGAGCGTGTGGAATATGAATTCTGGACGAACAGCAACGACGAGTGTGGCCCTCGCTGCGATGAGCAAATGGAATTTGTGCGTAGCTTCCGTGGCCATGCCCAGATCTTGGAGCGTGGTGGCTACTCACTCTTCACTCCTCACTACATCACCTGGTATTGCCCTGAAGCCTTCAAGCTCACACAACAGTGCAAGTCCCAGTGCATCAACCATGGCAGGTAATGTAACATGTTGTGTTGTTTCTCTTATCTTGGGTGGTGTCGTTGTCCATTGCTAATTGATGCATATGTGCCACCAAACAAACATTTTTTTCAAACTTCATCTAAAAACATTCATACCAAACGTTTCATATGACAAGATTTCATCTAGAAAGTTTTTCACCGGACTTCGGTTTGGGCTTTTTCGGCTGAAAGTTTGTGCTTTCCACTTTTTTCTTAAAAAACTTTTGTAAGTAAAACTTTCATGTGCAAAACTTTCATATGAAAACTTTCATCTAGAAACTTCACATTTCAAACTTTGACATGAGAAAAAAGTGCCTGCATATGCACTAATTAACAAGTTTGGTTGCCTTTGTGTCATGATTGCTGTGATTGAACTCTGGCCATGGCAGATATTGTGCGCCAGACCCAGAGCAAGACTTCGGAGAGGGGTATGATGGAAAGGACATAGTGGTGGAGAACCTGAGACAACTATGCGTACATCGAGTTGCGAACGAGACCGGCCGGCCATGGGCGTGGTGGGACTACGTCATGGACTACAAGATCCGCTGCTCCATGAAGGAGAAAAAGTACAGCAAGGACTGTGCCGAGGATGTTGTCAAAGCCCTAGGTAATCCAAACATCCATTATATAGCAAGTTCATAATGTGCATGCTAAATTATCTTTTCCATCATGTGGGAGACGCATGTATACACAACATTACAATCATTGACCTTACTAGATTAGTCTAACATCACATATACCCGGGCACTAGGATTGAAACCATCATGTTTCCATGATTAAATGTTAATCCTGATGCCTTCCATGACGCAGTGTTCTTGACTCTGATTTATCTTTTTTTCTGCTAGGTCTGTCGCTGGACAAGGTGCTGGCGTGTATGGGTGATCCGGAGGCAGACACCGACAACGCCGTCTTGGCAAAGGAGCAGGAAGATCAGGTATGCAGTCACTGAAGCTACAGCTCCTTGTGTGTTTAGGAGAAATTTTTGTTTAATCTTCAGGTGTGAGGATGTTGTTCAGTCGCAGTCTTGCAGATTTCTTGCATGATGTTAGCCATTAACGTCGGTGGTTTTGGTCTTTTTCAGATTGGTCGTGGATCGCGAGGGGATGTGACCATCTTGCCTACTCTCGTCATCAACAATGTTCAGTACAGAGGTTAGTTGGAACATCTCTTTCGTCGTCAGAATGATAATTAAGAACTAGTTAACTGCTTCATGTAAAGCTAAATAGAGATTCCTGACGAGAAATTGCATGAGAAAAATGAAGGGAAACTGGAGAGGACGGCCGTGCTGAAAGCTGTTTGTGCTGGATTCAAAGAGGGCACTGAACCTCGTGTCTGCTTGAGCAATGGTAAGTAGTAGGAAGGGGAAATTTTGTGATTTGTCATTCTTGATATTGCCAAATGTCATCCTGACAATAACACGTCAAAAATCGTCGATCTAAAAAGTGACAAATCGTAATGGTAGTAGTTTTTTTTTTGAATTTGATGAATTATGTCTATTTAACTTTAGATATCGAGACGAATGAATGTCTGCACAGGAACGGTGGATGCTGGAGAGACGAGAAAACGAACGTGACAGCTTGCAAGGTATGGTGTTCACTCATTCTGCGAGACGTATGGACAAACGCAGTGACGAAACCGTGAGTCGGTGACTGAATTTTTTGCCGTCGTGTTCACGACGATGTGCAGGACACGTACAGGGGCAGAGTTTGCGAGTGTCCCGTGGTGAATGGGGTCCAGTACGAGGGCGACGGGTACATCGGTTGCAAAGGTATGATGGATATGATATGATTGGTTCTTGGTCGTGAAAATCCTATAATATTCATGTGTTTCATGGTGTTCTAAATGTTAACTGATTGTTGTTTTTGTTTCAGCTGTTGGGCCAGGCAGGTGTACAGTGGACAATGGAGGATGCTGGTCGGAGACTAGGGGTCATCAGAAGTTCTCTGCTTGCTCGGTAATTCCCTAATCTTCACTTGCAAAACATATCATTGTTCATAAGTAACGAATGACCTTTGCTGATAACTCTCTGCACAATTCAAAGGATACTGCATTGACTGGATGCCGATGCCCCCCGGGTTTCCAAGGTGATGGCCACAAATGTGAAGGTAAACACCTTTCTGAACAATGATATACAATTACTACTGGAACACTGCCTATAGTGGACTATCAAGTGATTGATGGGAGTCTAATAGGTGTGAAGTAACAGAGCTGAGTTTACTGAACAACAAAATTATGTGCTCCATGTGTACTCTTTCAGATTTGGATGAATGCAAGGAGAAGCTTGCATGCACTTGTCCTGACTGCCACTGCAAGAACACATGGGGAAACTACGAGTGCAAGTGCAAGGGCAACCAGGTCTACATAAGAGGAGAGGACATTTGCATAGGTAATACATCACATACAAACCTACAATTTTGTGCCAGTTTCATGTGACAATGGCATGAATCTTTTTGGCTTTTGACATGAAACACAGCTAAGTTCTGTATTTGTGACGCAGCCAACAGCATGTCAAGGTTTGGGTGGTTCATCACCATGTTGGTAGTGTCGTGCATAGTGGGTATTGGAATTGCCGGCTATGTGTTCTACAAGTACAGACTCAGGGTATGTTTTTCTAACAAGAAAAAATGTAGTTAAAACTGAAAATGTCGCAAGTATGTCACGCTGAAAAGAATTTTTACTGTGACTACATAGTCGTACATGGACTCGGAGATCATGGCCATCATGTCCCAATACATGCCGCTTGACAGCCAGCAGAATGAGAACCAGCCCCTTCGACAGCATGATTCAGATGCTTAAGGTAACTTCAGTATTTTACTCCCCAGCCAATATAATTCAACATTGTGCCCTAAAATTAATACCAAATGCACTAATGAGTGACCTTGACGCTAGATGGATGGGGAAATTGGATGGCTCTATCTTGTAAAGAGATTGATACAAAGATGGGCTATGAGTTCAAGGCATCAAGTAGTTCTGATGATTTCAGAGCACACTCAGAAGATACTTCAGTGTGCTTCCAATGATTTTAGCTTCATTTTTGTATAGTAAAAGAAATGGTTTGTACCGAGCCACAGTGATTGAGCATTAGAGAAGTAGCTAGGTAGGCATTTCTGCTCTCATGTGGAACAACATACAATGCACACACGGAATATGTAGAAAAAGAAAAGTACAGGCAGTGATGTATCATAGTCATACACAACCATACTAAGAAAAATACAGGTGGCAGTGTATCATAGATAAGCATAAATAAGGTGTTTTCGTCTCTGTGGAGTTATTTTGGAACGCTTTCCCGAAAATATCAGGTGCTTCATAGAGAAACTCAACTATGAGATGTACATATGCAACTATGCTTTCCTGAAAACAACAGGCTGTTGTTTTCAGAAATCTATGATAAGATAGTTTGTTGTGGGCTAACAGTGAAGACATTAAGAAAACGAATTATTGTAGCAAAGATCCAATACCCAGGTGATATCAGCTCAGTACCTAAGAGATTCTTGATCACAGCCATGTGGAGTGATCACAAGATCCCTTTTCTCAGTGGGCATTCATTGGGCTGAACGACATCATTCCTATGAACCAGATTAGGTTTATTTGGAATTATGTTTCCATTACTTGTAAACTGAAAGGAGCCATCCCTGTAGAGAGCTGGATTGAGCATAATATTTCATCTATTTCTAGACCGCCCATATATACAGATCACAAATGTGACAGAAACCATACCAACTCCATGGTCAATTCAAAATATGGCGAGTCAGTTCAAAACATGAACAAAATGTGTAGGGGAGTTTCAATAAACATTGTTTGGATGGCCCACGCATTGATGGGCTGGGATCATGGCATATCTCATACTAGATCACCCAAGTAAACATATCCCAAAAGAAATTTACATGTTTATCAGTGAATTTATTTATCTAATTAGCATACTAATAAAAGGAAAAGAAGTGACACAGACTAAAGATAGTCTCACTTTTCTCAAAATAGAAAAATAAACCATGAAAACTTCTTGGGGGATAAGTGAGATCTTACAGCAGTGAACTGTGTGTGAGAGTCTTCTACTTGTACAGATCTGAAACTTCACGAGCAAACTTGTCCATGAATTGGCATTTCTTGTCAAAACCCCAGCCTGGATTGTTCTGCAAAAGACATAAGGAAAACAAGAACAAATTCATCTTAACAAGCAGCACCTTATCTTTCTCAAAGGAAGGTGAAAGCGAAATTAGTGCCAACTAAGAAACAAACACATAATACAATAAACAGGGTCGTCAGACTTCTTGTAATATGAATACATGTAAAAAGTATAAATAGCTACGAAAATATTTTATCAAATAAGATGAAGAAAACCAATATGGTAAATATTGTACATATAATGGTAACAACCGAATCTCCAACATGTTAAGTACTTCTGTCAGGTGTTGCAACTAGCCAACTCAAAGCATGTGCACTTGGCTTTGAGAGCAATAGGATAAGAAACTATCAAATATATCATCTGAGATGGCAAGCGATGATAAAACACAGGTATGATATAGAACAACTAGCTAGCTAGACCAGACTACAGATGGGACCTTACACCTTGATGAATGGAATGAACCATTAATTGTAGGTATGTTATTTATTAAAAAAAAGCTAATGTGATCATTTGTGTAGCTGCAATTCAAATTTAATATGCTAATAGAATACACCTCTACTTTTGAAAGCAAGCTGGCTACAAAGGGTGATGCTAGAACTTCACATGACTATGAAGTTAGAAAATTAGTCAGGAATCATGTTTATTCTATCACCACTGGAGATTCAGAGACCAGAAGTTGGATTATAAAGATGACAACATTCAAATATCAACACATCGATATAATGAATAACGTATAATATTCAGTGCATCAATTACAACAAGAAGACAAACCTTAAGAGACAGTAGAGTTTTATCAGTAAACCGCTTTACTGAAGAGGGTATATTTCCTGGGAGAGTGTTGGCCACTCTTTGCAGCTCCTCTTCTTGTTGTTTTGCAGTTACAACATCAGGGCCACTGTACATATCTATCACCTCTTTCATACGGGGTGCCCTTGCCATTACATCTTTTACGGCTTCCTATTAGTGATACAGTACATTATACCAGGTCAGTTGTAGACATAAAAAAAATCATTTTAGCAGCAAGGTTGAATACAACTGTAAGTTCGAGCATGTACTGGCCCACATATTAGTGTTGACCTATGAGGCAAATGTTTAATTGGTGTCATACAGGAATTTCCGAACATGGACCTAAAGCTGAAACATGGAAGTGAACTAAACGATATTCTTCCTCAAGTCCAGGACTAGAAACGCCTAAAAGCTAGAATGGCACAATCCTGTAAAATCTGTAGTCTAATGTAGTCAACAGTCGGTCCTTATTTGGATTTTAGAACAAGTTGAAACTTATCTGGAGATTATGCTTTTAAACTAGTGAGAAAAGGCAATCACAATTACTAAGTAAATATCTGGACAGCGCTCAAGCAACAAAGATAACCACTCCATTTGTAATGCATAAACCAGCTTACCAAATAACATGTTATGAAAGGTCAAAAGGGAAAAAAATATATTAATATCATCTGCAGTCCAATCTAGGCCAATCTGACTGCAAACATACTTACATACCATAGCAAGACACATCTGCAAACTGAACAGAATTATTTCTGAAGCCTCAATCAGGCAGAATGATTATTCCAAACAGGGAACAAGTCTAATGAGTAATGACATGCTCAAGTCCCTCAGTTTATTTATGAAATTACGAAACGATAATAAGGCTGCCAGGATATTATCATATCATCCAACTATTAACTTGAAACCTTGCACGAATTGAAAATGTTATAATCTTATTTCTGGAAAAAAACAAATATCATCTACACTATTTGCGGATTGGAAGATTTGTACAGCATTTTATAATTCAATCTGGTCACTCATGCTGCAAGAAACAAATGTACCAGAACATCTATTTGCACAAACATTCCACAGATAAAATAATACAGTACAAGGTCAATTAAACAAATCACCTCCCATTCTTCCTGGTTCTGAATGCCCTCATATGCAATTATGAATGGCTTCACCTTCTGCAGCATATCCTCCAATGACATTGGTGGCTTCTCATCAATATCAGGATTACCAAAATTCACATTGTACTCCGGCTCAAATTCAATCTGCAAACACAAACCCACATGAAAAAAAATCAGTAACATTGCATCACCAGCCAGATCTGACAATTTTGCAAATCCAACCGCATTGCTGCACAAACCATGTTATTGGTGTGAGCAGCCTCCAGGTATGCATACTCCATGGGGCTCGGCAGCGCATTATCCGCCGCATCCTCAAACGCCTGGTTAAATATCTTCATCTTCTCCTCGCCAAGCCGCTTCTCGAGCCTATCACCGTGGGCATTATCCCCCAAGAACATCGCGAGCTGATCCTCCCCATCAGCAGGGTGGCGGCCGGGGACGCGCCTATTGTCCTGCCGCTTCCCACCCTTGTTGTCGCTGCGGCCACGTCCTGCATCCCCGGCGCTGAGGAGCTCCAATGCGCGCTTCACGGCGTCCTCCGCCGACAGCTTCGGCTGCGAGGAGCTGCGTGGCGAAGCCGGCGGCGGCGACGCAGACGCGGATGCGGCGGCCGCGGCCGCCTTTTTCTCCTCTTGACGCCGGATGAATCGATTCTCCTCCTGCCCCTGGGGCTTATCCACCGGCTGCTGCTGCATACGTGGCATCCCGCGGCCCGCGCCGGAGGAAGGGAGGGGGCGCGGCGGCGGAGGAGGCGGTGGATCGAAGGACGAGGCGGATTCGGAGACCTCACCGGAGGGCGGCGGCAGCGGAGGGGTAGGGAGTGGGGATCCGCGGCCGCGGCTGGCGGCGGCGAAGGGCGGGATGGAGGGGGAGGCGGATTGGATCATGGTCTCGCCGCGGCCGCGGCCGATTGGGGACGGGGAGAAGGAGAAGGGATCCGCGGCTCCGTCGCCGTCGCCGTCGTCGTCGGCGGCCGGGGTGGGGATCCTCCCGGGCGCGCGTGGATTCGGCGTTGGGGAGGGCGGGAGGCCGCGCCCGCGCCCGCGGCCGG